>SJXQ01010502.1:0-360750 GCA_006408695.1 Aepyceros melampus
ACCACCTAAATGGCTAACAGTCTAAGACAGGATGGATTTTTCAGATGGTAGACTGGAACATGAAGACAAATGATAAAGAGAAGTCAAAGAGTTTAGGTATATTTACTGGTAACAAATATTTCTGAAAGATGATGCTGTGAAAGTGCTGCACTCAATATGCCAGCAAATTTGGAAAACTCAGCAGTGGCCACAGGACTGGAAAAGGTCAGTTTTCATTCCAATCCCAAAGAAAGGAAATGCCGAAGAAGCTCAAACTACTGCACAATTGCACCCATCTCACATGCTAGCAAAGTAATGCTCAAAATTCTCCAAGCCAGGCTTCAACAGTATGTGAACCAAGAACTTCCAGATGTTCAAACTGGATTTCAAAAAGGCAGAGGAACCAGAGATCAAATTGCCAACATCTATTGGATCATGGAAAAAGCAAGAGAGTTCCAGAAAAACATCTATTTCTGCTTTATGGAACATGCCATGGACTTTGCCTGTGTGGATCACAATAAACTGTGGAAAATGCTTCAAGAGATGGGAGCACCAGACCCCCAACCTGCCTCCTGAGAAATTTGTATGGAGGTCAAGAAGCAGCAGTTAGAACTCTACATGGAACAACAGACGTTCCAAATCAGGAAAGGAGTATGTCAAGGCTGTATATTGTCACCCTGCTTATTTAACCTATAAGCTGGAATACATCATGCGAAATGCCAGGCTAGATGAAGCACAAGCTGGAATCAAGATTGCTGGGAGAAATAGCAGTATCCTCAGATGCGCAAATGACACCACACTTACGGAAGAAAGTGAAGAGGAACTGAAGATCCTTTTGGTGAAAGTGAAAGAGGAGAGTGAAAAGGGGCTTAAAACTCAACATTCAAAAAACTAACATCATGGCATCTGGTCCCATCACTTCATGGGAAATAGATGGGGAAACAATGGAAACAGCAACAGACTTTATTTTCTTGGGCTCCAAAATCACTGTATGTGGTGACTGCAGCCGTGAAATTAAAAGACATTTGCTCCTTGGAAGAAAAGCTATGACCAACCTAGACAGCATATTAAAAAAGCAGAGACAGTACTTTGCCCACAAATTTCCATCTAGTCAAAGCTATGGTTTTTCCAGTTGTCATGTATGGATGTGAGAGTTGGACTATAAAGAAAGCTGAGTGCCAAAGAATTGAAGATTTTGATATGTGGTGTTGGAGAAGACTCTTGAGAGCCCCGTGGACTGCAAGGAGATCCAACCAGTCCATCCTAAAGGAAATCAGTCCTGAATATTCATGGAAGGACTGAAGCTGAAGCTGAAATTCCAATAGTTTGGCCACCTGATGCAAAGAACTGGCTCATTGGAAAAGACCCTTATGCTGGGAAAGATTGAAGGCAAAGAAGGAGAAGGGGACAACAGAGAATGAGATGGTTGGATGGCATCACTGACTCAACGAACATGAGTTTGAGCAAGCTCCGAGAGTTGGTGATGGACAGGGAAGTCTGGCGTGCTGCAATTCATGGGATCACAAAGAGTCAGACATGTCTGAATGACTGAACTGAACTGAACAAATATTTCAAGCAGCCTTACAATGGAGAAATTAGAAGTGAATTTTATGGATGATGGGTATTATCAATTGATTTTAGAGTCTAATGATTATAATCCTGCAAGAATGAAATATTTGTGGTACTCTATAAATTTTCATATTTTCTCTCACCCCTTCTGTGTGCTTTGTTGTCTCCATCTCCCTTTTTTAAATTTCATTTATTTTTATTTCACTTTACAATACTGTATTGGTTTTGCCATACATCAACATGAATCTGCCACAGGTGTGCATGAGTTCCCAATCCTGAACCCCCCTCCCACCTCCCTCCCCATATCATTTCTCTGGATCATCCCAATGTACCAGCCCCAAGCATCCTGTATCCTGCATCAAACCTAGATTGGCAATTCGTTTCTTACATGATATTATACATGTTTCAATGCCATTCTCCCAAATCATCCCACCCTCTCCCTCTCCCACAGAGTCCAAAAGACTGTTCTAGACATCTTGGAATGTAAAGTCAAGTGGGCCTTAGAAAGCATCACTATGAACAAAGCTAGTGGAGGTGATGGAATTCCAGTGGAGCTGTTTCAAATCCTGAAAGATGATGCTGTGAAAGTGCTGCACTCAATTTGCCAGCAAATTTGGAAAACTCAGCAGTGGCCACAGGACTGGAAAAGGTCAGTTTTCATTCCAATTCCAAAGAAAGGCAATGCCAAAGAATGCTCAAACTACCACACAATTGCACTCCTGTCTCTTATACACATCTAGATGNTTGTGTTTGATCTTTGTTAATTTGATTAATATGTGCCTTGGGGTGTTTTGCCTTGGGTTTATCCTGTTTGGGACTCTCTGAGTTTCTTGGACTTGGGTGATAATTTCCTTCCCCATTTTAGGGAAATTTTCACTATTATCTCCTAGAGTATTTTTTCATGGTGTTTCTTTTTGTCTTCTTCTTCTGGGACTCCTATGATTCGAATGTTGGGGCGTTCAACATTGTCCCAGGGGTCTCTGAGATTGTCCTCATTTCTTTTAATTCATTTTTCTTTTTTCCTCTCTGATTCATTTATTTCTACCATTCTATCTTCTACCTCACTAATCCTATCTTCTGCCTGTTAGTCTACTATTTATTCCCTCCAGATTGTTTTTTATATCATTTATTGCATTATTCTTTATATATTGACTCTTTTTTATTTCTTCTAGGTCTTTGTTAAACCTTTCTTGCATCTCTCAGTCCCTGTTTCCAGGCTATTTATCTGTGATTCCATTTTGTTTTCAAGATTTGGGATCATTTTCACTATCATTATTAGGAATTCTTTATCAGGTAGATTCCCTATCTCTTCCACTTTTGTTTGGTTTGGTGAGCATTTATCTGCTGGGTATACTTCTGTCTCTTCATCTTGTTTATATTGCTGTGTCTGGGGTGGCCTTCTGTATTCTGGCAATTTGTGGAGTTCTCTTTATTGTGGAGTTTCCTCACTGTGGAAACCCCACTGTGGGTGGGGTTGTACGGGTGGCTTGTCAAGGTTTCCTGGTTAGGGAAGCTTGTGTCGGTGTTCTGGTGGGTGGAGCTGGATTTCTTCTCTCTGGAGTGCAATGAAGTGTCCAGTAATGAGTTGTGAGATGTCAATGGTTTTGGAGTAACTTTGGGCAGCCTGTATATTGAAGCTCAGGGCTATGTTCCTGTGTTGCTGGAGAATTTGCATGGTATGTCTTGCTCTGGGACTTGTTGGCCCTTGGGTGGTGCTTGGTTTCAGTGTAGGCGTGGAGGCGATTGATGAGATCCTGTTGATTAATGTCCCTGGAGTCATGAGTTCTCTAGTGTTCTCAGGATTTGGACTTAAGCCTCCTGCTTCTGGTTTTCAGTCTTATTTTTACAGTAGTCTCAAGACTTCTCTTTCTATACAGCACTGTTGATAAAAACATATAGGTTAAAGATGAAAAGTTTCTCCACAGTGAGGGACACCCAGAGAGGTTCACAGAGTTACATGGAGATGAGAAAAGGGAGGAGGGAGATAGAGGTGACCAGGATGAGATGAGGTGGAATCAAACGAGGGGAGAGCAAGCTAGCCAGTAATCACTTCCTTATGTGCACTCCACAGTCTGGACCATTTAGACTTGTTCATGGAGTTATACAGAGAAGAGAACAGGAAGGAAGGAGACAGAGGTGGCCAGGAGGATAAAGGGGGGAATCAAAAAGAGAGAGAGAAATCCAGCCAGTAATCAGTTCCCTAAGTGTTCTCCACCATCCGGAACACACAAAGAGATTCACAGAGTTGGGTAGAGAAGAGAAGGGGGAGGGGAGAGATAGAGGTGACCTGGTGGAGAAAAAGGAGAGTCCAAAGGGGGAGAGAGCGGTCAAGCCAGTAATCTCGCTCCCAAGTGAAAATGGGTACTGAAGATTGGGTTCTTAAAGATACAAAATTGATAACAAATACCAAAAAGCAAAGATTAAAAATCTAGAGTAGAAGTTGGATTTTGTATGGAGTTATACAGAGAAGAGAACAGGAAGGAAGGAGACAGAGGTGGCCAGGAGGATAAAGGGGGGAATCAAAAAGAGAGAGAGAAATCCAGCCAGTAATCAGTTCCCTAAGTGTTCTCCACCATCCGGAACACACAAAGAGATTCACAGAGTTGGGTAGAGAAGAGAAGGGGGAGGGGAGAGATAGAGGTGACCTGGTGGAGAAAAAGGAGAGTCCAAAGGGGGAGAGAGCGGTCAAGCCAGTAATCTCGCTCCCAAGTGAAAATGGGTACTGAAGATTGGGTTCTTAAAGATACAAAATTGATAACAAATACCAAAAAGCAAAGATTAAAAATCTAGAGTAGAAGTTGGATTTTGAAAAATTAAATATTAAAGAAAAAAGTCACAAAAATTATAAAATATATATATATGAAGTTTGCTTTAAAAAATAGGGTCTCTCTTTTTTTGCAAAGTAATAGTAGGTTATGAAAATGAAAATTAAAAGAGTAATAGAGGACTTAAAAATTAAAAAAAATTTAATTAAAGAATGATAGTAAAAATATATCTAGGAGTTTCTCTGGTGGTGTTGTGGGCAGTGTAGGAACAGTTCATTTTCGGATAGTTCCTTGATCCGGCTTATACTTCTCAAGATCTATTGGCCACTTTTATGTAGTCGGTACTAACGACAGGGTTTTAATCTATTGCACCTGTCACTTCCAAGGAAGTTACCTCTGTTTTAGCTTCTTCTATTTGCTGGTCTCTTCAGTGTCTACTTTCCACCCTGACACAAGGGGGCGGTGGTGGACACTTTTTTAGGCTCACTTGTTCAGTCGTGCTGTGGGGACGGAGGGACACTGCAAACAAATAACACTGGCATGTGCTCACAGTGTCTCAGCCACACTGGGTTTGCCCCCGCTCACGGCATGCGTGCTTTCCCTGTCTACACTGCTTAGGCTCTAGGTTGCTCTGCTGGGAACTGTCTGAGGCTGGCCCTGGGTTGTATGCTCTTCCCAGGTTTAAGCTGCTCAGGTTCAGGTACTCGGGTAGTCCTCAAAGTCGCAGACTCGGTTGGGCCTGAGTTTTGTGGCCTTCCCAGGTTCGAGCAGCTCAGGTGACCAGGTGTTTCATGAGCGCGGTCAATATGACTTATCACCTCCCCTGTCCCTGTCACTAGGTTTTCTGGGTGTACAACCTGCGCACCTTCTCAGGCAGATGTTGACCGTCCAGAATCCCAAGAAGTCTTAGCCACGAAGCCTGCTTGCAGTTTGGTAGATAATGCCTCTCTGGGGCCGCAATTGCCCCCTTCCGGCTCTGGCTGCCCTCACCTGCCTGTCACCGGAGGAAGACGGGCTGGCCTGCCGCTAGCTAGCTCTGCTCAGTCCTTTGTTTGTCAGTGGGCCTGGCAGTGTCTTAGTTTAGGGATTTTCAAGTGGTAGCTATCCCACAGTCTGGATGGTTATCCCAAGTTAGTTCCCTCAGATAAGGCCAGCTCCTTACTCTAAGCAATGCAACCTGTGCCTCCCTGCCCAGCCCCCACTTGCTAGTGGTGGGTGCAGGCATCTGCGCTGCTTCCCCGCTGGGGGAGTTATTGTTGGGCACGTAATCTGTGGGTTTTAATTATTTATTTATTTTTCCTCCTGGTTATGTTGCTCTTAATGAAAGTGAAAGTGGAGAGTGAAAAAGTTGGCTTAAAGCTCAACATTCAGAAAATGAAGATCATGGCATCCGGTCCCATCACTTCATGGGAAATAGATGGGGAAACAGTGGAAACAGTGTCAGACTTTGTTTTTTGGGACTCCAAAATCACTGCAGATGGTGATTGCAGCCATGAAATTAAAAGACGCTTACTCCTTGGAAGAAAAGTTATGACCAACCTAGACAGCATATTCAAAAGCAGAGACATTACTTTGCTGACTAAGGTCCGTCTAGTCAAGGCTATGGTTTTTCCTGTGGTCATGTATGGATGTGAGAGTTGGACTGTGAAGAAGGCTGAGCGCCAAAGAATTGATGCTTTTGAACTGTGGTGTTGGAGAAGACTCTTGAGAGTCCCTTGGACTGCAAGGAGATCCAACCAGTCCATTCTGAAGGAGATCAGCCCTGGGATTTCTTTGGAAGGAATGATNTTTTCCTGTGGTCATGTATGGATGTGAGAGTTGGACTGTGAAGAAGGCTGAGCGCTGCAGAATTGATGCTTTTGAACTGTGGTTTTGGAGAAGACTCTTGAGAGTCCCTTGGACTGCAAGGAGATCAACCCTGGGATTTCTTTGGAAGGAATGATGCTAAAGCTGAAGCTCCAGTACTTTGGCCACCTCATGTGAAGAGTTGACTCATTGGAAAAGACCCTGATGCTGGGAGGGATTGGGGGCAGGAGGAGAAGGGGACGACAGAGGATAAGATGGCTGGATGGCATCATGGACTCAATGGACGTGAGTCTGAGTGAACTCCGGGAGTTGGTGATGGACAGGGAGGCTTGGCGTACTGCGATTCATGGGGTCGCAAAGAGTCGGACACGACTGAGCGACTGAACTGACTGAACTGAACTGATACATCTGTGTCTCTTTTGCTGTCTCACATACAGGGTTATTGTTACCATCTTTCTAAATTCCATATATATGTGTTAGTATACTGTATTGATGTTTTCTCTCTGGCTTACTTCACTCTGCATAATCGGCTCCAGTTTCATCCACCTCATTAGAACTGATTCAAATGTATTATTTTTAATGGCCGAGTAATACTCCATTGTGTATATGTACCATGGCTTTCTTATCCATTCATCGGCTGATAGACATCTAGGTTGCTTCCATGTCCTAGCTATTATAAACAGTGCTGCAATGAACATTGGGGTACACATGTCTCTTTCAATTCTGGTTTCTGTATCTCCCTTTCCCCTAACATTTTAGCTTTTCTCTGTTTCTTCCAATTACTCAGTAATTGCTTTAATATGTAATAATATCAAAGTGTAGTTGTCATTTACGATGAAGAGTCTTCTTGCACTCTTAAGACTGGGTTAGGAATCCCTCTTATGTCCCTGTAACACCCTATTCTTGCACCCGAGATAGCTTATACACGTTGTAACATTACTACCATTTTACTTGTCTAATTCCAATCAGACCTTAAACATATTTTTGTGACCATTTCTCTGTCTGGTTTGCCATGAGATCCCCTTCTGCTTGGTACCATGGTTGCAACATTCTTGGGGCTCAGAACTATTTGAACCACTTCTGCCTCAGACATCTCTAATGAAGTTTCTTCCCTTTCTTTATTTTCTATACTGGTCTTAGAAGACCAGTATTTATACAATTTGCTCCAATTTCAGTAGACATATTTATCACAGTCTTCATGTCAAGGGTATCTCAGAACTTAATGCAAATCAGTAGAAAGAATGCATTCTTATAGGGATAGTAGAGAACTTGGAGCCCGGGAGTCAACTTAAGGAGGTGGCGAGCACTGCTGTGGTCACCTCCAAAAGAAAATAGTGAACACAATTCTTTCAGAGGGTCACTACCTGAAGAGTCCAGTCTGGTAGAAGGGTTAGCATCAGAATTCTCTGAAGAATGCAGCTGCCTCACCATGGGTCTAAGAAGTTTTTATTAAATGGGAACAGATCTCAAAGAAGCAGTATGGTCTACTTTCCGATTGAGAAGAATGGAGCAGCAATTGAACAGGGGACCAGGTCTCCAGACCCAAATGCTAAGGAGTATTAAGAAGCTGAAACACAGCCCCGAAACTGGTATAGAAACTCCATCAGGTGGCCCAAGGACCCAGAGTGAGAGTTGGGCACAGTGGCTGTAGCTTATTGCAGTGTGAACACCCAGTCATATTGAACACCATTCAAAAGGCAGTAGTCAAATGCTTGTTGTCATAAGACTCCAGGGAAGGACCAACAGTGGCTTATCTTCTAACAGCTATTGTAACAGAGCCTTTGGTAAGAAGCTTTGTCTTGTAAGCTCTGAGATTATTCCAAAATGGAATTCAAATTTGAATTACGTAATTTGTAGCAAGTGATTCAGTTACCAGGGCACACACCAAGGAACTCTGGGGGTAGTTTCTGAACAGCACAGGATACTGAACAAGAACAAAGTCATTTTCTTAGGCATCTAGAAATCAGACTCATTTTTAAATGCAACTCTTGGGTTGCCCATGATCCAACATGCCCCACAGATATAAAAAGATACACTAAAGTGGCCATAAAAACAGTGGCCAACATGATTGGGCCAAGTTCATAAAATTATTGCATCTGTTTGTTTTATAGGCTATAATTGAAAAGTGATAAATGCTTTTATACTGAACTGCAGTAGAAGACCCTTTTCTATTGTTTTATAATTACCTGTTTATGTGTCTGTCTCCCTAGTTGGGTCTAATGACCCCAGATCATGAAGCCCTTCAGGAACTAACTTTGTGTTTTCACATCTTGGTACAGTGGCCCACATTTAGTGTGATATAGACCAATAGCTCTCCTCCAAAAACTTTTTTCCTTTTCTTTGGCCGCATATGTAGCTTTCTGAGTAGTTTGGCATCACTGTAAGTCATGTCTGAAATAGCACTTTGTCCTGAAGCCAGGACAACCAAGTCTTATCCTTTGTATTAATATAAGCAAATGACATAGGCCAAATCTGGCAAATGCCGAATGACTCAGAGCAGTATGGTGGCACTACAAAACTAGTCTAGCCATGATCACCTTAGGAATATTTTCAAGGACAATTTTCCCCTAGAAACCTAACGTGCATAAATGTTGACATACAGATTCAATCACCTGGTTATCTGAGATGGTTTTTCTAACAGGAAATAATGTCTTTTAAAGGGTCATAATATGAAAAATGAAAATTTTAACAATGCATTCTTACCAGTATGCTTTTCTCTTAGGAATGACTACAGTAGGGTGTATTAACCCCAGGCAAGTAGTCCTTTCCCATTTTCTTGCTTCTGTTCCTATACTTTATGGATATTATTTCTCCTTCCAGAAATACATTCTAGTTCATATTCTTTTAAAAATTCTACTCCATATTCATTTCTGGTAGTAAAAATATTCTGGTCTAGGAAGTACATATTTGTCAGCATAAATCACATTTGATTTTTCCGTTTGTTCTGAGAGTCTTCTAGGTCTTGAGTATATATAATGGTTCTTGTAATGAAATCAGCTTGTTTAAAATTGGACAAGTAGTTTGCAAACCAGCAGAAAACTTTCCAAGTATAGAAAAAAATCTGATCCAGGGATTGAAATAAATGATGACATTAATGTAAAAGCCTATTTTTCCTCAGTCAAAACAATTAACTTAATTAACAAACACTTACTGAGTTGACATAGTGAGTTAAAAAGTAATGACAATAATAAAAAAGCTTTTATTTAGTTTCAAATCAATGATATTAATTTAATTGTTTTTAAACTCATTATTTCTGAACTCAATACTTTTGGAAAATTAACTTCATCATTCTTAAGTCATAAATAAAGCTTCTATGTTTTTAAGCAATAAATAAAGCTTCTGTACTTTAATAGGTCATGTCTCTTAATTTACAAATGAGTCATTTTCTTTTGATTATGGCTTATATCCAGGTTAAATTACATTGTGACAAATCACAGTGCATTATAGTGAAAGCTCCCTCTTGAGTCACTTTTAATTCTAATTTTCCCTTATTCCAAATAATATTTAATGCAACAGAATCCAAATACAAGGGAAGTTTGATCCCTTAAGAATTTTGAAAAAGAAGCTTGCCTGTATTTATTTATAGTTTTCCTGAGAGCTATAATAATGGTTCTTGTGATAAAATAATAGTGCATATTTAGAAAATAATAGAGTAAAACCAAATATATAAAACATAAAATAATTGAATTTGTGATTTATATAGATTAAATATCTCTTTAATCTTTCTTTTATTGAGATTTTGTTTTGTGAATAGATAGGCATGCCAGACATGTTTTAGATTGATTACTGTTCTCTATCATTATCTTCAATTAGAAGTCTGATTCTAGGACCCTAATGAATGTGAATGTGCTTAGTTGCTCAGTTATGTCCAACTCTTTGCGACCCCATGGACTGTAGCCCTCCAGGCTCCTCTGTCCATGGGGATTCTCCAAGGAAGAATTCTGGAGCGAGTTGGCATGCCCTTCTCAGGGGATCTTCCCAAGCCAAGGACTGAACCCCGGTCTCCCACATTGCAGGCAGATTCTTACCATTTGAGCCACCAGAGCAGCCCCAAAGTTAGTTGACACCACAGCTGTCTCCCATGGCATCCTAATACAGTGTCTGAAAGTGTTAGTCCCTCAGTCATGTGCAACTCTTTGCGACCCATGGACTATAGCTCGCTTGGCTCCTCTGTCCGTGGGATTTTCTAGTCTAGAATACTGGAGTGGGTTGTTGCCATTCCCTTCTTCAGGGTCCTGACCCAGGGATTGAACACGGCTCTCCTGCATTGCAGACAGATTCTTTACCATCTAAGCTACTGGGGAAGCAGGACCCTAAGCCTAACGGAAAATTTCCGATCTTTAGTGAGAAAAGTCTTGAATGATTAGAAATCTCTAGGCTTCTTTTTTTCTAGATTAAGAGTGATTCATCTGATAGCAAATACTAATTCCACACCTTGAGATTACCCCAAATTTTTTTATATTAAGCCACTTGATCAGATATCCTTGTGTGCAGATTATATGAGTTATTAACAGATAGCAATGGTGAAATAGAGCTTGCTGTTTACTATAAGATGAGTTAGTAAGAAATAATTCTTAATAATGCAAATGAACTTTTCAGTAGACATAATTATATTACTTGTTTGAAGGCATGAAGTTAAAGTACTAGTGGTAGTCAATAAGTAAATTGATGGAAACACTGGTACTTAGCAGAGTAAGTTTTTCTTACGAAGTGAATCTTATGTAAATGTAGAGTACCTCTGATCATATAGTGCTTTATAGTGACAGAGAATGAGATGGTCTGATAGCATCACTGATGCAATGGACATGAGTTTGAGCAAATTCTGGGAGACAGTGAAGGACAGATGCGATGTGGTGTGCTGCAGTCCATGGGGTCACAAAGAGTCAGACACAGCTTAACAACTGAACAACAGCGTAGACGTAGAACCACTAACGAATTATGGTAAGGAAGACTGGAGAAATACATACTCCATCATTCCATTTTATCCAAGAAAAGGGAGAGCAGAGTGTCAGTTGGAGGTGTGTTAGAAAGCTCGAGGGACTGAGAGCTTTTGGAGAATCTCTGATGGAAAAAAAGAGAAAAGCTTGTTCAAGTGCCAAAAAAATTTTTTGATATGTTTTGAGCCCACCTAATATTGGAAAACCATAAATTTAGATGAAGTATTGAAATTCCATAAATATTTAAACACTTAATATATGCTTGGATGTTCTAGGCACCGGGGATTCAGCCAACTCCTCATGGAGTTTGCCTCCTGGGGGGATAAAGAGTTTCTGTGGTACAAAGAAAGAAGACTGCTTGCTTAGTGGCTTCAGATTGGAGAATTTCAAGAGTTAAATGTGGAGGAAGGGCAGGAGTTTAATTCATTTCATTGAAAGAAGCATTTATTGAATATCTATAATATCCCAGCCATCCTGTTAGTTGTTGGAGAATCAAGGATCAAAAAATAGTCTCTCTCATTCAAGAGCACTTATAGCTTACTTTTCTTTTCTTTTTTTTAATTTTACTTTACAATACTGTATTGGTTTTGCCATACATCAACATGAATCCACCACAGGTTTACACATGTTCCCAGTCCTGAACCCCCCTCCTTTACCTCCCTCCCCATACCATCTCTCTGGGTCATCCCAGTGCACCAGCTCCAAGCATCCTGTATCCTGCATCAAACCTAGACTGACAATTTGTTTCTTATATGATATTATACATGTTTCAATGCCATTCTCCCAAATCATCCCACCCTCTCCCTCTCCCACAGAGTCCAAAATACTGTTCTATACACCTGTGTCTCTTTTGCTGTCTCATATACAGGGTTATCACTACCATCTTTCTAAGTTCCACATATATGTGTTAGTATACTGTATTGGTGTTTTTCTTTCTGGCTTACTTCACTCTGTATAATCGGCTCCAGTTTCATCCACCTCATTAGAACTGATTCAAATGTATTCTAGCTTTCTGAGAAGGACAGAAGTGCTAACAGGTATTGTCACTAGTATGTGGCCAGTACTCTGATGGCCTGGGGAGCAGTGTGTGCAGGGCAAAGTCCTTAGCTAAGTCTGGGAAGGGCCTGAGGAGAGTGTCAGGGGGATGAATACTAGGCAAGTGGATCCCTGGGCCAAGCCTTCAGACAGCATGCTGCTGCTGCTGCTGCTGCTGCTGCTGCTGCTAAGTCGCTTCAGTCGTGTCCGACTCTGTGCAGCCCCATAGACGGTAGCCCACAAGGCTCCCCCATCCCTGGGATTCTCCAGGCAAGAACACTGGAGTAGGTTGCCATTTTCCTCTTCAATGTGTGAAAGTGAAAAGTGAGAGTGAAGTCGCTCAGTCGTGTCTGACTCTTAGCATAGCCAGGCTCAAAACCTTAAAGATCCTTGTGTGATGCCTGAATAAAACTGTATACTGATTGACACCCTCCTGCATAAAGGATGAGGAAAGCAGTGTCTGGTGATGAGACTGGTGGAATAGTGAGATCACAGAGGTGCTTGGTGGTTGGTATTCAATGTCCTGTGACAGACCATAATGGAAAAGGATATGAAAAAAATATATATATATATACACACACACACACATGTGTTTCTCCCAAAAATCTTGATTCCAGCTTGAACTTCGTCTAGCCTGGCATTTCTCATGATGTATTTGTCATATAAGTTAAATAAACAGGGTGACAGTATACAGTCTTGATGTACTCCTTTCCCAATTTGGAGCCAGTCCATTGTTCCATATCTGGTTCTAACTGTCGCTTCTTGACTTGCATACAGGTTTCACAAGAGGCAGGCAGGGTGGTCTGGTATTCCCATCTCTTTAAGAATTTTCCATAGTTTGTTGCAACCCACACAGTCAAAGGCTTTAGCATAATCAATGAAGCAGAAGTAGATGTTTTTCTGATATCCCCTTGCTTTCTCAATGACCCAGAGGATGTTGCTCTCTGGTTCCTCTGCCTTTTATAAATCCTCTTGAACATCTGGGAGTTCTCAGTTCACGTACTGGTGAAGTGTCGCTTGAAGAATTTTGAGCATTACTTTGCTAGCATGTGAAATGAGTGCAACTGTGCAGTGGTTTGAGCATCCTTTGGCATTGCCCTTCTTTGGGATTAGAATGAAACTGACCTTTTCCAGTCCTGTGGCCACTGCTTTTTCCAAATTTGCTGGCATATTGAGTGTAGCACTTTGGGTTTGAAATAGGTCAGCTGGAATTCTATCACCTCCTCTAGCTTTGTTTGTGTGATGCTTCCTAAGGCCCACTTGGCTTCATGTTCCAGGATGTCTGGCTCTAGGGGATTGATCACACCATCATGATTATCTGGGTCATGAAGATCTTTTTTTGTATAGTTCTTCTGTGTATGCTTGCCACCTCTTCTTAATATCGTCTGCTTTTGTTAGGTACACACTGTTTCTGTCCTTTACTGTGCCCATCTTTAAATGAAAAGTTCTCTTGGTATCTCTAATTTTCTTGTAGAGATCTCTAGTCTTTCCAATTCTATTGTTTTCCTTTATTTCTTTGCATTGTTCACTTAGGAAGACTTTCTTCTCTCTCCTTGCTATTCTTTGGAACTCTGCATTCAGATGGGTATATCTTTCCTTTTCTCCTTTGCCTTTTGCTTCTCTTTTCTCAGCTATTTGTAACGCCTCCTCAGACAACCATTTTGCCTTTCTTTTTCTTGGGATGGTTTTGCCCATTGCCTCCTGTACAATATTACTAACCTCCCTCCATAGTTCTATAGGTACTCTCTCTATCAGATCTAAACCCTTGAATCTATTTGTCACTTCCACTGTATTTGTCAGTTCCACTGTAAGGGATTTGATTTAAGTTATACCTGAATGGCCTAGTGGTTTTCTTTCCTTCAACTTAAGTCTGAATTTTGCAGTAAGTCAGCTCCTGGTTTTATTTTTGCTGATTGTATAAAGCTTCTCCATCTTTGGCTGCAAAGAATGTAATCAATCTGATTATATCAATAACCTCAGATATGCAGATGATACCACCCTTACTGCAGAAAGTGAAGAGGAACTAAAGAACCTCTTGATGAAGGTGAGAGAGGAGATTGAAAAAGCTGGCTTAAAACTCAACATTCATAAAACTAAGGTCATGGCACCCAGTCCCATCACTTCATGGCAAATAGATGGGGAAAAATGGAAACAATGACAGACTTTATTTTCTTGGGCTCCAAAATCACTGTGGATGGTGACTGTAGCCATGAAATTAAAAGATGCATGCTCCTTGGAAGAAAAGCTATGACCAACCTAGACAGCATATTAAAAAGCAAAGACATTATTTTACCAACAAAGGTCTTTATAGTCAAAACAATGGTTTTTCTAGTGATCATATATGAATGTGAGAGTTGGACCATAAAGAAGGCTGAGCTTCAAAGAATTGATGCTTTTGAACCGTGGTGTTGAAGAACACTCTTGAGAGTCCCTTGGACAGCAAAGAGATCAAACCAGTCAATCCTAAAGGAAATCAGTCCTGAATATTAATTGGAAGGACTGATGCTGAAATTGAAGCTTCAGTAGTTTGGTGCAAAGATGCACCAAGATGCAAAGAACTGACTCATTAGAAAATATCTTGATGCTTGGAAAGATTGAAGGCAGCAGAAAAAGTAGATGATGGGGGACAGGGTGGTTGTTAATCTCACCGACTCAACTGATGTGAGTTTGAATAATCTCCAGGAATTGGTGAAGGACAGGGAAGCCTGGCGTGCTGCAGTCCTTTGGGTCATAAAGAGTCAGACATGATTTAGCAACTAAACAACAACAACAATATAATACCGGCCTGTTTCCTGCTCATGAAACTTATAGTTCTGCATGCCTTTGCTTTTGTAAAATATTTTTTGCCAACATTATCATATTTCATCATCAGAACATCCCTTTGAGCCATAACCAATGCTTTCCCCCTTAGTTTACAGATGAGGAAACAGTTACAGAGATGAAATATTTTTCTCAAAATCTTATAGATAGTATTGGCAGAATTGGGCTAAAAACTAAGATTTCTGTTTTTTCTTTTCTTTTTTGTTTTATTTGTTTGGAGAAGAGAAAATTTTGTTGCAGGGCCAACAAGGAAAATGGGTATCTCATGCCTAAAAACCTCAGACTTCAAAGACTGACTTTTCAAGAAATAGAACAGGCAAGGGTCCTTTCTTATTTTATATCAGGGCAAGCATTTGGTTTATATAATTTTCTAATACAAAATTTTGTTGCTTTTATAACTAACTTTGGCCCATTATCTTCTTGAATCTTTCAGAAGCAAGAAAAAACTCAAAAGTAGATTTTTTTCCAAAACCTTGTTAGCTACAATCTTGAATCTGGGAGAGAAGATGTATATTTCTAGGCCTAGTTTTATACTTAGTAAAATGAGACATGTTTAATTTTATTTTTAAAAAGAAATTAAGGCAAAAGGAGAATATTTTGCATCATCTGTGTATCAGGGTGTGGTGACTTTTTTTGATAGTAAACATCGATCAAGGAGTCATAAAAATTCAACAACCTTCATGTTCAGCTTTAAAAGCTAATTTTTGGATTTTGCTCCAAGATCCAAAAATATTTGTACTCTTTTTCATACACTAGTAAATCTCATTTTCAGAGATGCCTAGATGGTATTCATTTAGAAATGTGTGATCTTTACCAAGTGGGAAAGTCACATTCTTGCCTTTGTGAACCACTGTATACATACCCCTTCCCAGTAGGTAATGCAGTGGAGTTACCAGACCAGTAGGTAAATCATTAAAGTAAAAAAAGAAGTGGTTTATTTAAAATTCCTCTTTTTGCTGCTAGTCATAGGCAAGGGAAGCTGCTCAAATGGTTTCTACTTCTCTTATTTTCATTTTTCCCCCCTAAGCTTTCTCTTAAATTGTCATTTACTGCCAATGGTGTCAAATGTGTTATTCCTTGTTAAGAATAAACTTTATTGAACTGGAAATCTCATCCTCTTACTATTTATTAATATAGTTTTAGAAGAATCCTCCCATTTTGGTTGGTAGCTCCTCAGTTGGGTTTCAATGTGATGCACTTCTTGGCTCTTTAGTCCCATGGGGACTGTGCTGAGACAGACTTACCTAGGCTTCCTTTGAACACAGAAATGAAAATCAATAAACAATTTGAACTTCTTCAAGGAGAATTTTTCTTCTCTAATGAATATACAAGCTTGGTTACAGCTTAATTCAAAGATTGAATTTAGGAGTGTTTTTGAATGCACTATAAGCATTGACAGACACAAACCTCAAACAGCATGTCTCACAGGGAGACGGTGCTTAAAAAAATTCACACTCTCCCATTCCAAGTCCATATTAAAAATGAGACAACTCAACTGTAGTAATATTTACTTGAACCAGTCTTGAGACATGGCCCAGGGAATGCCCAGTCATATTATGTGTGCTGTCTTCACATGAAGATTTTGAAAGCAAATGTATGGACAAACAAAAAAGAGCCCAATTAAATGAAACAAATATTTTATCAGTTAGGATTTTGCTATCTTTTAAGTGGAAGAAAATTCACCTCTGGCCTTAGTTAAGTCTTAATCCAGGGGCTCATCTGGTGTTACTACGATCCACTTCTTTGTGTCCCTCTGCTGCTGCTTCTGTGTGTTAACCAGTGAAGTCGCTCAGTCGTGTCCGACTCTTTGCGACCCCATGGACTGTAGCCTACCAGGCTCCTCCATCCATGGAACTTTCCAGGCAAGAGTACTGGAGTGGGTTGCCATTTCCTTCTCCAGGGGATCTTCCTGACCCAGAGACTGAACCCAGGTCTCCCACATTGCTTTGCCACCTGAGCTACCAGGGAAGCCCATAACTGTGTGTTAACTTCATCCTTATTCTTCGCTTCAGAGCAAAGCACTCCCACATGACACCAAAATGCCTCCCAAGGAAATGAGCTAAGTTGTGTTTTTTCTTTTTTTTTTCTTCACAATAATTGAAAAAGAACCCAGACCCTGTTTCTCATTGACCTGATTAGGGTCCTGAGCTCACTGTTATCTCTGCGGCCAGAGGGGTAGGATACACTGATTGACTGAAGGCTGAGTTCACCCTTGAATTAAGGGTGGTATCAACTCCAAGCAAGTCTTCAAGTGTTTGCCAGAAGTGATTTCTCTGAAAGAATTTGAGGAAATAGTTCCCCAAAAGAGTGGTGTGAAAGTACTGTATGACCAAAACTACAGATAGAGGCCAGGAAAACAGACTTGAGAAATGGTTGAATAAATTAATTGTTAATGGTACTATTAGAAACATCTTTTAAAATGTGGTAGTAAGTTGGTCTGTGACTGTAATTCATCACCAGTGACTTATCATATTAAACACATATGTTAATGGATGATGACACTTTTGAAAGATTTAAGAATAAAGATACGGCTGTATAAATACCAATTCAATACCATAAATGCAACTAATTACTTACCTGTAAAGTCTATTATTAAATGCCTGTGAAAAATAAGGATTTCATACCTCTTACTGTAAATGACTTCTAAGACTATATCCTTTGTCTTCACAGTATTTTATCATTAAGTTTCTAATTTTCCTGCATGATTTAACAATATGCACATTGGAGCCATGAAAGGGAAAAAGACATTGCATTTCCTTCCTCACCTCCCATTTTTCTCTGGCAATAGAGAAGGAACATGTAGAAAGAGAAAGTCATAGGACTGACCTTTCTTTATCTTGTTAAATCCAGAGACAACATCCTTGTGCTGGATTATGACAAGAGGCCAGTTGAAAAATCCACAAGATAATCTGTTGATTAACGATGGCTGGCAGTTTTGGAATTTACAAATGGAAACAAACTACATCTTCCTGACCCTGTTGAGAAGATTGTCAATTCTTTAGTCTAGTCCCAGGTTCTTGCTTTTGACTCGTGTCTACTGATAGTATCCGTGGTAGTTTTGCAATATGGTCATAAGTTCCTCAACACTTCTCCTTCTAAATGTTTTTGTCATTGTTGTTTAGTTGCTAGGTAATGTCCAGCTCTTTTGTGACCCCATGGACTGTAGACCACCAGGCCTCTCTGTCCATGGGACTTTCCAGCAAGAATACTGGAGTGGGGTGCCATTCCCTTCTCCAGGGCGTCTTCCCAATCCAGGGATCAAACCTGCATCTCCTGCATTGGCAGGCGGGTTCTCAGATGGTGCTGAGCCACCGGGGAAGCCCATCCCTCTAAATGTTGGAGCCCAATTCCCAACCTCTTGCATATGGCTTGGCTTCACTTCTAACAAATAGAAGATGGCAAACATGATTTTTACCTACTTTAGGTCATTAAAGATATAGCAGTTTCCTCCTTGATTTCTCTTTCTCCTTTGGACCTTGTGGTGGAAGCCAGTGGCCATTTGATAACAACACTTCAGAAGCCCTGTGACGAGGTCCTGTGCTAAGAAACAAAGGCCCTCTGCTTACTGCTGAAGGAGGAAACAGACAGAACAGGCTCCATCTTGAAGGCAGGACTCCATCTTGGGCCAGAATGTGGACTTTCAGCTACATGTCCAGTATCTATGGAAGTGACGTATCAACTGGAAAACCAGACCCCCCAGATGGAAGAGCCCCAGAGCTCGTACCTAGACTCTCAGTCACCTAAAAGAATACCCTAATTATCTGTGTAACCGAATAGAATCATAAATTCTATTATGCTTATTGGGGTATGACCACAAACCTATTGATAATTGTCCACTGTTAACTACCTAGGTTTAAGGCATATGAATCCCAAGTTAACTTTGATTGTATCTTTCTCTTCCTTTGTTCAGACTAGTTTCAGGAAATTTGGGGAGGTGGGTTTGGGCACATACACTTAGGGTATATAAGGGTTTCGCAAAAACTGGTCGGGGTCTGTGGCTAAGAGGAGACTCTGCCTTGGGCCCCTGGTGTAATAAACGGTGCTCCACTATCTGCATTGTCCTTCTGAGTGAGTTTGTTTCCCAGAAGTGTGGCTACAACACTGCCAGCTAGAGAGAGAGGTTCCCCACCTAGAGCCGTGTGAGTGAGCCATCTTGGAAGTGGTTCCTTTAGCCCCCTTTCATTCAGCCGAAACATCCGGCCATATCTTGACCTCAGTCTTATGACAGACCCTGAAGTAGAACCAGTAGGCTAAACTCTTTCCAGATCATTACCTTCACAGAATGTGTGAGATAGTAAACATTTGTTGCTTTAAGCCACTTGCGGGATTCACTGGGGATTATGTTTGGGAATCTTATTCCCTGTTGCTCATCAAGATACAAACTCTCCTGACATGTGTTGTTGTTTAGTCACTAAGTCATGTCCTGCTCTTTGCAGCCCCATAGACTGTAGCCCTCCAGGCTCCTCTGTCCCTGGAATTTCCCAGACAAGAATCCTGTAGTGGGTTGCCATTTCTTTCTTTAGGGGATCTTCCCAAACCAGGGATCAAACCTGCGTCTCCTGCATTGGCAGGGAGATTCTTTACCACTGAGTCTCAGGGAAGCCCCTCATGACATGTAAATTAGTCAATCAAGCATTCAACCAATTGAGCATATATGTACTACTTACCCCTTCAATGCCCAGGATAATCTCAAATCTAACCACAATATCTTCCTTAGCTCATCTTATCTTCTTTACATGATTTTCTAGTGAGTAGCATACAGTTGAGCACATAATTTTGCTTTAAGGAACTTCTCTCTGTTATATTTGGGCAATTTCCCCGAAGGCAGAGATCTTCCGGTTTTAAAATATTTCTGAATGCATTTCTGGACTCAGAAGAAGTCTTGATGAATTGAAGTAGCAAATGAGCTCCTTCAAGTTGCTTGACTCCCAAGGAAATTAAATAAATGACTCTTTCAGAGCAAATGCTTTTTTTTTGCAGTCTTAGGAGAGAGGAGTCAGTTTTCCCCATTCCGGTCACTTCCTGCTTTATCCCTTGTGGGGAGCAGGTATCAGCAAACAGTTTTTGTAAAGGGCCAGGAAGTAAAGAGTTTGGGTTTCTCAGGCATATGCAACTACTCAGCTGTATTGTGATGATGTGAAAGCAGGTGTAGACAATACGTAAATTAGTGGACGTGATCTGTCCCAATAAAAGTTTATTTACAAACATAGGTGCTAGGACAGTTTTGGCCCCTGGGCTGTGGTTTGTGGACCCATGCCCGAGGGTGGTATTTCCCAACATTGTTATATCATAAGCATCACCTGGAAAGCTTGTTTTACAATAACCACAGCTCTGTGAAAATGTGTTTTGACTAAGCACCTCCATTGTTCCTTATAATCTGACAAATTTGGAAGCCCTAGCGAAAGGAATCAAACCTGGGGCTTCCTTTGTACCAGGGGATACTTTCCTCTATGAATGTGAAATGAGAATGTGAGGCAAGAATCACAAATTGCATTTCTGCGTTTTATTTCTTAGGTCACTCTGCGAGGCAAGTATGATCTTAGTTTTCTGACGAGGGATCTAACCCCACCACCTGCAGTGGAAGCACAGAGCCTTAACCATTGGGCAACCAGGAGAGTCCCACAAATCACATTCTTTGATGTAGGATTTCTCCGATTTCATGAGGCTACACAATCTAAGGACTGGCTATTATGTTTCTCATAAACACATGGCTGAATTTCTTATGGTAGGAATGACAACAGCAGGTAAAATCACTTCCCCCATTTCATTAAGGAAAAATTAATGCCCCAGGAAAATTTCTGGACTTGGTTTGAAGGATGCAGAGCCCCAGTCCTACACAACGTGTGCTACTGCTGCTAAGTCACTTCAGTCGTGTCCAACTCTGTGCAATCCCAGAGATGGCAGCCCACCAGGCTCCGCCGCCCCTGGGATTCTCCAGGCAAGAACACTGGAGTGGGTTGCCATTTCCTTCTCCAATGCATGAAAGTGAAAAGTGAAAGTGAAATCGCTCAGTTGTGTCCGACCCTCAGCGACCCCATGGACTGCAGCCTTCCAGGCTCCTCTGTCCATAGGATTTTCCAGGCAGGAGTACTGGAGTGGGGTGCCATTGCCTTCTCTGACACAATGTGTAGTTCTCTTAAAATGATAGTTGCTTTGCAAAATTAAGATTTTTTAAGACATAGAATTCAGATACGTAATATGAAACTAGGCATAGGACAGAAACACTTCAGTTCAGTTCAGTTGCTCAGTCGTGTCCGACTCTTTGCGACCCCATGAATTGCAGTACACCAGGCCTCCCTGTCCATCACCAACTCCCGGAGTTCACTCAGACTCACGTCCATTGAGTCTGTGATGCCATCCAGCCATCTCATCCTCGGTCGTCCCCTTCTCCTCCTGCCCCCAATCCCTCCCAGCATCAGGGTCTTTTCCAATGAGTCAACTCTTCGCATGAGGTGGCCAAAGTACTGGAGCTTCAGTTTTAGCATCATTCCTTCCAAAGAAATCCCAGGGTTGATCTCCTTCAGAATGGACTGGTTGGATCTCCTTGCAGTCCAAGGGACTCTCAAGAGTCTTCTCCAACACCACAGTTCAAAAGCATCAATTCTTCGGCGCTCAGCCTTCTTCACAGTCCAACTCTCACATCCATACATGACCACAGGAAAAACCATAGCCTTGACTAGACGGACCTTAGTCGGCAAAGTAATGTCTCTGCTTTTGAATATACTATCTAGGTTGGTCATAACTTTTCTTCCAAGGAGTAAGCGCCTTTTAATTTCATGGCTGCAGTCACCATCTGCAGTGATTTTGGAGCCCAAAAAAAGAAAGTCTGACACTGTTTCTACTGTTTCCCCATCTATTTCCCATGAAGTGATGGGGCCAGATGCCATGACTTCGTTTTCTGAATGTTGAGCTTTAAGCCAACTTTTTCACTCTCCTCTTTCACTTTCAACAAGAGGCTTTTTAGCTCCTCTTCACTTTCTGCCATAAGGGTGGTGTCATCTGCATATCTGAGGTGATTGATATTTCTCCCAGCAATCTTGATTCCAGCTTGTGTTTCTTCCAGTCCAGCGTTTCTCATGATGTACTCTGCATAGAAGTTAAATAAGCAGGGTGACAATATACAGCCTTGACGTACTCCTTTTCCTATTTGGAACCAGTCTGTTGTTCATGTCCAGTTCTAACTGTTAAATCTGTCCAAAGTTTGACCCAAGAGATGGCTCATATCTATAGCATTATGCTGTAATCTCCAATGTGTGGTTCATTTGTTAAGAATAAACTTACAATTGCAATTTTTGAATGAGTTTCCTATATGTATCCTGGGACTCTTGTTCTAGTCCAAATTAGTGAGATACAGTATATCCTGAGTCGGGACAATCCCCTGAAGAAGGAAATGGCAACCCACTCCAGTGTTCTTGCCTGGAAAATCCCATGGACAAAGGAACCTGGTGGGCTACTATCCATAGGGTCGTGAAGAATCAGACACGACTGAAGCGATTTGGGATGGACAGAGTACATTAAGATTGCCTTTTCATTTTTTATTGAGTACATGTGCTTTATAATTTCAGCAAATATGAGCAAGGAGCAAACTAACCCTATTAATTGCCCCCAGGGCTCCCACTCAACTCTTTGGGTGTCACAAAGCAGAACTGTAGCTAGATTTGTAGAGGGTACATGGTTGGCAATATGGACTTCTTGCACTGCAACTCTTATCGTGGGAGACTGTCTTGTGCATTGTATGTTTGCTGGTTTTCAGCCTTCATTGCCTCTATTTGCTGGATTCCAATAGCTCTCTCAAATTGTAACAATCAACAATGTCTCCAGACCCTGCCAAAAGTCCCCAGCTGAGGGTGGGAGGGAAGGGCAGGAAACATCCCTGTTAAGAATCATTGTTATCAAAACTGTGTGAATACCGAAGCAAAGTGAAGAAGTGGGACAGCTTCCCAGACATCTCAGATTAAGTCCCTGCCCTCAGAGTCTCCTGAAATCCTTAGATAAGGAAAAGATGGGCTCATTCAAGCTGTAATTATTCAGGTAATTCACTCAGTGCTCCTCTTTGCTTTCAACGTGTGAACACCAGCCGTGAGACTTAGCTCTCCAGGGAACTGCACAGGACTCCATTCTTCAGGAACACCTGGGGACCATCATGTGTTGGCTCCCTCAGTAATAATTTTCCAGCACCCAGATGTTAGAAAAACCATTTGTACACACTGACCCAGGCTTGCTGCATTTTAATAAATCTGCACCCAGAGAATGCCAGGGAGTATGAGGAAGAACTAGGCAGCGTACACCATCTGGTGTTTTTAAAAATACATGCCATGAGCCCAATTAAGAATTTATTTTTAGGCTATTTATGAATGAACTGATTTTGAATGAAATAGGAGCAACCTAACCATAAAATAAATGAACTAGCTTCAACTTTTCTTTGAAATTGAATTTTTAAATATGATTTCATAATAATGGGATTTTAGAAGACAACCTAAGCCTTTGCGTGAGTTGAATTGTTTCCTCCCTGCAAAAAATTCATTTCTCTGAGCTCTAACCCCTCAGTAGTTCACAAGGTAATCATATTTGGCACTAAAGTCTTTAAAGTGGGAATTAAGTTAAATAAGGTCACCAGTGTTAGCGTGTTAGTCGCTTAGTCGTGTTTGACTCTTTGCAATCGCATGGACTATAGCCCGCCAGGCTCCTTGTCCATAGAATTCTCTAAGCAAGAATACTGGAGTGGGTAGCCATTCCCTTTTCCAGGGGTTCTTTCCAACCCAGGGATTGAACGTGGGTCTCCTACATTGCATGCAGACTCTTAACCACCTGAGCCATCAGGGCAAGCCCTAATTCATTAGTGTGGGCCCTAATTCAATGACTGGTGTCCTTATAAGAAGATACAGTATATCAGATGGACAGAGATGAGCGCAGCACAGAGAACACAACGAGAAGCAGCCAACTTCGAGTCAAGGGGAGAGTCCTCAAAAGAAAGCAAACCTGCTGACACCTTGGTTTTGGACTTCTAGCCTCCAGAGTTGTAAAAAAATCCATTTACTTTGTTTAAGCCACCACATCTATGTATTTGGTTATGGTGGTTCTAGCAAAGCAATATAGTGGGTTCTGTAACCCATTTCTTCCCTGACCTGCAAATAAGGGTTGTAAGTATAGGAAAATGACCACTTCCTTGAAAGTGCCTCTCCCTACTCCCTACCCAAGTCAAGATAGTAAATCAGAAGCAGATCATGTTCCTGATGCAGTATCAGAGATGAGTAATCGCATTAAAAACTAGAAAGATAGAGCCACGGTGGTTTCTCATCTATCTGTTTAGTTCTCTTATTTGGTCTCAGCAAAACCTAATGGATCTTAGCAGATGATAGAGAATTTCTGGAAACTAGTTGATAGACTCAGTTGCAACTGTTATCTGGATATGGTATCATCACTGAAGAACATGAACCAACACAGCCCCTTGTACTTAGTACATACATATGTATTAACTGACAAATTATTTTTTCTCAGAACTCTAATAGAATTAAAAGCAGTTTGCATTTACATGACAAGGACAGGAGTATACCTTTATTATCTTTGTCCTGATCTCTTAACTTATCCTGCTTTTTTAACATAATATAATCCATGGGGACCTTAATCATCTTTCAGTTCAGTTCAGTTCAGTTCAGTCGCTCAGTCATATCCAACTCTTTACAATCTCATGAATTGCAGCACGCCAGGCCTCCCTGTCCATCACCATCTCCTGGAGTTCACTCAGACTCACGTCCATCGAGTCAGTGATGCCATCCAGCCATCTCATCCTCGGTCATCCCCTTCTCCTTCTGCCCCCAATCCTTCCCAGCATTAGAGTCTTTTCCAATGAGTCAACTCTTCGCATGAGGTGGTCAAAGTACTGGAGCTTCAGCTTTAGCATCATTCCTTCCAAAGAAATCCCAGGGTTGATCTCCTTTAGAATGGACTGGTTGGACTCCTTGCAGTCCAAGGGACTCTCAAGAGTCTTTACATTGTATATAATATCACAAAGTGCACCCTGTTGATGATATCATGCTAACTGGCCTTGAGAAAGTAGAAAATAGTTCTAGTCTTGGTAAGACATCTGCCTGCCACAGAGTATGAGAAAACCATGAAGATCCATGGACCTACCACATTGGGGAAGGTTTTAGGAGTTAAGTCACCTTGGGCATGCTGGCATATCCTCTCTAAGACTGTAGTACTTTTTTACTTCTACCATTAAGAAGGGCTTCCCCGATAGCTCAGTTGGTAAAGAATCCACCTGCAGTGCAGGAGGCCCTGGTTCGATTCCTGGTTCAGGAAGATCCCCTGGGGAAGGAAAAGGCTACCCACTCCAGTATTCTGGCCTGGAGAATTCCATGGACTGTATAGTCCATGGGGTCTCAAAGAGTCAGACACAACTGATTGACTTTCACTTTACTTTCCACACTTATAATTAAGAAAGAAGCCAAGTAACTATTAGATCCCTTTGAATTCTGGGAGCAAGATTACACTGCATTTGGGAATACTGCTGTGATCCATTTACAATTTTTCTGGTTTTGAATCAAGCACAGAGCAAGAGGGAGTTCTGTGTGGTTCAGTAGGGTTAGCTTCTCTGATGCCTGGGCTGTATCAGCAAATCCTATGGTGCTCCAGCTGTCTGTAATGGGTGAGATTGCTCTGTGGCATTTTTAGCAAGCTCCTGAAGGAGAGTCAAAGTTAGAACCTTGGGGTACTAGGATAAGAACTGCGTGTGGTGAAGTACCATTCTGTGTTTTTAGACTACTTGGTCATCAAGGACACAGAGCATCTGATCACTGGGCTCAAGTGACTCTTCGGAGCCACCCATTATGAATTCAGCATTATTAGATTCACTGAGTTATACACTGGGATGGACCCAACAGCAGTTCATTATGGTACGGAAGTGATGCATCCAGAACCAGCTCAAGCAGATCCAGAAAGCACAGATGAATTATATGCAGAGACAGTCCAGGCTCCTCAGAACCCACCTGTGCTTTTCCACAATGGAGCTTCCTTCACCCCATACCATGCCCTCATTGCTGATATGTGTGTGTGTATTGGGCGAAGGGTGATTTGCTTATAATCAACCAACAGAACAGCAAAAAAGACATAGGGCTAGTTAGTAGGCTTGAAAAAATGTTGGCTGTGATTGAAATGGTTTGTATTACAGCCCCACCTAAGAGAGCCCTGGAGGACAGGAGGAAAGGGGAATCTTCCTAGTAGGTGGAGCTTTGAGACATATACTTAGTTGTACCTTTTGTATGAAGGGAAGTGGTCTGAATTCCAAAATACAAAATATGTATTGATTCCCTTTGTTGTTCAGTCACCAAGTTATGCCTAACTCTGCAACCCCATGGACTACAGCACACCTGTCCTTCACCATCTCCCAGAGTTTGTTCAGACTCACATCCATCGAGTCAGTGATGCTATCTAACCATTTCATCCTCTGCTGCCCTCTTCTCATTTTGCCTTCAGTCTTCCTCAGCATCAGGGTCTTTGAGTTTCAGCATCCATCCTTCCAGGGAATATTCAGGGTTGATTTCATTTAGGATTGACTAACTTGATTTCCTTGCAGTCTAACAGACTCTCAAGAGTCTTCTCCAGCCTCTAACAACACAATTCGAAAGCATCAATTCTTTGGCACTCAGCCTTCTTTATGATCCAACTCTCACATCTGTACATGACTACTGGAAAAACCAAGCAAAGTGATGTCTTTGCTTTTTAACATGCTGACTAATTGGAGAAGAGGGCAACCCAACTCTAGTACTCTTGCCTGGAAAATCCCATGGATGGAGGAACCTGGTAAGCTGCAGTCCATGGGGTCGCAAAGTGGGGCACAACTGAGTGACTTCACTTTCACTTTTCACTTTCATGCATTGGAGAAGGAAATGGCAACCCAGTCCAGTGTTCTTGCCTGGAGAATCCAGGGATGGGGGAGCCTGGTGGGCTGCCATCTATGGGGTAGCGCAGAGTCAGACATGACTGAAGCAACTTAGCAGAGCAGCAGCAAGTTTGTTATCAGTTTTCTTCCAAGGAGCAAGTGTCTTTTAATTTCATGGCTGCAGTCACCACCCACAGTGGTTTTGGAGCCCAAGAAAATAAAATCTGTCACTGCTTCCAGTTTTTCCCCTTCTGTTTGCCATATGCAGAATACATCATAAGAAATCCTGGACTGGATGAAGCACAAGCTAGAATCAAGATTCCCAGGAGAAATATCAATAATCCCAGATATACAGATGACACCACCCTTATGGCAGAAAGCAAAGAGGACCTAAAGAGCCTCTTGATGAAACTGAAGGAGGAGAGTGAAAAAGTCAGCTTAAAACTCAACATTCAGAAAACTAAGATCATGGCATCCAGTCCCATCATTTCATGGCAAATGGATGGGGAAACAATAGAAACAGTGACAGACTTTATTTTGGGGGGCTCCAAAATCACTGCCGATGGTGACTGCAGTCATGAAATTAGAAGACACTTGCTCCTTGGAAGAAAAGCTATGACCAACCTAGACAGCATATTAAAAAGCAGAGACATTACTTTGCCAACAAAGATCCATCTAGTCAAAGATATGGTTTTTCCAGTAGTCATGTATGGATGTGAGAGTTGAACTATAACCAAAACGGAGCACTGAATAATTGATGCTTTTGAATTGTAGTGTTGGAAATGACTCTTGAGAGTCCTTTGGACAGCAAGGAGATCCAACCAGTCCATCCTAAAGGAAATCAGTCCTGAATATTCATTGGAAGGACTGATGCTGAAGCTAAAACTCCAATAGTCTGGCCACCTGATGTAAAGTACTGACTCATTTGAAAAGACCCTGATGCCGGGAACGATTGAAGGTGGGAGAAGGGGATGACAAAGGATGATATGGTTGGATGGCATTGCCGACTCAATGAACATGACTTTGAGTAAGCTCTGGGAGTTGGTGATGGACCGGGAAGCCTGGCATCCTGCAATCCGTAGGGTTGCAAAGAATCAGACATGACTGAGTGCCTGAACTGAACTGATTTGCCATATGATTCTGCTGCTGCTGCTACTAAGTCTCTTCAGTCGTGTCCAACTCTATGTGACCCCAGAAACGTCAGCCCACCAGGCTCCCCCACCCCTGGAATTCTCCAGGCAAGAACACTGGAGTGGGTTGCCATTTCCTTCTCCAATGCATGAAAGTAAAAAGTGAAAGTGAAGTCGCTCAGTCTAGGCAGGAGCGAATGGTTTGCCTGGTTGGTCAGGGGTCTGTGCAGAGGAATACTGGAAATCAGTCAGAAGGAGGCTATGAAAGAGCTGGGTGACAGGACCCAGGAAGGTGGTCTCCAAATGTTAGCATTGTTGTACCTCAGTTTGATGCTCACTCAGAAAACCTTTCTTTTGTCGTCAAGATTCTCACTATCCTATCAGGTGGACAGAATAACCTGTTCTGGGGATGTCAGCCAGCCTCGCAGAATGGGGAATTTGGATTCTCCAGCTACCAAAGGGGCCAGTTTTCTGCCCAGAAGTGGAAGGTGGTTATCTCCTTATGGGGTGAAATTGGAATCAAGTAGATAAGGAGTTTACTGTAAGCATAGTTTCTCCATGGCCTTTTGGAATCCAGTCTCTGCAGCCTCCTCAGTGGTATAATGAAGCTAGATCATACAGGTTTTTGTGGGGTTTTTTAGTTTTTCATTTTATATTGGAATATCCCTTGGCTCAGCAGTGAAGAACCTGCCTACCATGCAGAAGACACAGGAGCTGAAGTTTCGATCCCTGGGTTGGCAAGATCCCCTGAAGGAGGAAATGGCAACTCATTGTAATATTCTTGCCTGGGAAATCGCATGCGTGGATGGTTGATTTACAATGTTGTGTTAGTTTCACGTGTACAGCAAAGGGATTCAGTTATACATATACATATATCCACTCATTTCTAGATTCTTTTCCATATAGGTTATTACAGAGTATTTAGTAAAGTTTCCTATGCTATATAGTAGACCTTCATTGGTTATTTATTTTATTTATAGCAGTGTGTATATGTTAATCTCAAATGCCTAATTTGCCCCTACTTTCCACTTTCTCTTTGGTAATCTTAAATTTGTTTTATATATCTGCGAGTGCATTTCTGTTTTATAAATAAGTTTCTTTGTATCTTTTTTTAGATTCCACCTATGAGTAATATCATATGATATCTGTCTTTCTCTGACTTACAGTTTTGCAAGAACTGTTTGTATGCATCTTTTCCCAACTTTGCATTCAGTGATGTCACTTGGTAGCTTAAAATCAACTGTGTTAGGAGTATTTACACTAGGGAAACTGGCGGACGCTAGATATCAGGACTCTTCTTCCCTAGAGAAAGAGAGTGAAAGTCGCTCAGTTGTGTCCAACTCTTTGCGGCCCCATGGACTATACAATCCATGCAATTCTCCAGGCCAGAATACTGGAGTGGGTAGCCTTTTGGGGATCTTCCCAACCCAGGGATTGAACCCAGATCTCCTGCATTGCAGGTGGATTCTCTACCAACTGAGCTATGAGAGAAGCTCCTCCCTAGAGAGCTGGTTGTTAAATATTTACTCTGAATCCCGCTGAGCCATTGGACATTCCCACCACTGTTTCTCTACGGCCCTTCATGAAGCAGTGACCATCCTTCAGGTTGCTATTCACCTTGCTCTGCTTCACTGTACTTTTACTATTGCCATTGTGTATCACTTCCCAAATAAATCGTTAGCATGCAATCTTTGTTTCAGGCTCTGTTCACTAGGAACCTCAGACTAGGACAGGAGTTAAAGAGAGCTGAGTGAAAGGATTTTAGATCTTTGCTCACAGGTTGATGTAGAATCCATGTACACACTGTGGAGACTTTCTCTAGCAACCGTGTACCAACTTGGGAGCAACAGTGAAGAAAATGATTGATGGGACTTAATTCAGGTTTGGATAAGTTGAGAGGTGGTCCAGCAGGCAAGAGATTCTGGGCTTCTGTCTTTCTCTGGTTGAGGTGGTTGGCTTGCATTTAAGAATGCCTACAGAGTTAAATGTAGGAGGAGGCAAAAGCCTGGGAGATCAGAACCAGCACACATCAGAGGTATGGATGAGGGCGTGGGCTCCCCCGATGGTCCATTGGTTAAGACTCCATACTTCACTGCAGGAGATGTGAGTTCAATCCCTGGTGAGGGGATTTAAGTTCCTCGTTGGTGCATGGCATGCCCCTCTCCCCACAAAAAAGAGAGGAAAAGAAGTATTGATAAGGGCTAAAACATATTTCATAAACAATGAAGTTGTGAGAAATTTCTTGGAAAGCAGTTTTATATGTCAAAACATATATGTATATAATTTAAATAGAATAAATATATATTACAAATACATACATAGATCTTCTAATATACATACATATATCTTCTAATATATCAAAACATATATAATTTAAATAGAATAAACATATATTACAAATATATAATGTATGTATTCGTAATATTCATTTATGTGTATATATATATCATTCCATATATATTAACCCACCATTTTCTTTTACACTTCTTTGCTCTAGCCACTGGGATTTTCTTCCTGTCCTTTAAATAAGCCGAGCTCATTTTGCCTAATGCCTGGTAGATTCTCTTTGCCCAGATATTCATTTGGCTTTTCCAATTAGGTTGCAGCTCAAATGTCACCTTCTCAGAGAGGTTGTCTGAGTTGTCCTAACTAAAAGAGTGCACTTCTCTCCCTTCACTTACCCAACTTTATTTCTATTCCTAAACCTTATTACAATCTGGCATTGTTTTATCTACTTGCTTCATTTTTGTCTTCCTCACTAGAATACAGGCCCCATGGAAGCAGAGATATATCAGTTATGAAACTCCAGCACTTATATTAACAATAGTGTCAAGCACATCATAGATCATTTATGAATATTTATAGAATAAATGAAGAATTCTCATTAACTGTTAATTTAATTGTTTATAGATGTGTCAGGATGGCAGAGTGGTCTAAGGCGCCAAACTCAAGCTTCTGCTTTTCCCCACTGGAGCTTCTGGTCTCTGAATAATGGAGTTGTGGGTTTGAATCCAAATTCTGATACATCCTTATTTGGGCTTCCCTGATAGCTAAGATGGTAAAGAATCTGCCTGCATGCAGGAGACCTGGATTCAACCCCTGGGTCAGGAAGATTCCCTGGAGAAGGAGATGGCAACCCACTCCAGTATTCTTGCCTGGAGAATCCCATGGACAGAGGAGCCTGGTGAGCCACAGTCCATGGTATCACAAAGAGTCGGACAAGACTGAATGACTAACACAACACATAATTAAATAATTGGATATTTAAGAATTGGTGATAATTAATTAATGACCTTGTGTGTGTCTGTCCCTATGGCAGGTCAGAAGACCAGGAATTGGAAGACCTGCCTACAGCTTGTGGGCAGCCAGCAGTTTCACTGAAGTGATAAGGCACGTGCACACAGACACCTGGACACAGTGTGGTATAGCAGGTGACATGTGTCACATCGACGATGAGTCTTCCATTTGACAAGTGCTAGGAGAGTTCAGAGCACAGAGCACTGGAGCAGCCAGAGATTTTCGGAAGAAGTAGGTTTCCGTGGTGCTCATGAGCATGGGTTGGATGTGGGGGTAAAGGACAGAGAGAGGATGTTTTGGTATCCCTCCCATGACCTTACCAGTGCTGAATTTGTTGGTATCCAAGCATACAACCCATTAAAAACCCCCAAATAGTCATTTTTCCAATTACTTTGTCTGCATGACACAAGTTCAGGCAACAAAGTCATCTGTGAGGGTAAGATACAAGTTTAATACTTAAACAGCTCTCTGTTATGTTTTGACCTCTGTTGCAATGAGATGAATAAATATTGATTGGTTTAAGTGAATTCAGGAACACTGAATTCATGTGCTGAACTATGTCTGTGTACCACTTTAGGAAGAAAAAAACAAGATGGATTCTGTTTGTCAAGGACTGACTGATGTCCAGTCGAATGTCCTCATTTAGTCTCAGCTTCTCGTAAAAATGAAGCTGGTTGATTTATTCGAGTATTTTTTCAATGTGACTATTTGATAAAAACCCATTTAAATTGCCCTCATCAATTGTAATCTTTTATTCTGGTTTCATGGAGTAGGAAATGTCAACCCACTTCAGTATTCTTGCTGGAAAATTCCATGGAGTTGCCTGGTGGGCTGCAGTCCATGGGGTCGCAAAGAGTTGGACATGACTGAGAGGTTGCGTGCATGCACGCATGTGCACACGCACACATGCACACACGCGCGCGCACACACACACATATCCTGGTTTCATCTCTTCCTTTTGTTGTCTTCTCAGTGATGGTGAAAATTTTTCTTACTTTAATTTTTTGAATCCAAAAATTTCATACATCCTAAAATTATTTATCTTAGTCTTTAAAACTTAAAGACTAAGTTTTAGTCTTTAAAGCTTTGCCTGCCTGTTCCAGAGGGTTTAAGTAGGATTTAGTTCATAGATGGCCCCTGGTATGCAGTCTTTTTTTTCCTTGAGCTGATTCACTGATTTGAATAAGGCCAGGAGTTGTTTCCTCCTTTCAGAATCAGTCCTCAGCAGCTGCTCCTGAAGGAACATTATTGTTTTTAGTGACTTTAGAGCAGAAGAAGCTAGAAAGGCTCGTTATTTCTAAAGCTAGTTTTTCTTGGCCCATAAATATTTGACACACTAGTAACTCTGAGCAGGGCATTGGGACAATATCAACTCACAGAGTAGGAAATTTATACCAGTTTCCTTTTGTTAAAGAAAAGGAAGAGAGCAAATTCTCTGATGGCCCAGTGGTTAAGACTGCACTTTCAATACAAGGGGCACAGGTTCAATCCCTGGAGGGGGAACTAAGATCCCACATGCCATGTGGCCATAAAATAAGTAAGTAAACTGAAAGTCTTACTTTAAAAAATAAAGGAAGAGAAGTTCAGCTGCTACCAATATTTATCAAGGCCACTCTGGAAATTATTGAGCTGTGAGGCATTGATGCTGAAGCTGAAACTCCAGTACTTTGGCAGCTCATGCAAAGAGTTGACTCATTGGAAAAGACTCTGATGCTGGGAGGGATTGGGGGCAGGAGGAGAAGGGGACGACTGAGGATGAAATGGCTGGATGGCATCACTGACTTGATAGACGTGAGTCTGAGTGAACTCCAGGAGTTGGTGATGACAGGGAAGCCTGGCATGCTGCAATTCATGGGGTTGCAAAGAGTCGGACACGACTGAGCGACTGAATTGAACTGAACTGAGGCATTCTGAGAGGAAAATGTAAAGTTCTCATTTTGGCTTAGAAGACTGTTTTAAACATATCCAACAAGCAATATTCAGAAGTTTGATGATGAGAGGAGCTATTCTAAGAGAAGTAATGAGTCAAGCAAGACTAGAAAGTAAAATCATGGTAAACTAGGTTATTCATAAGAGAAGTCAATCAGGTTATTACTATTAAATTTTCAGGGGACTTGTACTCAGAACTAAAGGAAGAAGAAAAGACATTCAGAAGAAGGGATGTGTGTTGAGGGTTAAAAAAAAAAGTTTATCTGAATAAATGAATGAATGAACCAGCAAGTCTTAGAGAATTTTGTTACTTGTTGGTTAAAGTATAAAAACTTGTGAAAATGTAGATTTATGGCAGGATTATGTGTAGATCTATATCTCTGAATGATGTAATCCCACTGCTATATTTACTGAAAAGCATTCTTACTTGAGGCCATGAGGATTAATGTTGCTTTCTTGGTAACACACCAAGAAACAGTCTCATGTCTTTTAAAACAAAGCAATATAACACTCTGAATGTGCAAGCAACATTGCTCCAGGAAACGCATTTGTCTGCCAGAGCCAAATAGTAAGCCTAATTTAATGAACATCGGCAGTTTGTTGAGCCCACCAGGGAATAAGAGTCTTTTGGGAAAGCCTGAAACTGAATTGCACCAATTTATTAGGTAGCTTTTTATTTAGGGAGGAATTTAAGTGCCTGGAATACTTTACCAAAAGATTCAAGGGTTCTCTCAAAACTGGGTCTGTTATCCAAGATATCCCTTAAATGTTGAGGGAAATGGAAATAGTCATCTATATATTACTTGCCTTGCCCGCAGACACATTACTTGTGCCTTTGTATCTTAAGTTCACCTTTGGACATACTCCCTACAAGGAATAATATTGCACAATCAAAAAAGGAACAATATGAGATTTATCCTTCATTCCTGAAATATTGGAAATGCCTGACCATCCTTTCTTAGGGTCCTTTTACAGAGAATTGCACTTACAAGGCAACACCAAGAAAATATAAAACAACCATTATTTTCTGGAATATCTTGGTTTCATGGTATCGGCAGCCATGGGGCTCTCTAAGTGGGCCTTGGTCAAGAGCTGTGTCGAGGTCATTATTCAGCTGTGTGTCATTTTTCAGACAGCCCTCCCTACCTCTCAGACATCAGCATCCCTGTCTATTCCTTCTGAAGCCCTTCCTTTCACTTGCCATCATTGTTGGTATTAGTAAGGAAGGGAATGCATGCTTTCAAAACCGTTGAGCTGTCCCTGCCTAGATTAGGGAGAAAAACTTTGCAGTCAGCCTGCCTTGGACTATTCTGCACTCTGTCCTCCCAGGATAATAGTGTTCTTTACGATTTGACAACTCCACGTTGGTGGTAGCTGGTATTCTTTTTTGTCTAAGAACTTCTGTCATAGAAATAGTGTTTTTTTCTTCTCCCTTATTTGGCACATATGATTTCTGCATTTAAGTACCCATCTTGTCCGTTAATGATGCTGGGCTCTGGGAAGGATATGTGTATCTGTGTGTTCATGTATGGAGAGTACCCACGCCTACCTGGTGTCTTTTCCAGTATTTGGGAACTAGTTCATTTTTCACATGATTCCAAGTGCCCATAAGCAGCAACAAGGCATGGAATCTCAATTCCGAATCTTCTCTGAATTGGAAGCATAGATCACAATTGCATGTTTATTTTTTCTAGATCTTCTGATAAATCATCTGCAAACTAGCTTGGGGTATGCCTTGTTATTATGGGGTAGGATGAATTGGGAAAATTATATGACATGAACAGGGACAAGAATAATATAAATCATTATGAAAATTTCTTCTTGGAAACTGGACTTGTGATATTTTATTGCCTGCTCCCAAGATGCCAGTAGGCATCATGAGATCGATAAAAATTTCCTAAGATTCAATGAGCCAAACTGGTCTCTCGCTTCACTACATACCCTGGGTCCCAGGGAGGCCATAGTACTGAGCAGGGGTCCAGGAGCTCTAACTGCCTTTTACTTAAAATAACAAGTGATCTGTGAACCTCCTGGCACAGAGGGAAGAAGTGGGCAACAGAATTTTCAAATAGGACTTATTTCTGTAACACCACTATATCTGTTTCTTATGGTTATCATAACAAAGTACCATAAACTTGGTGGCCCCAAACATCAGAAATTATTGTCCCTGGTTCTGAAATCCAGAAGTCTGAAATCAAGGTGTCAGTAGGCCCACCCTCCTCTGGAGGCTTACGGAAAGAGCCTGTCCTTGGGCTCTTCCAGCTACTGTGTTTCTTGGGATCTTTGTGGCTGCATCCATCTAATCTCCCCCTTGTCATCTGTATCTTAGAAGACACCTGTTGTTAGATTTAAGCCCCACCCAGGCATTGGAGAAGGAAATGGCAACCCGCTCCAGTATTCTTGCCTGGAGAATCCCAAGGATGGGGGAGCCTGGTGGGCTGCCGTCTATGGGGTCACACAGAGTCGGACACAACTGTTAACTGGGACTTAGCAGCAGCAGCAGCAGCAGGTAGTCTGGGATGATCTCATCTCAGGTAAGTTAAAATCCTGAACTTACTTGCACTTCAAAGACCCTTTGTCCGAAAGGTAACATTTACAGGCTTTAGGAATGGGATGTAGGCCATTATTTTGGTCCGTATTTTGGAGGTGGACCATCAAGCCCACATGTCCCTTGTGTCAGGTTCTCCTCTAGGTACTTCACTCATACAGTAAGTGCCCTACGCATGAACCTTCAAGCTGTGGACTTTCAAAAGTGTGAAGGTGTGTTCCACCAGCATCAGGTGTGAGTGAAGCCGCCGCTCTCCCTGTCTCCCACTGCAGACAGTCCTTCCGCTCTGCCATCTCCCACCTCCTGTCCCTCCTCCAGGCAGCAGCTCTTCTCGCCTCTTCACTCGGTGCCAGCCCCCGCATGCCAGCTGTTGTACTGCACCACTCCATCTTTCAAAGCATGCGTGGGTGCTATTCTTGCCTGGAGAATCCCAAGGATGGGGGAGCCTGGTGGGCTGCCGTCTATGGGGTCACACAGAGTCGGACACAACTGTTAACTGGGACTTAGCAGCAGCAGCAGCAGCAGGTAGTCTGGGATGATCTCATCTCAGGTAAGTTAAAATCCTGAACTTACTTGCACTTCAAAGACCCTTTGTCCGAAAGGTAACATTTACAGGCTTTAGGAATGGGATGTAGGCCATTATTTTGGTCCGTATTTTGGAGGTGGACCATCAAGCCCACATGTCCCTTGTGTCAGGTTCTCCTCTAGGTACTTCACTCATACAGTAAGTGCCCTACGCATGAACCTTCAAGCTGTGGACTTTCAAAAGTGTGAAGGTGTGTTCCACCAGCATCAGGTGTGAGTGAAGCCGCTGCTCTCCCTGTCTCCCACTGCAGACAGTCCTTCCGCTCTGCCATCTCCCACCTCCTGTCCCTCCTCCAGGCAGCAGCTCTTCTCGCCTCTTCACTCGGTGCCAGCCCCCGCATGCCAGCTGTTGTACTGCACCACTCCATCTTTCAAAGCATGCGTGGGTGCTTCAGTGGCTCAGTTGTGTCCAACTCTTTGTGACCCCCATGGACTGTACCCAGCCAGGCTGCTACTACACTGTGAGATTAAAAATATTATCTTTTATGTTTTGTGTTTGTCTTTTATGTATTAAATATGTGAAAAGTATTTTAAGCTGATTACAGTATAGTACTATATACCCAATTGTGTTAGTTGGGTACCTATGCTCACTTGCTGGACTTAGGAACTTGCTCTCAAAATGGAGCTCATTCATATGTACAGGATTTACTGTATTCACTTTCAAATTTCTGAAATCTGTATTCTGTGTATAGCTCTATCACCAGCTAGCTGTGTAATCTCAAGCAAGTCATTTCACATTTTCAGTCATTTTGTCTGGGTAGCAGTCTCCTCCTTTGTGAAATGAAGAAGGTTGGATTACTTAAAGGAATCCATGTGATAGAATAGGGAATAGCCTTAATTTTAGAAGCCGTGAAAGGATTTTGTTCAAATCTACATAGGTACTGATTATCTACAATTTCCCAAGTGCTGTGCTCAAGGAATAAAGAGGAGCATAAGACCTTGGCCTTTGTTTCACATGCCCACCATCTTGAGGAGGCAACAATAGTATCTGTGTGCCCAAGCACTGCCACTCAAGTAGGTGAAGCCAAAGAAAGTTCTTGTACAAAAAAAATTAACAAATTGAATCAAGAATAAATCTACGCAGAAGATGCAGAACCAGAGCTTATTGGCTTCATTGCTAAATCATGAGAAAGTGGATGCCAGTTGCTCTGCCACTGAAACCCCAGAGGGTACAGCTACTCGTGACCATCCAGGGATTAATGGTGCATTTAAATTGTTCTCACCAGAGGTTATATATGCACTGAGCCACAGTGGAGGCCACAGCTGCATGGCACCTAATGGCGAACTCCAAAACACCCCTGCATTTTTCTGAAAGGAGGATTGATAACATGCAAAGATATTGTGGCAGATAGTTCCGACATCTGACCTTCAAGAAGGTCTCGGGTCCCATGAGACCAACCACCCAGGTTCTAGAAAATATGTCCAGAGGAAATCTGTCCCCTGGCCAGATGTAGGCTGTGAGCTTGTACTTGGGTTCAGTGAACTGTACCCTGCAAGGAGGGAGTTCATCATCATACTCCCTGAAGCAGGGGCACTTGAAGATGTATAAAGGCACCGAATGTCTCCACTAAATGTCAGGGTACGTTTAGTGAACTTGGCAAGCTCAGACTCAGTCCCAGTTAACATTTTTCTCCAATCCCCCAGCAGGCAGCCTGGCCTGGCTGGCAACCAGAAATACATAATCAGTTCAGCTAAGCAAGCTCTAGAAAAGAGATTCAAGATACAAAAGAATACCCAGGTTCTGCCTTAAGTAGATTGACAGTGACTTGTCAGCCAGAAATGGAAGGAGCATCCAGACCAGCTTGTGTGGAGGAAAGCCATAAGACTCAAGTCCATCTGCAGTAACCAAAGTTCATCTGACCATCGTGAGAAATAAGCTGTTTCAGGCAACATTCAGCATGGAGAGACATGCTCACAACAAGTCAGGCATGTGGCAAATCAAAGAGCTACAAGAATATAATAAGAGAAAGCTAGGGTCATGCTGGGTGCCCGCCTCAAAAAGTGCCGGAGAAGGCCAAGACACTGAAAAGCCTAATTATTTGAAATAATAGCTTTCATGTGACGTACCAGAGCCTTTCAGGTTATGGAGACTATCTAAATTTTCACAGTTCCTTACCCCTAATGTCATGTTTTTCTCCAATTATATACTAGGGGCTAGGAAATAATGTTAATTATTTTAGTCAAGTGGCTGTAACTTATGCTGTTACAATGAAAGACCACAGGGCAAGTGGCTTAAACAACAGACAAGGCACCGAATGTCTCCACTAAATGTCAGGGTACGTTTAGTGAACTTGGCAAGCTCAGACTCAGTCCCAGTTAACATTTTTCTCCAATCCCCCAGCAGGCAGCCTGGCCTGGCTGGCAACCAGAAATACATAATCAGTTCAGCTAAGCAAGCTCTAGAAAAGAGATTCAAGATACAAAAGAATGCCCAGGTTCTGCCTTAAGTAGATTGACAGTGACTTGTCAGCCAGAAATGGAAGGAGCATCCAGACCAGCTTGTGTGGAGGAAAGCCATAAGACTCAAGTCCATCTGCAGTAACCAAAGTTCATCTGACCATCGTGAGAAATAAGCTGTTCAGGCAACATTCAGCATGGAGAGACATGCTCACAACAAGTCAGGCATGTGGCAAATCAAAGAGCTACAAGAATATAATAAGAGAAAGCTAGGGTCATGCTGGGTGCCCGCCTCAAAAAGTGCCAGAGAAGGCCAAGACACTGAAAAGCCTAATTATTTGAAATAATAGCTTTCATGTGACGTACCAGAGCCTTTCAGGTTATGGAGACTATCTAAATTTTCACAGTTCCTTACCCCTAATGTCATGTTTTTCTCCAATTATATACTAGGGGCTAGGAAATAATGTTAATTATTTTAGTCAAGTGGCTGTAACTTATGCTGTTACAATGAAAGACCACAGGGCAAGTGGCTTAAACAACAGACATTTCTTTCTCACAGTTCTGGAGGTTGAGAAGTCCGAGATGAAGGTGTGGACAGATGTGGTTCTGGGTGAGGGCTCGCTTTCTGGCTTGTAGACAGCCACCTTCTTGGTGCATCCCCACCTGATGGACAGAGAGAGGGTTCTGGTCTCTTCCTCTTCTTATAAGGGCGCTAATTGCATCATGGAGGCTCCACTCTCATGACCTCATCTAAATCTCATTCTTACTATTTCCAAATGCCACACACAAGGCATTAGGGCTTTGACATTCAAATTTTGAGAGACACAAACATTCTGTACATAGTAAAAATAAGAAAATAGTAATAATAATAAGCAGATGCTCTTTTTCCTGGTGGCTCAGATGGTAAAGCGTCTGCCTACAATACGGGACACCCGGGTTCAATCCCTGGGTCGGGAAGATGTCCTGGAGAAGGAAATGAGAACCCACTCCAGTATTCTTGCCTGGAAAATCCCATAGATGAAGGAGCCTGTAGGCTACAGTCTATGGGGTCGCAAAGAGTTGGACATGACTGAGAGACTTCACTTTCACTTTCACTCTTTTTTCTTAATGAAGCTCATGGTCTAGTAGAGTTACAGATATTAATCAAACTTTCACATCCAAATATGTGAAATTACAGTTGTGTCTCAGCTTGCAAAAGAAAAGGGCATGAGGGTATGAGAGTAGATAGTAGGGGGATTTGACTGATGGGAGGTCAGACATTCCCCTGCAACAACTGAGCTGAAATTGAAGGGCAAGGAGGTACCAGCTTGTAGTGATGGTTCTCAGATGCTCAGTTGTGCCTGACGCTTTGTGCCCCCATGGACTGTAGCCCACCAGGCTCCTCTGTCCATGGGCATTCTCTTGGCAAGAATACTGGGGTGGGTTGCCATTTCCTTCTCCAGGGGGTCTTCCTGACCCAGGAATCAAACCCCAGTCTCGCATTGGCAGGTGGATTCTTTACTGCCAGTACCAGCTTGTGGTATCAGACAGGTAACTAGAAGGGAAAGGAAAAGATGGAGGTTGGGACCAGATGGACCTGTGGGGTCCAGGAAGTGTGTGTGTATTTGGAGTTAGGGTCTGTAAGGAGGTAGTTAAGGTTAAGTGAGGTTATAAGATGGGGTCCTAATTTGCTAAAACCGGATACTTATGAAAAGAGGAGGAGACGCAGTGCTCTCTCTCTCTGTGCACAGAGGAAAGGTCACGTGAGGACACAGAGAAGGCGGCTGTCTGTAAGCTGGGAGGAGAGCTCTCACCAGGAACCAAACCGGCTGAGACTTCTGGCTCCTAGAACTGTGGGAAAATAATTTTCTGTTGGTTAAGCCACCAACTTGTTACAATCTGTAAAGGCACCCCAAGAAGAAACAAAGACAAAAATAAACTAATATTTATTGAGCACGTGCCGGGTGCCAGAATCTTTGGGTTAACAGCTAGTATTTTTGGATACTTACAAACAAAAATATTTATAGGAAATTATCTTCTTCTCTATAGTTCAAGATAGCTTACCACAATGTCCACATTGCAACCACAAGATGAGAAGAGGGACCACCCCTTCCCTTTAAAGCATCACCCAGAAATTACACATTCTGTTTGTCTGCACCCTATTGTAAGACCTTAATCACATAGCTACCCTTAACTACAAAGGAAGCTGAGAAACGTAGTCTTTATTTTTCTCTTGTGTCCAAATCAAGGTTCTATTACTATCAAGGAGGAAAGAATGTCCATTAAGGGAAAATGTCACTCTCCTACACCCACACCTTCAAATGGACTTGGATGTTCCTGAATAAAATTGTTGTTGCTTTGTTGTTTAGTCACTAAGATGTGTCTGATTCTTTGAGATCCCATGGACTGTAGCCCACCAGGCTCCCCTGTCCATGGGATTTCTCGGGCCAGAACACTGGAGTGGGTTGACCTTTCATTCTGCAGGCGGTCTTCCCATCCCAGGGCTTGAACTTGCATCTCCTGCATTGCCAGACATAGTCTTTACCACTCAGTCACCAGGGAAGCCATCCTGAATAAATAATGTTTTTAAAGTATTTGATTAGTCAAGGATAATATTTTCTACACATCTTGGTTACCAACTCCTGTTGCGGTGAAGCCCACCCTTTTGTGGATAAATAACAAACCCCAGTTGTTTATTACCCACACAATGGAAGAAACACTAATTTTTCTCACAGCCATCAAAGTAAAGTGATTTGTTTAAGGCTTGACATAGTCAGCAAATAGAATTACTGGGATATGAGTGAAGATTTTGGCAATGCAAGTGCAGTTTTGTTCCCACTTAACAACCAGATGATTTAAAAGTGCCTCCTTATATGCCATAAGACTTACAAATGAACTAGTTTACACATAACTGAAGATACAAGGTAGGCAAGCTGGATGGTGAAGACCATCCTGAACAAATGGGGAAAAAATTTGCATTTCATCTGTTTCTTGTTTCTTGAAGAATTCAACTTTCAATCATTGATATTTCATAACATAAATGTATCATGGCTTACTAAGTTGCTGATTACTATGAGCACCAGAGAATTTATGCTTTTGAATTGTGGTGCTGGAGAAGACTTGAGAGTCTCTTGGACAGCAAGGAGATCAAACTAGTCAATCCTAAAGGAAATCAACCCTGAATATTCATTGGAAGGACTGTTGCTGAAGCTGAAGCTCCAATACTTTGGCCACCTGATGTGAAGAGCCGATTCATTGAAAAAGACCTTATGCTGGGAAAGATTGAAGGCAGGAGAAGGGGACAACAGAGGATGAGATGGCTGGATAGCATCACCAACTCAATGGACATGAGTTTGAGCAAACTCTGGGAGACAGTGAAGGTCGGGGAAGCCTGGCGTTCTGCAGTTCATGGGTCTCAAAGAGTTGGACATGACTGACTGAACAACAGCAACAGATGTATTTATATTGTTTTCATTCAATCCCCTTGCTGTTATAAACCATACTGCATTAAACTTAACTACATAAATATTTTTATGGGGGGATAATTGAACAGTTGTATACATCTTTTAAAATCTGTTGACTGTCTTTGGCAGTATTGCCAAAGTGAAAGTACTGTCCAAAAAGACGACCTGAAATTTACTTTCATCAAGAATATATGAGACTGTGTGGAATCTAAAATCTGACACATCTGAACCAATCTATGAAACAGAATCATGGGCAGAGAGAATAGACTGGTTGCCAAGTAGAGTGAGTTGGGAGAGGGATGGAGTGGGAGTTTGTGATTAGCAGATGCAAGCTTTTATATAGAGAATGGGTAAACAGCAAGGTCCTATTGTGTAGCACAGAGAAGTATATTCAATATTGTATGATAAACCATAATGGAAAAGGATACAAAGAATGTAGATACATGTATAACTGAGTCAGCTTGCTGTATAGCAGAAATTAACACAATATTGTAAATCAACTGCATTTCAATTAACAAATACATTATTTTAAAAATGTTAAAGAATATGTGAGACTAAAAAAAAAAGAATATATGAGACTGAAGTTTGAGGTCCTAGACTGGGGTCTCCAGAAGCAAACCTTAATGTGAAGATCCTGTGTAAGTGATTTATTCAGGAAGTGTTTCCTGGAGAGACCAGTAGGACTGGAGAACCAGGACAGGTAAAGGAAGGAAGCCAAGCAGAGTGTTGTCGTTGTTCAGTCTCTCAGTTATGCCTGACTCTTTGCAACTCCGTGGACTATAGGCACTCCAGGCTTCCCTGTCCTTCACTATCTCCTGGAGTTTGTTAAACTCATGTCCATTGAGTCCATTGACATGTGGACATCCAACCATCTCATCCATTGTTTTCTCCTTCTCCTCCTGCCTTCAATCTTTCCCAGCATCAGAGTCTCTTCCAGTGAATCAGCTCTTGACATCAGGTGGCCAAAGTATTGGAGCCTCAGCTTCAGTATCAGTCCTTCCAATGAATATTGAAGGTTGATTTCCTTTAAAATTGACTGGTTTGATCTCCTTGCAGTCCAAGGGATTCTCAAGAGTCTTCTCCAGCACCACAGTTTGAAAGCATCAATTCTTTGGTGCTCAGCCTTCTTGATGGTCCGATTGTCACATCTGTACATGATTACTGGAAAAACTTTGACTATACTAACTTTTGTATGCAAAGTGATGTCTCTGCTTTCACACTGCAGAGCTTAAGCTTCAGCCTTGTCCCTCAGGAGAAATCTAGAGAGTAAATAAACCTCAGAATTTTCCCGAACAGAGGCAGGGAGCTGAGCTTTCACATTCTGATATCTGATGGTCATTTGTCAAGGGCCAGCTCAGGGAAGAGGCAAATCCCAGGCATGTATATTTTGATTCCTGGTATACAGTAAAGCAGCTCTGATAGCCTGAGGGCAGTCCTCCAAAGCAGAATCTCAAGTTCCAGACTTTAAAACACAGAAGTAAGTGGTAGAGGCAGCATAGGTTGTATATAGAAACTATTACAAGAAATCTGAGAGGACCTGGAAAAAACACCAATATTTTCTGCTACAGTCCACCCTTTGCTCTTGGTCAGGCCCTCTGACATTTCATGTCAGGTTCACTCCATTCTTTGAAAACTTCTTGAAGGTTGCTCAAAATGTCTGGGGCAAATTGTATTATAAAAATTGTATATTAAATGTGAGAGTCATTGAACACCCTACTGTCTCTCCTGCTGCAGCTGGCCCTAAAGGGATTACATTTTCTCATCTCCCTCTGCTGCCCCACGTTCTAGATTCCTCTCGACTAATCTTTTTTTTTAAGTTATTTATTTATAAAGATCTTACTTATTTATTAGCTGCACCATGTCTTAGTTGTATCAAGCAGGACCTTCATTGCCCCATGCAGGATTTTAGTTAGAGCATGGCGAACATCTAGTTCCTTGACCAGGGATCGAACCTAGGCCCCGGGCATTGTGATCAAACCCAGGCCCCGGGCATTGCAATCATGGAGTCTTAGCCACTGGACCATCAGGTAAGTCCCCTCTCAACCACTCTTGAATGTAACAGTGACACTATCTTCATTGCCCTTGTAAAGGAACTTTCACTGGGCCTTCATAATGAACAGAGGCATACTTATAACCCTAAATCTTTTGATTCTTTGCTCAATACTCTGCCAGGTCATTATTTGTTACAAGTTTCCAGGAGCCATTCCAGTGGCTTATTAGGACCAGCTCCAGGGGCTCTTGCCAGAGTGTTAAATACTGAGTCACAGGACAGTGGCCCTTATATTAATAAAACGTCCCTTATCAACCACTCTGGTTTGGCATCCTCAATACTTAATTCCAGGCCTGCTCTCCCAGGACCAGAAAGTATACATTCCCCAAGTCCTATGGGTCCTTTGGCAAATAATTTCTTTCTCCTATAATAAGGTCAAAATTTCCCCAGTTAAGTCATGCTGAAGCTTGACCCTAGTTTTCCATCTAGAAGTCAAAAAGAAAGGTGGGAGGGGGCGATCATAAGGAGAGCAAATACTGCCTTTCAATGTGTCTGTCTTAGTAGAGGCTTCTGAAAAGTCTCCAAGCGCATAGGGGACTGCTTTCTTTTGGAAAAAGAGACTCTGCCAATCTGGCAGGTTCAGAGCATTCTGCTGACTTGAGGAAATCAATGCTCTACAGCACACCCGCTCAGATTACCTCTCTTGAGTCTCAGGGTCCCCCTCCTTCCTTAGTAGAGCCCTGATTTTGGTGCAGGGGATTTGCTGTGGTTAAGTCATCTTCTCTGAAGTTCTGTTACTCTTACAGCCAAGTCTGGTCTTCAGTACACCCTTTCACTGCCTCAATATTATGAGGGTCTCCTTCAACTCTCTACAGGTCTGCGGCTTTCCTACTGTGCCTTAAGTTGATAATTGAATGACCTAGGCTTGTATTTTTCTGGAGAAGGAAATGACAACCCACTCCAGTATTCTTGCCTAGAGAATCCTGTGGATGGAGGAGCCTTGTGGGCTGCTGTCCGTAGGGTTGCACAGAGTCAGACATGACTGAAGCGATTTAGCATGCATGCACGCATTGGAGAAGGAAATGGCAACCAGCTCCAGTATTCTTGCCTGGAGAATCCCAGGGATGGAGGAGCCTGGTGGGCTGCTGTCTATGGGGTTGCACAGAGTCGGACACGACTGAAGTGACTTAGCAGCAGCAGCAAGTTTGTATTTTCCTCAGTTTGATGCACTAATAGCACTCAGAAACAACTCACCAGTTCATAGCTTTTGTAATTACAATTTGCCCCATATCTTTCAAATGCACGCAGTGTTCTGTGTGTCAGACCAGCCTTTCTATCTGCATGCCGCCTTAACACAGGTGAGTCTTAGTAACTGTGGGCTAATGCCAGGAAGAGTCAGCAGCCCACCCAGCACCAATAAAGGGGCCTTTGTTTTCAGATAGCCATTGAATAGCTAACTCCAAATCCGGCTCCTAGAGTCAGCTTGCTAAGACCACTGGGGGTACCAGCTACCTTGCTGCTGCTGCTGCTGCTAAGTCACTTCAGTTGTGTCCGACCCTATGCGACCCCAGAGATGACAGCCCACCAGGCTCTGCCAGAAGGTTCTAAAAAATCAGTTCCTGAGATGAGGGTGTGTTTGCAAATAATTTCCAAAAAAAATGATCTCAGGAAAACCAGTAATAGAGTAGGGAATAGATTAGGAAAAGGGAAAAAGCCCCGCACTGGTGTGGTCTCAGGCAGAAGGCTCTCAGAAGGTAGATCTTTGAGGGGAACTCTGGACTCTGAGTGACAGCTCACCACTATCCCAATCTGATAGGAGCTAGACTACGGTACTTGTTCACCCATTTGTCTCTGGACAAAGTCCAGTTGGAATGTAAACTCCTGAATGCTTGCAATTCTTGGTTAGTGTGGATAAAGTGGCTCCAGCAGCCCAAGGATTGAGAGGGTGGAGCTGCAGGTACTGGTCCATGGAAGAGCAAGTGTGAAGAATGTGGGCGTGGTGGTGGGGGCACAGACAAAGTAGAAAGGGATCCTGGGAATCTGGGCAGACCACTATATCTGCTAGAGTTACACTCCTCTTTTTGTTCGTTTACTGTCTTTCTGTTTGTTTGCATGACTTCTTTTTATCTTGATTCATTTTTTCTTCTTAAAGTTTCAAGTTTCATTTACTTGCAGAGTGGGTGATAGTTTGCATATAGTACAAAATCCAAATTTTCCAGAAGGTATACAGGAAACATCTTCATGTTTATCCTTTCAGAGATATCCTCTGAGAACAGATTTTACGTGGTACAAAAATCACTATAAACATCTTCTGTTTCATGTACATGGAATTCTTCTTTACATTTCTGTCTTCTTATTTAAAGGAATCAATTCTTTTCTGCATGGGAGTCCAGGACAAAGATGGCATTCCATCAGCAAAAGAGAAACTGAAAGTTATTGAGTTGGTGAGTGCTACATAATATACAGGAAGGAAACTAACAATGAGGCCTAATTCCCCACATCAGTTCAATTCAGTCACTCAGTCATGTCTGACTCTTTGTGACCCCACGGACTGCAGCATGCCAGGCCTCCCTGTCCGTCACCAACTCCTGGAGTTTACTCAAACTCATGTCCATTGAGTCGGTGATGCCATCCAACCATCTCATCCTCTGTCGTCCCCTTCCCCTCCTGCCTTCAGTCTTTCCCAGCATCAGGGTCTTTTCCAATGAGTCAGTTCTTTGCATCAGGTAGCCAAAGTATTGGCATTTCAGCTTCAGTATCAGTCCTTCCAGTGAATATTCTTGACAACTCATCATTGTTCATGGAAGCAGTTTGTTTTCATTCAGTCGATCAGTCGTGTCCGACTCTGTGACCCCATGGACTGTAGTCCATCAGGCTGCTCTGTCCATGGGATTCTCCAGGCAAGAATACTGGAGCAGGTTGCCATTCCATCTCCAGGGGATCTTCCTGAGCCAGGGATCAAACCTGAGACTCCTGTATTGGCAGGCAAACTTTTTACCACTGAGCCACCAGAGGCGGCCTTTAAGGAAGCAATAATAATAATAATTATCAGTTTAGGGGGAAACATCTATTAATTAACAAAAATGTTTGTCTCAAAATTTTGAGGCAAAATTTTTTTTGTTATATTGTGAGAAATAGAGAAATTGTTATAGTATGGGCTGGTAAAATATTGGATGATAAAGAAAGGCAATGGATGGGTTTTAGGGCCATCCATCTGACTGGACCTTTAAAGAATACCAAGTGTTTTACTTATTTTGGAAAAAAATACTGTCAAAGTGGAAAGAACACTAGGTAGAATTAAGAAAACCTATGTGCTGTTGCAGTTTTGCTGGGAACTTGCTGTGTTTTGGTTAATGTTCTTAACCTCTCTGTGCTTTCATACTCATCTATAATCTTCATTTAGGAATATTGTAGAGTTGGAAATGAAATAAGTAACTTCAAAGCAAAGCATTTGGGTAATTTTATATGCAGCAATATAATTAATAATAGTACTAGCATGAGAGATTAGGCTGGTAGGAAAGGTTTTTCCCATTGACTTATTTTTAGATTGCCACTATTATTTAGCCATCTGAACAAAGTATCTACTGATTTAGTTTATTTTCCAAGACCAAGTCAACTCACCCTACAGATAGAAAGGTACAGTTTCACTGCTAGCAGTACTGTTGGAGGAATGCAGGATATCAATTGAGGATAAATGATATGGTCAGCTCCTGGTCCTTACTTTCTTCTCACGCACAGAGCTTACTTTCAGGACTCAGTTGGGATGCTTGGGAAGGAGGGACTTACCAAAGGTTATATATTATGAAATTAAAATTTGCATATAAATGAGGGAAACCAAGCCTGTAACTGACTGCAGACAAATACTGTTTGATTCCACTTATACGATGTACCTAGAATAGTCCAATTCAGAGTCAGAAGGTATCTTGGTAGATGCGAGAGGCTATGGGGTGGGTTTGGGTTGAGGGTTGGAGACTTGGTGTTTAATGGGGACAGAGTTCCAGTTTAGGAAGGTGAGAAATTTGGAGACAGGTGATGGTGAGAATTGTGCAACAATGTGAATGTTGCTGAACTGTATGGTTAAACATAGTTAAAAAGTATGTTTTATATTATGTGACTTTTACTACAATTCAAAAAAAAAAGATGTTTGAAGAAATTGAGTAGATGAAATTATCAATTGCTTTTATGTATGTTGTTCCCTAAGAGTACAGAGATACTTTAAAGCTCCTGATCTTCAAGTATAGTCATGCTTGCATGTTTTTTTAATGCAGTTCCCTGTCCATCAGGCGTCTGCACATCATAGGCTGGGTTACATGGATCTTGAGAACAGCCATTGTAGACCACCAGATCCCAAATGAATCATTATTTTGCCTGAATTATCCCTGTAATAGTTTTCTATTGTTACCGTAACAAATGGCTGCAAACTTGATTTGAAACGGCATACATTTATTATCTCACAGTTCAGCAGGGCAGAAGTCTGAGGACAGCAGCCTGATTTGCTTAGGGTATCTCGGGGCAGAAATGAAGATGTGGGTAGTGCTGTGTTTCTTTTTGAAGGCTGTAGGTCTCCTGGTTGGCAGCAAAATTCAGCTCCATGTGGTTGTAGAATGGATGCTTTATCTCCATAGTGGCTATCTGCCAGTGGCTGCCCTTAGCATCTGGTTTCCTGTCTGCAGTTCCTACAGGTTGCTCCCTATGTCTCGGGGCCAGCAATAATGCACTGAACCTTTCCCACACAATTGCTTCTCTTCTGTGTCCTCTCCTTCTGCCACATCCCTCTCACTGACCATTCTGCCTTCCTCTTTTAAAAGCTCAAGTGATTAGATTGAGCCCACCAGATAATCCAGGATAGTCTCCTGTTTTAAGGTCTGTAACCTCAATCACATCTGCAAAGACCCTTTTCCTGTAACACAGCCCAAGGTTTGAGGGATTAAGACATAGTGTAGAGATCTTTGGGGGTCATTATTCTGCCATTGGAATCTCAAAGACCAGAAGAGGAGTCATGATGGGATATTACGTCCCCACTGCAAGGAGATCCAACCAGTCCATTCTGAAGGAGATCAGCCCTGGGATTTCTTTGGAGGGAATGATGCTGACGCTAAAACTCCAGTACTTTGGCCATCTCATGCAAAGAGTTGACTCATTGGAAAAGACTCTGATGCTGGGAGGGATTGGGGGCAGGAGGAGAAGGGGACAACAGAGGATGAGATGGCTGGATGGTATTACTGACTCAATGGACGTGAGTCTGAGTGAACTCCGGGAGATGGTGATGGACAGGGAGGCCTGGCGTTCTGCGATTCATGGGGTCGCAAAGAGTCGGACACGACTGAGCAACTGAACTGAACTGAGTTGAACTGATGGCTTCCCTGGTGGCTCCGTGGTGTAGAACCCCCCCTTCCCCAACAGGAGACACGAGGATGTTGCCTTCCTTGTAGAATTATTTATTGTGATTAATTATTAGCTATTTCTAGGGGGTATTACAAAAACCATAGGAAGCAGGGATACTAAGATAGGGAAAGGAGCCGGGTGTGCGTGTGGCACATTTGCTTCTCCTGGTGTTACCTTCCATATGCAGAGAGATTCTCTAGCAAAAGAAACTTTTGGTCTCTCTTACACACTGCCTCATTTCTCCTACCATTATGTGGCTGATGACTTTGGAGGAGAAACTGGGACTGCAGGGATCAGCCCCTGTTGAGGGTCACATTTGGGATCTGTCTGCCTGTGGAGACTATGAACACTGGTCTGCCTTTGGCCACATGATAAGCTCAGGGTAAATTCTCTGCCTTGTAGGGGAAGGACTCTAATTGTTGCCTGTAATTGAGGGTATATGTTCAAATAGATTAAATCATTCTTCCAGGCCAATTCAACCATGAACAAGTCAAGCTCAATCTTTTAGACATAGTGAGTCACTATTACATGCAGACCAACATATCTCGTACTATGGAGTACACAAAGATGAATTGAGACCCCATATATGAAACAGGAGAATAAAGAATCTTTTCTCTCTTCTCTTTCAAATCACTCCAACAGAAACAACATAGTACAATGAATAATAGTGAGTTGAGACAGCAATGAGAAGGAAGAAGGCAATATATATAAACTGATATTTTCACCTTTTATATAGAGGGAGGGGAAAGGTGAATGTCAAAAGATCTAAGTCTGACCAATTAAGTAGTATATATTTAAACATATTTACAGAAACCCAGGAAAGTTCTAGAAAACCTAGTAAAAATGATATGATTAGCTAAAATTAAGAGCAGGAGGGATGAATGATGGGAAGAAATACAAATGTACTAGTTTTACCATTAGTTGCAGTAGGAAGACAGTAGACACTGAAGAAACAGTGTTTATTATCTTTTATAAATTTTAATTATAAATTTTATCACTGGATTAAAAATAAAATACACATATGCAGAAGGAAACTTTAACAACAGCAAAATAAAATTATTAATAAATAGTACAATGAAAGATTGGAAAAAACAAAAATAAGAAGAATAGAAAGGTAGCATGGAACTGAAAGTTATATTTTATATCAACAGCTATAAATTGTATAACCTTTCCTATAAAAAGATAAAGACTCTCAAATTGTATCAAAATATAAAATCCAGGCATATGATATGTAGAATAGCATACACATAAAACACACTGACAAAGAAAGGTTGAAAATGAAAGAATGAGTAAAACTTATCACACAAAAAAAGTCACTGAAAAAGAAACTAGTTTTCAAACATATGAAGAGACTCTAACCTCTTAATATGTGTAATTCAAAATAAAACTCCTCTATAGGAGTCTGTCCACTCATAAAATTAGCAAAGATCAAGTCAGGTAGCACATTAGTTGTCGGAGGTGAGACTATACAGGCACTTTTATGTATTGCTGGAAGGACTGTAAATTAGCCCAGCATTCATAGAATGTAACTTGATGTTCAAATGCACTGACTCTATGATGCAGCAATTCCAGTTTCGTGAATGTATTCTAGAGCAGTCCTCACACATATGTACAAGGCTATCCAATGCTATTATCTATAAGAGCAAATATTTGAAAGTAGTTCAATATATCCATTAATCAAACGTATTGAAGCCATTAAGAATGAAACTGTGGCTTTCAATGTATTTGTGCAAAATGAGTTCCAAGATTAAGAGGGAAAGAAAGTGTCTCTATCAAAGGTCATTGCAAGCCCACATATTGCTTTTGTACAAATTAGAAAAAGATATTCCCTTCTCCTGCAAGGGTGCAGTCTCTGCCTAGGTCCTTTTGTAAATGGAGCAAGAGAGAACTTTAGCCTGCATGCACCTCTCAACACTTGTATGGAGAAGAGTTAAACATGGGTGCCCTGACTCGAGAGCAAAAACTTGCATTACTTTTTAATACAGCATTTAAGAAAAAAGAACATCACATCTTCATTTCTATTCTTTTAGTACATAAGCATACTATCAAACAATTACGTGAGTAGAAACAATGAGTTGAAGATATCTTATTGTAACAAGGGAAATAATAACTGGTGGATCATTAAGATGTAAGCATCTAATGGAAAGAGTAGCATTTTATTTACCAGGCAATCTTAATTTGCTTTCTGAATTGAATTAATTGATTAGTTAATTTAATGCTTAACACCATTTGTTACCTCTGAATAGAATCACTAAAGTTTAAATTAGTAAAGTTTGTAAACAATGAATTGGAAGATGGATCTCAGATTTGTATCAAATAAATGTTGTAGTCTATGTTTCTATGATACCTCTTGATAGATATTTCATATTAATAAATATAAATGGTATAAGCTTTCTATCTATTTGTATATTTAGAGAGAGAATCAATTATCTACAAGTTTGGTCCATGTTATACTCAGATACAGTTTGTTTTAGAGTTCTTAAATATACATCAACATTTCAGTAATTTAACACATAATATGGAGAAGGCAATGGCACCCCACTCCAGTACTCTTGCCTGGAAAATCCCATGGACAGAGGAGCCTGGTGGGCTGCAGTCCATGGGGTCGCTAAGAGTCGGACATGACTAAAGCGACTTAGCAGCAGCAGCACAGCAACACATAATAACCCAATGCAGATGTTGCTGGTTGGTTGATGGCTTTCTGACTCCATGGACTGTAACCTCCCAGGTTCCTCCATCCGTGGGATTTTCTAGGCAAGAATATTAGAGTGGGTTGCCATTTCCTACTCCAAGGGGGTCTTCCCAACCCAGGGATCGAACCCGGATCTCCTGCATTGCAGGCAGACTCTTTACTGTCTGAGCCACCAGGGAAGCCACCACACACACACACACACACACACACACACAAATTTTTAATTATTTATTTTTGACTGTGCTGGGTCTTCATTGCTGCACAGGCTTTTGTGTAGTTGTGGCAAGTTGGGGCTCCTCTTCATCGTGGCTCATGGGCTTCTCATTGTGGTGGTTTCTCTTGCTGTGGAGCACAGGCTCTCGGGCAAAGGCTTAATAGTTGTGGCACATGGGCTTAGTTGCTCTGCGGCATATGCGATCTCCCTGGGCCAGGGATTGAACCCATGTCTTCTGCATTGGCAGGTGGATTCTTTACCACTGAGCCATCAGAGAAGCTCATGGCTTTCTTCTTGAATGATCTGGATACAGACTCTTTCCATCTTGTGCTCTGCCATGACCTTGGGTCTTGGAATCCTCTGCATACAGCTGACAGAAAAGAAAAGAAAGTGGAGAATCCTGTTTCTTAAAAGCCTTGGACAGTGACAACTATCATTTCTACTCTCATTACATTGGTGAATTCTAGTCTTATGACCACACTTAAATACAAAGGATCCTGGAAATGTCTGTAGTGCCACAGCTGTCAACCAGGAACAGTGATATAGCATGAAAGGGGGAGTATGAATTTTGGGTGAACAGCTAAATATCTCTGCTGCAGCGTTGAACCCTATAGGACAGTATCTGACTGAATAATAACTTTGAATTTAGATATTTGACATTTTGTGAACCCAGGATTGACCAATACTATACATGGGGTGGAAGTTCTAAACTGAATCAAATACATGATGATTCTTGAAGGACTTGCCTACATGTGTAATCTCTTTCCTGGGATTCTTCCACCCAAAGTTTATTCCCAAAATTTCACTGGACAATCTTAGTCAAAAATATACTGAGCTCTTCTGCAAATTCAACCTGCATTTATCAGTCATTATATTCATGGACTTTCACTGTAACTGACCCTGGGGACTGCTTCCTCTTTCTTAGCCTTCTCTTCTCTCTTACCTGTGTTTTGCTTCTTTTTTTCTCACTTCTTCTGGGCATTTCATCTCAGGTCTCTCCCCAGGGTTCTTCTCTTAACGCTCTTTAAATATGAGTGTTCCTTGAAGATTAATCTTGACTCAGCACTCTGCCTCTTCCAAACCTTCCTGGGATGATCTTATCCTTCCTAAAATTATAACCATCACCTGTATGCAGTTGGTGCTCAGGTTTGTTTCTCTAGAACTTATCTTTTACCTGAGCTTCAGGCTGTGCTTCCATGCTAAACATTTTCCCTGGATATCATATAAAAACTTCCACCAAGTCCAAACATACCTTTTTCTAAAGTTTCTCTCCCTCCAGTATTTTCTGTTGTAAAATTAGACACTATTTATCCAGTTAGATAAGCCAAACTCTTCATGGGTGACCTTGTTTATTTCAACATTAGTCATATGCATAGCTGGCTTATTTTACCTCGCAAAAATATTTCATTCCCTTTTATTCCTCTCCTATTATTATTGCCTTCATTTGGAACTTTAAAATTTCACCTCTGGAATACTAAAATCATCTCATCTTGGGTCCCTTACTCTACTCCTCTCTTTAGAGGGCACACGTTTGCTCATAGTGCTTCCACCCCTGACCTAGTGGCTCAGGATATCCTGAATCGAGTCAGGATTTTCCATTTGAGTTTTCACAGTAGCTCTTAGGTGATTTTGATCACCAGCCAGTTTTGGAAATCACTGTCCTAGAATAAGTCCTGTGAGCAAGCCCCAAACAGCAGGTTTTATGGCAGCCAATCCCTGTGTATATTTTCAGGCCTTTATAGATTATCTCTTGGTATTCTAAGCCCTGAAAACAATGAAGGAGTGACATGAGGCTCTGGCACGATATGTCTAGTTCCTTCAGCTGCTTCAAGTTCAATTCAGTTCAATTCAATTACCATCACTACAGAGTGACTGAATTCGAGGAAACCTTGGTTCATACTGTGAATTTTACACTTCTGTGTTCAGTGCATTAGTTAGGTCATGGAAGTTTTTCATCAGGCCATGTCAGGCAAATATTAGGGATGGGATCTTTCAGGAACCTACTATATAACCTTGATGCTGAGCTCTGAATGCCATCAAGTAATAAAAATAGAGCAGAGCAGGAAATGGATGAATATGTATCAGTGTTTCTTACACTGGTTCAGTTCAGTTCAGTCGCGTCCAACTCTTTGTGACCCCATGAATCGCAGCACGCCAGGCCTCCCTGTCCATCACCAACTCCCGGAGTTCACTCAGACTCATGCCCATCGAGTCAGTGATGCCATCCAGCCATCTCATCCTCTGTCATCCCCTTCTCCTCCTGCCCCCAATCCCTCCCACCATCAGAGCTACCTTACGATAAAAAGAGTTTGTGGGGAGGATGTTGGGGAGCTCACCAAGTGGGCTGGAGGTATAAGAAAGGGCTGGCTGGTCAAGGAAGGAAGCTTGGAGGCATAGGAAACAGAAAACAGAGCGGCCCTGTTACAGAGAGAGAATAAAGGCTAAGCAGCTGATGAATGACAAATATCCATTGCCGTGCACCCAAGGAAGGAAATAAAGGAGAGAAAGGGAAAAAGGTGGGGAAACAAGACTGAGGAAGCAGGGAAAATACTAGGTTTAAGCTTCATATAAACAGCCACATAGGAATTTTATTTTGTTTCTCTTGTTTTTATTATTTTTTAAATTAATCAAAAGAAAATCTCTTATGTACTTGATAACAATACATCTGGTCCTAATAATTCTAGAAATCTCTATTTATGGACATCAAATGTGCTGTTGAAATTAAACATAATGCATGAACAAAAATTGCAAGATAGATTTAGGGCTTGCTTTTTCAGTAAAGTATACCACAAAGGGAATAAAGAAATTCTTCCTCAAATTAATGGTGAATTCTTTTGTCAGGAGAATAGGAGTTTATATTCATTTCACTGAAAGCCCATAAATTGTTCTAGACAAGAAAAACAAAAGTAGCCCAAGGCAGTATTTTCATTATAGAAAAAGGCACATGTCCATGAATATCTAGTTTAATATTAACAAAAGTCATTCAATTAGCTATGCATGTGCCATTGTTATGAATATTTATTCACGTCTCAACTAAGTAACACTGATATCTTTTATTCACTGGTTCAGAGATTCAGATGTTATAAACATTACCCTTCGTGCCCTGGTGTGACATAAAGAGATTTGAGTCCAAAAGAGATCTGACACTTCCCACCACTGAAAATGCAAATTTCTTTAGAACTTTCAACTTTTTGTTATGGAAAATGCCTTTGTTATTTTGCTGATTTTATTTCTTCTGTAGAATCATTAAAAGAAAAACCATCCTGATGAGCTAATATTGGTTCTTTAGTAATAAAAATTTTTTAAATCTAAAAAATGGTTTCCTTTCCCTCATCTCTTGGAATATCTCTAGGTGCCTCAAAGAAAGAGAAAAGCATGCAAAATGCAGGTGAATGAGATTATTTAGAGCAGGAATAGCAAATTCCCTTGTCTATGATAGGCTTTGCTAGTCGGTTTGGGTACTCTTTTCTGCTAAGCCTAGATATGGTTTCTATATCCAAAGCTCACTTCTTCAGTTCAGTCACTCAGTCATGTCTCTCTGCGACCCCATGGACTGCAGCACATCAGGCTTCCCTGTCCATCACCAACTCTCGGAGCTTGCTCAAACTCATGTCCATCGAGTCAGTGATGCCATCCAATCATCTCATCCTCTGTCATCCCTTTCTCCTCCTGCCTTCAATCTTTCCCGGCATCAGGGTCTTTTCCAATGAGTCAGTTCTTTGCAGGTGACCAAAGTATTGGAGTTTCAGCTTCAGCCTCAGTCCTTTCAATGAATATTCAGGACTGATTTCCTTTAGGATGGACTGGTTAGATTTCCTTGCAGTCCAAGGTATCTCAAGTCTTCTCCAACACCACAGTTCAAAATCATCAATCCCTCAGCACTCAGCTTTCTTTATAGTCCAGCTCTCACATCCATACACATGCTTTTGATCTATACGACTTGGCATATAAGATGAAACATACTGGCTATACATAATTTAGATCAATTCAGGAAACAAGTTTCTGCATGCTACCCTATTTAAAAGATGTATAGAGCACCAATGACTCAACAGTATCAATTTCCATCATTTGGAAAGTCTTCTACGATCCAACCAGTAGTGACTTGGAATCTCCTATTTTCCCTTATTCTCTCAATTTTGACTTCTTCCAGCACCAATGAGAACGGTTGTTGAAACCCTTACATTCTTCTCTTCTGGGCTTTTATCCATTGATGTATCTTCCCTAACCAGGCATTTCCTATTTCAGCAGGCTCTGTTCTAGAAATGAAACACACACACACATACACACACACACACAAAATTTATATGCTCCCCAAAAATTCTGGTTCAGAGAATGAAGTGTTTTCTTAAATAAATATAATGTAGTGCCTGTAGATTCTGTTGTCTAGGCTTTATCTACTCTCTAATCTTTAAATAAATTCTTTTCATTAACTACAATTAAATTATCAAATTTTCTATGTATGCCAAGTTTCATTTCACAAAAACACCAGAAATAATCTCTCCAACAAAGATATTTTCATGCTTTATATACTATCCTCTTTGGTTTTTCAATAAGAAATTCTATCAAACAAAGTCTGTCTTTAAGAGGGCTTGAAATCCCTTATAGTTAGGCTCAAACCCTGCAGTTTTTCTTTACCTAGATGATTCCTACATCTTTATTCTTATTTCAGATAGAGTTCAGGGGACACTTTCTCAAAGAAGCTTTCCATTCTTGACCTCCTGGTTTAGTTTCAAGTCCCTTGCCAATTGCTAGTGACTAGTGCATAAGATCGGAGAAGGAAATGGCAACCCACTCCAGTGTTCTTGCTTGTAGAATCCCAGGAACGGGGAAGCCTGGTGGGCTGCTGTCTATGGGTTGCATAGAGTCGGACTCGATTGAAGCGACTTAGCAGCAGTAGCAGCAGCTCTTAACTCGGAGAAGGCAATGGCACCCCACTCCAGTACTCTTGCCTGGAAAATCCCATGGATGCAGGAGCCTGGTAGGCTGCAGTCCATGGGGTCGCTAAGAGTCGGACACAATTGAGCAAATTCACTTTCACTTCTCACCTTCATGCATTGGAGAAGGAAATGGCAACCCACTCCAGTGTTCTTGCCTGGAGAATCCCAGGGACGGGGGAGCCTGGTGGGCTGCCGTCTATGAGGTCGCACAGAGTCAGACACGATTGAAGCGACTTAGCAGCAGCAGCAGCAGTGCATAAGATGATGTCATTCTCTTTTGTTTACCTATACTCTGCATTCATTGAAGCAGTTTTTTTCTATTACTATCTGTTCCTACTACTAGACTATAAACTTTGTGAGATTAGGAGCTATAATTTGGCCACCTGATGTGAAAAGCTAACTCATTGGAAAAGACTCTGATGCTGGGAAAGATTGAAGACAGGAGGAGAAGGGGACGACAGAGGATGAGATGGCTGGATGGCATCACTGACTCAATGGACATGTGTTTGAAGGATTCCAGGAGATGGTGAAGGACAGGGAAGCCTGGCGTTCCACAGTTCATGGGGTTGCAAAAAGTTGGACACAACTTAGCAATTGCACAACAACAACAAATCGGATTTTGCTTTACATTATCTACCCAATGCTTAGCACCAATGTGACCTTTACTTGTGGCTCAATAAATAATGGTTGAATGAATAAGTAAGTATTCATTCAAATGCATGTCACTTCAAGGTACAGGTGACATGATAGTCTAATACTGAGTGCATTTGAAGGCCAGAGGAGAAAATATCTTAGCCCAAAGGAATCTCCAGTGGACAGTGTCAACTATCTGTGATGGGACAAAGAGAAAACTTCTCCTGGGAAGGAGGTAAAGCTCCTTCCTTACACTCGTCAATGGATGCCACATAAGGGGCCTTCTAATACTTTCAAAAGAGTATCACAGTAGCTGCCTGCATTATCAGAGTGCTTCAGATTCCAGCTCCATTTCTGTGAATGTGTGCTCTCATCGCCCTCCAAATGACCCCTCTAGGGCCTCAGCAGCTTGATGGATCCACTATCCAGCCACGAGTGAGATCAGTGAAGCAATGGGATAGCAGTGTTCTTCTGGCCAAGGGCTCAGAGTGACCTGGATATCGCAGGGTCCTTAGTACTTCAGGCTTGCTTCCCTGTTTTTATACCTTGGGTCAAACGGCATAAAAGTGACTGAAATTGCTGTCCTCGGTTGGTACGGAATTAAGGAGAAACTTTGGTCCTTATAACCATTAAAACCTTAATTAAGTCAAAAATGGGAACTCATTACCTCCTGCATAGCTTCTGCTCTAGCTTTCAAATTACATCACTGCCACATGCCTGGGCCTGCAGTCTCCACTTCTAACCCAAAGGCGCTTTGCCCTCCCGACTGATCAGCAGACGGTCTTGTCCCGTCATGAAGGCAGAAGTCAGCTCTTCACTGAACAACACTTCCATTTGATAGTCAAAATGGACAGAAAATACAGTATTTGACCTTCATGAAAATGCTGGAAAACTCTACTGCACTGTGAAAGGCAAATTATAAATTCCTTGAAAAAAAGACTGTCTTACCTACTTCTTATGGCCTGTCTGCTGCTGCTGCTGCTGCTAAGTCACTTCAGTCGTGTCTGACTCTGTGCGACCCCATAGACGGCAGCCCACCAGGCTCCCCCATCCCTGGGATCCTCCAGGCAGGAACACTGGAGTGGGTTGCCATTTCCTTCTCCAGTGCATGAAAGTGAAAAGTGAAAGTGAAGTCGCTCAGTCGTGTCCAACTCTCAGCAACCCCATGGACTGAGCCTACCAGGCTCCTGCATCCATGGGATTTTCCAGGCAAGAGTACTGGAGTGGGGTGCCATTGTCTACTGTCTAGTGCCTAACAATGATTTGTACTAAGTAAAAATTATTGGTTAACTGATTATTTTGCAGATGGATTAAATGGACATCGTCTGGAGGGTGCCTACACCGTGATAAATAAGAACTGATCATTGTTCCCTGAGATGCTGGTGCTAGAGAGAGTATTTAATGAGAGCAGGTTACCAAGCTGCACTCCATAAATATTATGGCTCCTCGCATGTGAGGTAGGGGCTTCCCAGGTGGAAGAATCCACCTGCCAATGCAGAAGACACAGGAGATGTGGGTTTGATCCCTGGATCAGGGAGATCCCCTGGAGAAGGAAATGGCAACCACTCCAGTATGCTTACCTGGGGAAGTCCATGGACAGAGTATCCTGGTGGGCTATCGCCTGTGGGGTCCTAAAGAGTCGGATATGACTTAGTGACTGAACACAAGGACAAGCAGGAAGTAGAGCCTTGAAAGCTCTACTTCATAAACCTTCCCTACTTGACTCACCACCCTGGATCCAATCTAAACCACCATCAGCTGTAGAAAGGAACATTATTTGCCTATCTCTAAAAGAGATTGTCAGTTAACCTGTGCTATAGCATAGGGGCCCGGAGAAGGCAATGGCACCCCACTCCAGTACTCTTGCCTGGTAAATCCCATGGATGGAGGAGCCTGGTGGGCTGCGGTCCATGGGGTCGCTGAGGGTTGGACACAACTGAGCGATTTCACTTTCACTTTTCACTTTCATGCATTGGAGAAGGAAATGGCAACCCACTCCAGTGTTCTTGCCTGGAGAATCCCAGGGACGGGGGAGCCTGGTGGGCTGCCGTCTATGGGGTCGCACAGAGTCGGACACAACTGAAGTGACGCAGCAGCAGCAGCATAGCATAGGGGCTTCCCTGGTGGCTCAGAGGGTAAAACATCTGCCTACAATGTGGGAGACCCGGGTTTGATCCCTGGGTTGGGAAGATCCCCTGGAGAAGGAAATGGCAACCCACTCCAGTACTCTTGCCTGGAAAATCTCATGGACTGAGAAGCCTGGTAGGCTACAGTCCATGGGGTTGCAAAGAGTCGGACACGACTGAGCGACTTCACTTTCACATAGTATATAAGTACTGTGTGTAGTACTATGAAGGCATAGGTCAGAAACTGCAACCAGATTTGAGAGTTGTAAAAATGTACAAACATGAAACATTGTTTTCGAGCATTTGGAGTGATTCTGAGGGTAACCATGACACAACAACTTGAAGGTCAGAGAAGGAGAGAAGGGTAAAAATATACCATTAATACGAGAAAAACCTACAGATGATTTCTGTTGTTGTTTTAGTCACTAACTCTCATCCGACTATTTGTGACCCTGTGGGTTGTAGTCCGCCGGGGTCATCTGTCCATGGGATTTCCCAGGCAAGAATGCTGGAGTGGGTTGCCCTTCTCCAGGGGATCTTCCAGACCCAGGAATCGAACCTGTGTCTCCTGCATTGGCAGGCCTACTCTTTACCGTGGAGCCACCTAGGAAACCCACAGATGATTTCTAGCTGTCAGTGAATAAGTTTGTAAGCAACCAGGGTGAATCTATACTTTTGTACCTCAAAGCTCAAACACCAAGTAACACTGTTTGATTTACAAATTCAAGCTTAATGAAATTTCAAATATTTAAGAATGAAATACTTAACCACATGTAGTTGTTCATTTTGATGTCTTTTTTGAAGGGAAACTATGTACAAAAATGTGACAGTCTTATAAGAGTCTATAAGAACAGGAATGGTATCTGCATAAATGGTCAAGTGGGTCTGCTGTCCTGATTTGGTTCTGACAACCTGCTTTCAGTTGGGTAGTCATTCTTTATCAGTTGTGTCCAATAGAAATAAAAGGTGAAGCCACATAGGTACTTTGGATTTTCTAGCAGCCATATTTCAAAAAGTTAAAAGAAACAGGTGAAATTAGTGTCAAAGTATATTTAGTGGAACATATTCCAAATACTGTCATGTCAACATCTAAACAATAAAGTAATCATGAATGAGCTATTTAACATTGTGTTTTTCGTGCTGTCTTCAAACTCAAGTGTGTATTTCCCACCTCAGTCAGTTTTAACTGACTGCATTTCTAATGCTCAGTGGCCACATATGGCTTCCACGTTGGATTAATGTAGCTTATATCAGCCCTGGGTGTTCTTTGGAAGGAATGATGCTAAAGCTGAAACTCCAGTACTTTGGCCACCTCATGCAAAGAGTTGACTCATTGGAAAAGACTCTGATGCTGGGAAGGATTGGGGGCAGGAAGAGAAGGGGACGACAGAGGATGACATGGCTGGATGGCATCACTGACTAGATGGGCATGAGTCTGAGTGAACTCCGGGAGCTGGTGATGGACAGGGAGGCCTGGCATGCTGTGATTCATGGGGTCGCAAAGAGTAGGACACGACTGAGCGACTGAACTGAACTGAACTGATAGTCTCTCTGGCAGGTTATGTATCTCTATATTAGAAGAGTATCTATTCCTTCAGGATTCCTCCATTATTCCTCTATAATTCCAGGAGGAAACCTCCTGGAATGGGTGCTGAATTCCCTTAAGATTTCTCTTCCATTTCCAAATATTATAGTTATTATCAGTATAAATACAAAGTAAGAATGATTATGTGTCAATGGAAGTTAAGCTTGTATATATAGCTTTACCTAATTCAGAAACAAACTATCTTGCTTTGACATAGCTTTAGGTATCTCATATACATATTTTATGTATAGCAGACACATTTGTCTCAAATTCAGATGACAGTCTCAAATTCAGATTCTGGTTTTGCTCATAGGGGACTGAATTGGTAGCTGAAATATAGGGGATACAAAGAAATGGAAGACACGTGGTCCTTTTGCTCTAGGAATTTACACTGCTAACTTAGGGAGAAATGCATGGGGCCCCAGTGAGCCCTAAGATACTGCCCAAAATACTCTGGCACACTGGAGTTTTGTTAAGATAAATATAACATGAAATAAGCAGGATACTAGCTGGGTTTTGCATGTCCTGTTGGCCAGGAAGATTTTTCACTGTAACGAGTTCAGGTAATGAGATGACTTGTATTCTTATTGAGTACCAATTCTGATGCCATAGATGTTTTTGATTTTTGGATTTCAAAGCAATTCATGACACCATTAAAACAGTTCTGGCTGGCTGTTATCTTATTTTACATCAATTCTTAACAAAGCATATATGTTAGCCCTTGGAATGGCACAACTGCAAAAATACACATTATGATGATTAAACAAGAACAAAATCAAATTAACTGCTATGAACCACAGAAGCCACTAAAATCAAGCTATATTTGAACACAAACATGTCCTAAATTTAATTTTTCCTCTAGAAGAATTTCCAAGTCACAGTAGCAGACCACATGCCCATCAAACCATGTTATCAGACTCTGCAAGCAGGTGGCCACAGGGCCTTTGCATAGCTCTCTCTCTTTTCACAACCTCATCTGGTTACTGCTAGTTTTTGTGTGTTTTTTTTCATGTGGACCATTTTTAGAGTCTTTATTGAATTTGCTACAACATCGCTTCTGTTTTATATTTTGATCTTGGCATGTGGCAATCAGGGATTGAACCTGCACCCCCTGCACCAGAAGGTAAAATCTTAACCAGTGGACCACCGGGGAAGTCCCTGGTTACTGCTAGATTTGTAGGTTCATGATTATTTGCAGGTTCTGCAAAAATTTTCCTGAATAAAAAAAGAAGAGAAAATTCCCTGTTCATTTATTTACTTGTCTCAGTTTAATACCAAGTAAAGAAATTCTGCCTCAAAGTGAAACCCTATTTTCTGAGCTGATCATTCGAACACATTGGAGTGGGAGAAGCCAAATGGAGAAACGCAGTGATAAAATATCTGAGATTAAAAGCCCATTTTATTTTAGTTCTTTTGAATCCACTTTCACTCATTAGTCTTTTATTTTATATCCTTCTCCAAAATTGCCTGATGTCTGATGGTTCTGAGGAGACAGCAGAAAAGGTTCTTGGCATCTGATCAGAAGCCAAATTATTGAGTAGATTTACATTCTCCCATAATGTTGGCTTAGAGATATGTATGTCTCCCATCAAGCTCATATAACCTTCCCTCTGACTTAAAGTACAGGTAATCAATTGCATGGCAATAGAAAGAGACTTACCTATTTCTTGAGAGGGAATAGAACAAACAAATGTTTCGACAACCGTGCTGTATTAATATACATGAGAAAGCAATAGCTAGTGTTATTCTACAGAAATGAATGAATGAATAAATAAATAGACTCTAAGCACTTTATTCTTCTCACATAATTTCTTCTCAGTGACATTATTGAACAGGCTGTTGAAAACAAACATCGTTAAATGAGAAAAGAAGAGCAGCCGCCTTTCTGATTCCCTGCTGCAACATTTTCCAGTGACGAATGCTCCCTAAATGGATTGAGCTTTTTGAAAAAGGAGTCAGAGAGAAATTTGATGTGGCCCCCTGACCCCTGGTAAGCACATGTATCTTCACCTGCCACACAGCATGCTGGCACTTGCTTACTTTCCAGCAAAGACTATTGATTTTGCTTATTGGCTGCAGGCGAGTCCATAAAGAACAAATTACAAAGTCAGAGGTCCACGGTTAGCAATTGCTTGCATGATAACAGGGGCCTCACTCCACCCCCAGCTTTCACTATTGACATCCTCACCACCCCAGCCAAAGGAGAAGGCTGGTTAAGAAACCTAGGATGTATTTTCAACCGCTGTAAACTCAGTGTTATATACAAAGGTTTCTGTAAAGGATGAAAATGCAGGAAATTGGCTACAACTGTGTGTGGTAGAGTGTGTGTGTGTGTTTACTCGATGGGAAGGACAAGCCTTAAAGTAGAGAAGACATGCCATTCTGGATGTAGAAAAGGAAGCTTGGAATGGGCATTGGATGCCGCTGTGAAACTGCCCTTTCTTGAGGCTTAAAATAAAAGCAGGTAAATATATATCGATATAAATGTGTTTCTAATGGAGGCAGTTTATGGGCTGAGCATTTTCTCCAGATAACTTCTAAGTCAAAGAATCTATGATGTTCTTATTTTTTTAATTAATTAATTTTTTTTAGCTGTGCTGGCTCTTCACTGCTGTGTGCGAGCTTTCTCTAGTTGGGGCCAGCAGGGGCTACTCGCCATTGGGGTGTGGGGGCTTCTCATTGGGCGGCTTCTCTTGTTTTGGAGCACAGCCTCTAGGCACATGGGCTCAACAGTTGCAACACGCCACCTCAGTAACTGTGGCTGCCCCAAGGCATGTGGGATCTTCCTGGACCAGGGATCAAACCCATGTCCCCTGCATTGGCCGGCAGATTCTGAACCACTGGACCACCAGGGAAGTCCTCTTATAGAGATTTAAGGGTGGTGGAAAACATATTTCTTCTGTAATTAAACAAAACCTATGAGTTGAACTTGTAAACAAATTAAAATCAGATGGAAAGCAATGTGACTCGATGCCACTATAGTGACTTTTGCCATCAATTCATTTCTTCCAGCACCTTAAATGGTTTAATCCATTGAATCAAGCAGGCAGTAATCTGAATTTGTTTAAACTCAAAACTTTTTCCACATGACAAATTTCATCTGGGGTTATAGTCCAAGATTTGATGGTCACTATAATCAATAGTCTAAATAGCTAGGGGAAATTAGTGGATGCCTCTTAAAATAATGAGAGAACCTACATTTTTTTAGCCAAAAATTACAGTCTGACTCCAAAAGTCTAAACACCAAGATGCTAATAATTAGAGAGACATAGGATGTTTTTAAAATACATATCATGAATCTCCTAGCACTTCTGATTCTTCAAAGGGCAGATGTTAGAGACAAGTCAGGTTCTAAAGACATAAAATTATGGATGGACATGGAGACGGAAAGTGCTCAGAGTTTGATCAGGAAAATAAATATTAGAGAAACATATCTGAAGGCTCTCTGCAGCTCATGTTGGCCACACAGATAATCAATGAGAAAGACCACTGCAGAGTCCTGAAGTTCTGGTGTGCTTTGCTTCCATCTTATAGCATGAAAATGAAAATCTAGTTTGACTTTAGTACGTATTTGCTGATAGTCTTTTACTATATTTGAGGGGATGCCATGCTAAGGAGACGGAAATAGCTGCACAGAAAGCAAAACTTCTAAATATACCTTCCCATAAGACACAGGCTCTTATGAATATTACTCTGCATTAACATCACTTTGACGGAACTGCTGAGCTAGATTGCAGTTTTAAATGAAACTAAAATCCTGGTCACTTTATTTCCGATGACACCATAGAGATTCCCAGGTAAGCTCACCCCAGAGAGAGTTTTCAAGAAATGTTTGGCTATGTAAATTACCTGCTACAATGGATTTTGTTGCAATGGCTTCTGGGAGGATTATGTGAATTTGTGATGAAAATGACAAGTCCAGCTTGGGGCTCGGGGTAGGAATCTTGGTTGAGGGTTATTGGCTGCCCTCTTAGGCCCTGTAAAACCTACAGAATGTCAAGCAAGGAAAAGTCTCAGGCTTCAAAGCCAAACTTCTTGCATTCCCACGACACTCCCTGTAACCTTCCTCTTATCGCCCTTAGAAGCCCACAGCCCTCCAGCACATGGCTTTTTTGCACCGTCAGGTAGATAGAATAAGTTTGTCATCATCTTCAGCTAGTGGGAGCCGTGAACTAGTTTGGGGATTGAGAGAGGAGTTGGGACATTTATGATCTTCCACAATGATTGCTGTTGCTAATTCTGCTGTGAAATATGTGAAGCATCTGGAGAGGGAATTCAATAAAGTGTGGCCAAAATAGCATTCACTTTATGCCCTAGCTTCTGGCACCATTTAAGACAGCGCTGAGACAGATCATATGACCCCCGCCCTGGCGAGACCTCATCACTTTTCATGGGAGGACTGGAAAGTGCTGATCCTGGAGCGTTTATGCTGATGGAACACAGATAAAAATCTGCAGGTGTAACTTTTAAAAAATTTAGTACATGAAGCATAAAAAATATATCAGTACCACTATACATCATCCAGACCCAACTTCAGCACCATGTTGTAGATATAAAAACACCCATCAGACTCTTCCAACGTACAAGAATTCATAAATGGAGCTATGTCATAACAAATAGTAGGTTTAAAATGCTCTTTTTTATTTTTAAAGGATAGCAAGTAAGGTATTTACTTATTTTAACTCGAAGAGGAAACATCATTTCATTGTAAAGATGTCAAATATTATTGACACATATTGTCATCATCTAATTTTTTACTGATGGACAGTTTTTCTAGAGAATGCTTGAAGAAGCATTGAGGGAGAAGAGAAAGATAAAAAAGATGCATAATGTTGTAAGGACTGCAAGTGGAAATAGCTAAGCTGTAGGTGAGCAGAGAGGAGAAAATAGGAAGTCCTGGCTGAAGGATGACCTTCTGGAAGTGAACCGAGGTAAAGGCTGAATTTCCTCACCTACAAAGCGAATTTAACTAGATTGGGGGTCCAATTCAAAACTCATTCTTAGAAACTCAAAAAAAAAAAAAAAATTAAATGAAGGCCAGGAAACAAACGAGCAAATAAAAAACCACGAAAAATGAACATAAAAAGAAATGAAGTTTGGGCATGCAAAAATAGTTTGTATGCTTGAAATATATGCAGATGCATTTTTTCTACCTTAGGAGGACTTGGAATGAATCAGATATAATAATAAAAATGATTGTTTTGGAAAATAATGGGGATATTTACCTAATTCCTATGTCCTGAGGAAATTCAAAGCAGTTTACCAAATGTGTGCCACTCTACACTGAATGAAAACATGAAGGTGATTTCTTATCAAAAAAAGAGAAGCAGTATTGACTCAGAGCAGGAGAGGGTATATAGGCAAAAATCTCACCCAGGTGTTTGGCTATCTGGCACCAAATTTAGATTTCCAGATCTAAATCCTTAGCTCCTTTCAACTGCCTACTCAGACCTAAGATGTTCAAAATTCATACCATCTTCAACCAAATGCTACCCACCAACTTTTTTTTCTCCCGTCCATTCTACAGTTCCACGAATGGGACAACCAGTTGTTGAGATGGAAATACTGGAGTCATTCTTTTTCCTTTCCACCCCTACATTCTCAGTCACAGGGGCCCACAGGTTTTATGCCTAAAGAATCTGCCCTACCATCTTCCTTCTCCAGTTCCATTGCCTTCATTGGGGCCCCAATCATCCTGCTCTGGCTGACTGCACTTCCTAATGCCTTGAGTAACACCCACGTCCCTCAGTGAATTACCCTCCCAGTTGCCAGAGAAGTCCTGCTGAAAGAAAACTCATGTTACTCTTTAGCTTTAAATCTTTCAGTGGACCTCTATCACTGTTTGGAATCAAATCCAGATTCCTTAGGATGGCATGAAGGATACTTCATCATCTCACCTCTGCCTCCCTATTTAGACTCATCTTCTTTTAAAGGCCTCCATTCACCCATATTCATGGTCTACTGCTTCAAGCTAAAGGAAACAACACACCTCTCCCCTGCCTCCTGCCACCAGCTTTCTCAGCCCATACACATCAATAATTAATGAGTACAGAGAAAACATAGAACTCAAAGATTCCTAGACTTAGCTTTAAGATAAAATGAGGGAAAACATGTCTTTAGATTCCACACCAAACATGTCTCCATATCTCTCCCATAAACTTGACACTTTCAAACCAAAGCTCTGAGCTTTCAGATCATTAAATCTGTTATGAGCTTTGAAAAACTCAGAAACCCTGCCTTCTCTTTGAAGCTATGAATGATATTAATTTAGTGAGTGGAAAGCTCTGCATAGGCCAATGAGAAAACTTTAAGAGCACCCAGAAATTGAAAAAGACATCAGGTAGTGTTTTAGGATTATTTTTTCTACTTAAGGATCTTATCAGGAAAACAGCAGGCCCTGGTCTAGGGTTTCTGACTCCCTAGAAAATGACTGAATCATTTCAAAAGAGCAAAAAACATTCCCTAAAAATCCCAATGACCGACTGCTAGTGCCCCAACTTATCCTCCACGAAGATATGATATTTATTATGGATTTGGAATTTATAAAAGATAATGTCCCAACCTCATGTGAAATTTAATAGCACACATCCATTTGTCTGTTGATGTTTAAAGGGTTAAAAGAGTGTATATCTCCATGTGGCACTTGGTGGAAACTGGTGTTTGAGTGGTCCCTGGAAAGAAGAGAGGGACTTCTACCTCTCTCTGCAAGAGCCACGGTGACACTATCTTTGCTTCTGTAAATCCAAGTTTTATTGTGTTCAGAGGAGTCATGATGTGAAGTGAAGTGTTAGTCGCCCAGTCATGTCTGACTCTTTCAACACCATGGACTTTGGCCCACCAGGCTCCTCTGTCCATGGAATTCTCCAGGGAAGAATACTGGCGTGGGTAGCCATTCCCTTCTCCAGGGGATCTTTCTGGCACAGGGATTGAATCAGGGTCTCCTGCACTGCAAGCAGATTCTTTACTGTCTGAGGCATCAGGGAAGCCCCAGAGGAGTCATAAAAGAACCAATCGGCATGATGATCTAGAAACACAAAGCAGTGAAGTATTTTGGGGTGCCTTTCCCAATCTCTTGTAGATGTCTCATTCAATCCTGGAGAAAAATGAGAAAAAAATAAAACCAGAACTCCACAGGTACAAAATGAGCACATAAGGGAACCATATAATTTGTGTTTAAAAAAAACAAAAAAGGTCACTTCTATAAACAACACTCTTGTATTCAAATCCAGTTTGAGTTGATTCAAACGGAGTTATTTCTTCAACCATCCCTATGTATGGACACCCAAAGGAAACTTTATTAGTGCTTTTCTGCTGTTTCCTCATCTCTGATTCAAACTGTGGTCATGGTTTTCTCTCTGTTATTATCAAATATGAAATTTTGTAAGCAATTGTTTAAGAAGCAGACATCCTACACTTGTGTTTTCCCAGCTCTCAAGACAGATGTAAGTCAACATTTTATTATGCAGTTTGAAATTTTCCTAACAGATTATTAGTTTTACCTGAATTTCCAGAAGCAAATTCAGTGTGGTAAATTAACTGGTCAGAAAGCTTATGTAGGAGAAAAGTGCTTTCATTATACAGACCTCTCCCACAGTCAGTGACATTTCTTTAACATAAAAGGATACCCATTTCTTTAGTAGGGCTGTTTCCTTAGCTGAATTACAGAAACAGGCTAGGGCTTACCTTGCTTTAGGTAATTCTTTCCTTAAAGTTTGATTCAACTTTGTGCTCTAAATTTAAGAAGGCCAATCAGAAGCCAGGACTGGTCTTCCCTACATTACAATTTATACAGGATCCTAAGAGACTTTGCATGTTACTGTTATTTACTTCTCCAACAGTTCAAGTACCACACTCTGCCCTTACTCCACCCTTTTCCAAATTATAGATTCTCAAAAAAAAAAAAAAGAATTGTCAAAATTTATACTTATTAAGAATATTCTTAGTTCTAGAGTACACGCAGAACCTTCTCAAGAGGCCTATTGCTCTGCACCCTTAGTGTAGGACGGGGTCCCCAACACCAGCACCTGTCCATGGCCTGTTAGGAACTGGGCTGCAGAGCAGGAGACGATCATCAGGCAAGCAAGTGAAGCTTCATCTGTATTTACAGACGCTCCCCATCACTGGAATTGCTGCCTGAATGCCGCCTCTTGTCAGATCAGTGGGGCTGGCAAGAGATTCTCATAAGGCCACGAACCCTACTGTGAACTGTGCCTGGGAGGGATCTAGGCTGTTTGTTCCTAATAAGAATCATCCTGCAACCATCCTCCCCCACCTTCTGTCCGGAAAAATTGTCTTCTACGAAACTGGTCCCCGGTGCCGAAAAGGTTGGGGACCGCTGGTGTAGGATCTACCTCCCAAAATTCTAATGTGGTTGAGGAATTAGAAATCTTATAAATATATTGTTTAGATCCTTGAATATGAGATCTTTGGGAAACTTTGATTTATAGAAAATTTCCCAAGTACTCCTTAGTAGTACATGTTCTGGTAATAGCTCACACTTCTTGAGTGCTTACTATGGGCAAAGCTATATCTTATTTAATTCTCCTAGCATTCCTGTAAAGTAGATCCTCTCACTCTCCCTTATTTTGCAGATAAAAGTAGGCTTCCAATGTGCTGCTAAGCACATTATCACCAAGACTGGAAGTACCCATTAGCGAGTCATGCCTCCAGAATGTTGACACTGAAAAATGTTCTCCAAGATTTCAGAGTCCTACCACCGAGATGGCTTTTAAATAGCGTAGCATTTTCCCTCATGGGTCTCAGTCCTGTGTAGATTGATGTTTCAGAATGTGATTCTTCTTAGAGATACAGTCTTCATCCACTGGGTACCCATGTTCACTTTCTCTGTGAAATGCTCTACTTAAAGAATAAACACTCTTTGGTGAACATGCCAGTTGGAAAATATGCTCAGTGTTGAAGACTGCTGATATTTATTAAATAATAAGATTTACTTCTTTTTTTTTTCATTTTTTAGCCATGCCATGTGGCATGCAGGATCTTAGTTCCTTGACCAGGGATTGAACTCATGCCCCCAGCAGTGGAAGTGTGTTGTCTTAACCACTGGTCCAGTGGAAGTCCCTAGCATTATTGTTGATTCTAATGATGAAAGAATAGTGCCTCAGAATAGAACCTAATTATTAGTCTTCATTTTTAGCACTTCCTGTCAATTATATCGTTTTTTTTTATGAATATCAATTAGCCATCATTGTTGTTATTTAGTCACTAAGTCATGTCCGACTCTCTTTCAACCCTACAGACTGTCCATGGCATTTCCCAGGCAAGAAGACTGGAGCAGGTTGCCATTTCCTTTTCGAGGGGATCTTGCTAACCTAGGGATGGAGCCCTCAGCTCCTGCTGTATATCCTGCATTGCAGATGGGTTCTTTACCACTGAGCCACCAGGAAAGCCATTATTGTAGGCAACCTCAATTTGTCCACCAAAGATCTTATCTTCCTTTTCAACATGCCCGTAAGATTTTCCATACTGACAAGAAGTCACAGATCTGGAATAGTTTTCTTTGTCTCTGCCCACTCACTTATAGCCTTGCTGTGGGCCTGGCCCCTGTGCCATCTGATAAGTTTTTCTGACTATGGGAATCTTTCAACAAATAGGCTTGTTTCACGAGCCGAACACTAACCAGCTAATATTAGTTTTTAATGAGTAACCTGAACTTAATTGTTCCTTGATCTGGTTTTAACTCTTTTGAGAGTTCAGATCACAAAATTATAGCCAGTCAGAGCTAGAAGGAACCTTCAGACTTCTCTCCAATTCTCGCATATTATAGAGAAAATGGAATTCCAGATAAGCAGACGACTCATTCATGGACGCACATGATTAGGAGCAGTTCTGATCCATGGGTTTTGGCCTGAGTCACTTTTTCCACCATTTCGTGATTGATGGTCTAAAAAGAGAAAGAAAATGTTGATTGAACTGACTAAATATAAAGCATGGAGAGAGATACCTGCTTACCGATCTATGAAAGTATAAAATAGCTCCCACTTATTCATTACCACCCCAGATGTTGTGCTAGGCATCTTACATCTAGTCTCTCTTTCAAAACACTTGATAACTTTGCAGAGTTTTACAGAGAAGGGTGTAGAAGCTGAAGTCAGAACTAGTAAATGGCCTGTCTACATTTGGAACCCTAGTTTTTCTGACTCCAAAGCAGGTTCTTTGTTAAAATAATTTTTAAAGTTTATTTTTGGCTGTGCTGGGTATTTGTTAACCGCATGAGCTTTTCTCTAGTTGCAGCAAGCAGGGGCTCCTCTCTGGCTGCAGTGATTGGGCTTCTCATGGTGCTGACTTCTCTTGTGGAGTGCAGACTCTAGGGCACACGGGCTTCAGAAGTTGGGGCTTCTGGGTTCTAGAGCACAGGATCAATAGTTATGGCCCACGGGTTTATTTGCTCCATGTCATATGGAATCTTCCTGGATCAGGGATCCAACCTGTCTCCTGCATTGGCAAGTGGATTCTTTGTCACTGAACCACCAGGAAAGGCCTCAGACTAGGTTCTTTTTAATCTAACATGTTGTTCTGCATTTGAGAGATGGGAGGTAATTTATTGTTTTAAAGTACAGGGAGATGCGGACATAGAAAACAAAGTTATAGTTTCTAAAGGGGAAAAGGGGGAGAATAAATGGGGAATTTGGGATTAACAGATTCACACTACTATAAATAAAATAAACAAGGACCCACTGTATAGCGCAGGGAACCATACTCAGTGTCTTGTAATAGTCTGTAGTGGAAAAGAATATGAAAAAGAATATATGTGTAACTGAATCACTTTGCTGTACACTTGAATCACTGAAAACTAACTATACCTCAATTTAAAAATATTTTTAAAATAGAGTGAACTGTTAAAAGTTCTAGAGTATTAGAATCTGAAAACTTGGCATCCTTTTCATCCTTGCAGGGACTGCAGAGGGAACAGCGTGCTGGATGAGGGCTATTTGTTTTCTCACAATGTAAACATCCTGTACTTTTCACTGCAGTTTGGTATTTTAGGTCTATTGATCAGGTGCGTTTTCTAATTATTATAGGTACTGTATTTTATGGAATGTTTCAGTGTCCAGCTGTAACTCATTTCAGCAAAATGGCATGCCTCTTCCCTGCCAAAGAGTACCATAAAGTTATGTGACTCATCAGAAAAGTAACATGATGCAGCAAAATGTTATGACTAACATTGACAAAAATGCTCATGACTAGTGATTTAGGCAGCTAATAAAGGCAAGAACATTGTATTATTCATGTCCGGGTAACGTTCATAGAAAATTCAGTATGCCAAAACCTCTAGGGATCAGGCTTCTAAGGAAAATACACCATTTCTGTGGATTTTGCTAAATCAAACCAGATGTGCTGCAAGATACATTTTTATCAAAAGCTTTTCTTTATAAATAGGCTCTCCAGCCAGACTCATTTTCAGATCTTAAAGCAGAACTCCAGGTATATCCTTGTGCCCTGTCTTGGATATTATAAGAAACCATCTGTTTCAGAGAACTGAAGTCTCCCATCAGACATCTCACTCTGGATCAACATTATTTGAAACCTTCACACCCATTGCTACTGCTGCTACATTGCTTCAGTCATGTCTGACTCTTAGCGACCCCATGGACTGCAGCCCGCCAGGCTCCTCCATCCATGGGATTTTCCAGGCAAGAGTATTGGAGTGGGCTGCCCCTGCCTTCTCCTTACTCCACCACATTCCTCAAACCCAGGGTGCAGAGACATTTCTAAAAGGTTGGGAGGAACCACTAGTCTAATCCTTGCTTTATTGGGCTGAAGAAAGATGTGTGTTTCAATAAAACAACAATCAATTACCACAAAGATACATATGAACGGAAGCCCTTTACTTGTAATTTTTGTAGTTCCCTGCAATTTAAACAGCTTCTAACTTATTAAATTACCAACAGAACTTGTGTACTTTATCCTTTCATTTAGATTTTTCCACTCATTATTCAGAACTGCAGAGATGGAAGCTGACGGAAGCTTCTGTACAAAATGGGAGGAAATAAATCTAGTGATTAAGAGCAGACTTTAGACTAAGGCAAGCATTGGTTCAGTTATTTGCTTCACCATTTACTAGCGGCTCAGACGGTAAAAAATCCACCTACAATGCGGGAGACCTGGATGTGATCCCTGGGTTGGGAAAATCCCCTGGAGAAAGGCATGGCAACTGACTCCAGTATTCTTGCCTGGCCAGTCCCCAAGTATAAAGGAGCCTTGTGGGCTACAGTCCATAAGGTAACAAAGAGTCGGACATGACTGAGCAACTAAGCACAGCATTTATTAGTTGTGGAAGCCTGGGAAAGTTACTCAGACTCTTCAAGCCTCAGGCATCTCATCTGTAAAAATCCTACTTTATAGAGTTATTATAGGGCTTAAATAAGCTTATCTTATTTAAGCTTCTATGTGTATAGAAGCTTGCATATAATAATTGCTCAATAAATATAAGCTAGTTGTAGTAAAGGTGTAAAATAAACTTGGAAATTTTCTAGAAAGTCACAGCTCCCCAAAGATCTCATATAAAGGGGTATAAATAAGATATTTGTACATTTTCAATCATTTTAGGGAGCCTTGGAGGATTATAAAATTAAAGAAGAATAATCTCACCATTAAAATTCCATAGTCCCCTAGAATTAAAGAAGTGTGTGATTACTTTTTTCTGATTTTTTTTTCCATCTCAACCATCACCCTCTTCCCCTCCCCCATGTCCATAGGTCTGTTCTCTATGTCTGTTTCTCCATTCCTGACTGATTATTTTGAGTCACACTTTTTGATGATTTTAAAGCAAAGCATAGAACTATTAAATTTAAACCGTCATCAGTGAAATGGCAACCCACTCCAGTATTCTTGGCTAGAGAATCCCATGGACAGAGGAGCCTGGCTGGCTACAGTGCATGGGGTGTCAAAGAGTCAAACATGACTGAGCAACTAACACCTACATCCTTCTAACAGACCTTTCAGTACAGTTCAGTTGCTCAGTCGTGTCAGGATCTTTGCGAGCCCATGGACTGCAGCACACCATACTTCCCCGTCCATCACCAACTCCTGGAGCTTGCTCAAACTCATGCCTGTAGAGTCTGTGATGCCATCCGACCATCTCATCCTCTGTTGTCCCCTTCGCCTCTTGCCTTCAATCTTTCCCAGCATCAGGGTCTTTTCCAGTGAGTCAGTTCATCGCATCAGGTGGCCTAAGTATTGGAGTTTCAGCTTCAGCATCAGTCCTTGTGATGAATATTCAGGACTAATCTCCTTCAGAATGGACTGGTTGGATCTCCTTGCAGTCCAAGGGACTCTCAAGAGTCTTCTCCAACACCACAGTTCAAAAGCATCAGTTCTTTGGACCTCAGCTTTCTTTGTAGTCCACTTCTCACATATATACATGACTACTGGAAAAACCAGAGCTTTGACTGGATGAAACTTTGTCGGCAAAGTAATGTCTCTACTTTTTAATATGCTGTCTAGGTTGGTCATAGCTTTTCTTCTAAGGAGCACATGTCTTTTAATTTCATGGCTACAGTCACCTTCTGCAGTGATTTTGAAGCCCAAGAAAATAAAGTCTATCACTGTTTCCATTGTTTTCCATCTATTTGCCATGAAGTGATGAGACCAGATGCCATGTTCATAGTTTTCTGAATGTTGAGTATTAAGCCAACTTTTTCACTCTCCTCTTTCACTTTCATCAAGAAGCTTTTTAGTTCTTCTTCGCTTTTTGCCATATGGGTGGGATATCTGAGGCTATTGATATTTTTTCTGGCAATCTTGATTCCAGCTTGTGCTTCATCCAGCCCAGCATTTTGCAAGATATACTCTGCATTTAAGTTAAATAAACAGGGTGACAATATACAGCCTTGACCAACTCCTTTCTCAAATTGAAGCCAGTTCATTGTTCCATGTCTGATTTTAACTATTGCTTCTTGACTCTCTCAGGAGGCAGGTCAGGGGGTCTGGTATTCCCATCTCTTGAAGATTTTCTACAGTTTGTTGTGGAAAATTCCACATAGTAAAAGGCTTTGGTGTATTCTATAAAGCAGAAGTAGACATTTTTCTGGAACTCTTTTGCTTTTTCGATGACCCAACAGATGTTAGCATTTTGATCTCTGGTTCCTCTGCCTTTTCTAAATCCAGCTTGAACATCTAGAAGTTCATGGTTCATGTACTCCTGAAGCCTAGCTTGCAGATTTTCAGCATTACTTTGCTAGCATGTGAAGTGAGTGCAATTGTGTGGTAGTTTAAATACTCTTTAGCATTGCCTTTCTTTGGGATTGGAATGAAAACTGTCCTTTTCCAGTCCTGTGGCCACTGCTGAGTTTTCCAAATTTGCTGGCATATTGAGTGCAGTACTTTAACAACATCATCTTTTAGGATTTGAAATAGCTCAACTGGAATTTCATCACTTCCACTAGCTTTGTTTGTAATGATGCTTCCTAGGCCCACTTGACTTCACATTCCAGGATGTCTGGCTCTAGATGAGTGATCACACCATCATGGTTATCTGGGTCATGAAGTTGTTTTTTTTGTATAGTTCTTCTGTGTATTCTTGCCACCTCTTCTTAATATCTTCTGCTTCTGTTAGGTCCATACCATATCTGTCTTTTATTGTGCCCATCTTTGCATGAAATGTTCTGTTGGTATCTCTAACTTTCATGAAGAGATCTCCAGTCTTTCCCATTCAATTGTTTTTCTCTATTTCTTTCCACTGGTCACTAAGGAATGCTTTCTTATCTCTGCTTGCTATTCTTTGGAACTCGGCATTCAAATGGGTGTATCTTTCCTTTTCTCCTTTGCCTTTAGCTTCTCTTCTTTTCTCAGCTATTTGTAAGCCCTCTTTGGACAACCATTTTGCCTTTTTGCATTTCTTTTTCTTGGGGATGGTCTTGATCCCTGTCTCCTGTGCAATGTCACAAACCTCCATCCATAGTTCTTCAGGCACTCTGTCTATCAGTTCTAATCCCTTGAATCTATTTGTCACTTCCACTGTATAATCTTAAGGATTTGATTTAGGTCATACCTGAATTGTCTAGTGGTTTTCCCTCTTCAATTTAAGAGATTTGATTTAGGTCATACCTGAATTGTCTAGTGGTTTTCCCTCTTCAATTTAAGTCTGAATTTGGCAATAATGAGTTCATGGTCTGAGCCACAGTCAGCTCCCAGTGTTGTTTTTGCTGACTGTAGAGAGCTTCTCCATCTTTGTCTGCAAAGGATGTAATCAATCTGATTTCAGTATTGACCAGCTCATGATGTCCATGTGTAGAGTCATCTCTTGTGTTGCTGGAAGAGGGTGTTTGCTATGACCAGTGTGTTCTTTTAGCAAAACTCTGTTAGCCTTTGCCCTGCTTCATTTTGTACTCCAAAGCCAAATTTGCCCGTTACTCCAGGTGTTTCTTGACTTCCTACTTTTGCATTCCAGTCCCCTATTATGTAAAAAACATCTTTTTTAGGTGTTAGTTCTAAAAGGTCTTGTAGGTCTTCATAGAACCATTCAATAATAGAACCATTCAGTAATGCTTTTTCAGCATTACTGGTCAGGGCATAGACTTGGATTACCATGATATTGAATGGTTTGCCTTGGAAATGAACAGAGATGATTCTGTCATTTTTTGAGACTGCACCCAACAATAGCATTTTAGACCCTTTTGTTGACTATGAGGGCTACTCTAATTTTTCTAAGGGATCCTTGGCCACAGTAGTAGATATAATGGTCATCTGAACTAAATTCACCCATCCAGTCTATTTTAGTTCTCTGATTCCTAAAATGTCAATGTTCACTCCTGCCATCTCCTGTTTGACCACTTTTAATTTGCCTTGATTCATGGACCTAACATTCCAGGTTCCTATGCAATATTGTTCTTTGCAGCACTGGACTTTACTTCCATCACCAATCACATCCACAGCTGGGCTTTGTTTTCTCTTTGGCTTCATCTCTTCATTCTTTCTGGAGTTATTTCTCCACTGATCTCCAATAGCATATTGGGCACCTACTGACCTGGCAAGTTCATCTTTCAGTATCCTATTTTTTCCCTTTTCATACTGTTCATGGGGTTCTCAAGGCAAGAACACTGAAGTGGTTTGCCATTTCCTTCTCCAGTGGACCACGTTTGTCAGACCTCTCCACAATGACCTGTCCGTCTTGAGTGGCCCTACCCCTGCAGTTTGGAAGCTGATTTTACTTTCTTTCTGCAACATTTCTCATGAAATCTCACACAGGGTAAATATTAAATAAAAGTTGAAAAATTTAATGAATAGGTAAATTTTTTCCACCTTTTCTAGAAAACAGTTAAAAAGTAATAGTGCTCATTACATGATGAGTAATATGGTTTCAATTTCTTATTAGATCATTGTATTGTGTTTGATGGAGAAGGCAATGGCACCCCACTCCAGTACTCTTGCCTGGAAAATCCCATGGGTGGAGGAGCCTGGTAGGCTGCAGTCCATGGGGTCACTAAGAGATAGACACGACTGAGCGACTTCACTTTCACCTTTCACTTTCATACACTGGATAAGGAAATTGCAACCCACTCCAGTGTTCTTGCCTGGAGAATCCCAGGGATGGGGGAGCCTGGTGGGCTGCCGTCTATGGGGTTGCACAGAGTCAGACAGGACTGAAGTGACTTAGCAGCAGCATTGTGTTTGATCACGGGCATTTGAGAAAGTTTATGTGGTATTTTGACTCATAAAAGGTCATTTGAAAAGTAATATTTATTGATCTTTCCCCTTATAATACCAGTTTTTTTGTTTCTTAGCTTTATTATACTTTATTTTCTTCATACTTATTCTGTGTGTGTGTGTGTTTGTCTGTAAAACACAGAAGCAGGAGGATTTCTTGGGTCACTATCTAGCTGCATTAGACAAGGTCTCTAACTGAGACTTGTATGTATATACACACTTCTTGCTATTCTTGTGTATAGATATATTTCACAGACTGGAAACCCAATGGGAAATAAAATACAATCACAGAAGCTTATATTTTAAGCTAAACTATGGCTTCCCTGGTGGCTCAGACTGTAAATAATCTGCCCACAATGCAGAAGACCTGGTTTGATCCCTGGGTCAGGAAGATTCCCTGGAGAAGGGAATGGCAACCCACTCCAGTATTCTTGCCTGAAGAATTCCACGGACAGTGGAGCTTGGCGAGTTATAATCCACGGGGTCAAAAAGAGTCAGACACAACTGAGCGACTAACAAAAACTAACACAACACTAACACACACAAACTAACACAACACACACAAACACAAATTTGTTTGAAATAAAGAAAGTGTAAATTTCATCTAGGGAATTCCTTGGTAGTCCAGTGGTTAGGATTCTGTGCTTTCACCAAAGTGGTACTGGGTTCAATCCCTCTTGGGGAATTAAAATTCCACAGGCCATACAGTACAGCCAAAAAAATATAAAAAATTGTCATCTAACTAAAAATTTTAATCCCCAAATTGCCCATCCATAGCCCTCTTGGCAATCCTAGGAACTGACCTTCACCCAGTGCATAATAGGAAAACTTTCAGATAAACAACAAGCAGCATAGCGATTAGCTACAGTTTGCATGAAATAGAAAAGAAAATCCCTAAACAGGTGAAAATATTTTTTTAGAATGCCAACAAATCAGACTGACTTAAAAGTAACCACTTACTTGATTGACACCAACGGGAATGCACGTTTGTTTCTGCCTTAGCACTGTGTATGGCATGTAATAATAACTCAGTGAATGTCTATGGAACTGAACTATTAAGCTAAGTATATAGAGCCAAGGTGAGTCAGCTTTAGCATCAGCAATATGGTGGCTATTTACTCATTTGACCCTGCAAAATAGGGTCAATTGTACCGTAATCCCACTTTAAAATCAACTAGTTGAATTAATATCTTGTATGAAGCATCCATTAGACCCCACTTATGATAATTAACAAGCCAAAGGAAGGTTTTCTGCCACAGACAACAGAACCACTGTGTCATGTTCCAGTGAAGCGGAAAAAGAAGTAGAGAGCAAAATGCAGCTGAAGGTGAAATCAGCTTCCAAACATGTGAAGAGACCAACAGTCCTGATTTGAGGAGTACCAGAAAAAGTAGAATTTTCAGCCATGGGAAAAATATTTCTCTTCCCCAAATAGTTCTTTGCAGCCGTAAAACTAGACAGACTACCCTGAGCAGTAGGTGTTTTCCTGGAACTCCCTTGCTTTACTGTCCATGGGGCTCTCCAGTCAAGAATACTGGAGTGGGTTGCCATTCCTTCCTCCAGTGGACTGTGCTTTGTCAGAACTCTTCATTATGACCTGCACCGCAGGGCTCATGGCTTCACTGAGTTACACAGGTCCCTGACTGCAGTCATGAAATTAAAAGACGCTTGCTCCTTGGAAGAGAAGCTGTGATAAACCTAGACAGCATATTAAGAAGTAGAGACATCACTTTGCTGACAAAGGTCTGTATAGTCAAAGCTGTGGTTTTTCCAGTAGTCATGTATGGATGCGAGAGTCTGTAAAGAAGGCTGAGTGCTGAAGAATTTATGCTTTCAAACTGTGGTGTTGGAGAAGACTCCTGAGAGTCCCTTGGACTACAAGGAGATCAAACCAGTCCATCCTAAAGGAAATCAGTCCTGAATATTCATTGGAAGGACTGATGCTGAAGCTGAAGCTCCAACACTTTGGCCACCTGATGTGAAGAACTGACTCATTGGAAAAGACCCTGATGCTGAGAAAGACTGAAGGCAAAAGAAGGAGGCGGCAGAAGATGAGATGATTAGATAGCATCACTGACTCAATGGACATGAATTTGAGTAAACTCTGGGAGACACTGAAGGACAGGGAAGCTTGGCATGCTGCAGTCCATGGGATCGCAAAAAGTCAGACACAAATTAGCAAGTAACACCACAACAAATCCTGAACAGTGAAGAAATGTTCTTGGGGTCTGAATCTTTATAGATCTTTTCCTATATTTATTACTGTAAAATTCAATGTTTGCTACGCTTTTCTCTAAACCCTGTCTCAAGAGGGAATATATTCAGCAAACTATCAGAAATTATGATAAGAAAAATGATCAGTGCAGCCGCTCTCTAAATGTTCTGACAATCAGTACAGTTAGAGATGCAACAAGAGAGCTCTTGTTGCAGAATGAATGTGGAAAGCAAACTTGAATCTGTCCTGGAGTGATAGAATGCATCAAATAGGCCACAGCAAAGCAACCACGTGGACAGTGCTGGAGGTGCATAGACAATGAACTGAATTAAGAAGCACACGCTGACTATCGTAGCCAGAGGGTCAGCTACGGGAAGTGAGGCCTGCTGACACTGGGACCCTGCAGCGCATTTCTTGGAGTATTCTACAAACGGCGCTTTGGTTTATGATTGCATGGGAGAAAGATAAAAAAGCAAAACAGTACAAAAAGAATGGCTGTGTTCTACTACTGATGAAAAACAAAGAAAAGCATTCCTCTCGCCTCCGTAACTCTGAGCCAGGTGAAGAAGAAGACAAGAGACCACAGGTCGAAGCAAAAAATATCACTTCTATTTCTGATAAAGGGTGAGTTTGGCAACGCAGAACATACAGTGTTTTGAGCCAAACTGCCCTGTTAACTGAACCAGTGAATCAGGTATGCTTACTCGCCAGATCTCAGGCAGGGCTGAATGATGATGACCTCATCTCTTGCCACCAACCTTCACATGATGAGAGAAGAACCACTCTGCTGGAGCCCAGGAGAATGCTCATTCCCTGTGAGCAGCTTGCTCCCACGACAGAGAAAGGAGCGGCCTAGTGGAGCACTGGAAACGAATTTTATTGGTGGTTACTCCACCTCCCTAAAAGTGAGTCGAGGTTTGAAGAAGAACCAGGAGTTATAGTATCTTGTTTCACTGGCAATGATGGAAACATTGAGTGGAAAGTGTTCCCTTCTTAACAGTATGAATTGGTACAAAACTACTGATAATTTCTTGTCAACCCAGCTCAGTTTAGATTTCCATTCTAGACCTTGATTTTCTTTCCAAAATGAATATCGCCTCCTGTCTGCTTCCAAAATGCATACACTGTTAGTCTGTAGGGGATATAAATACCTTGTTCTGGAAAGAATTAATATTTTAATCTTTTCTCTGTAGTTCTTATACATACTTCATATATTCTGATTACATTGCATACTTCTTGTTTCCAAAGAGCTTGTCTGTAATTATGTAGTATAGTATTTAGCAGGTATTACATGTAAAGGGTGTATCAATACATGTGCTCCGACCAAACTCAGCTTAGCTCATACCCACCCTCCTTCTCCAGTGGCTATTATTTCTCCATCTGTTTGTACATTAACAATTAAAAAGTCTGGTTTTGAGGCTATGAGAATAAAGAGGGCTGTAGCTAGAACAAAGCTATGGCCAGAGCACTGCCTTCACTGTCCTCACAGAGTATTATCAAGAAGGAGACATTGTATAGTTTTAGCCATTGAGCTATGTGTTAGTGTACAGCATATTCACTGCCTTTGTACGTATTGGGGAGTTATTGAGCCAAACAGAAATGTAAAAAAAATGTGAAAGGATGGGAAGAAGTAAGGAATCATGATGGAAATGGAAGTGAAACAGCAAGGTACTATGCTCCAATCAGGGCTTCCCGGGTGGTGCTAGAGGTAAGGAGACATAAGAGATAAGGGTTCAATCCCTGGGTCAGGAAGATCCCCGGAGAAGAGCATGGGGAGAGGGCAACCCACTCCAGTATTCTTGCCTGGAGAATCCCATGGACAGAGGGGCCTGGCGGGCTACAGTCCATGCGGTCACAAAGAGTCAGATGTGACTGAAGCGACTTGGCAGGCATGCATGCTCCAGTCAATTGAAACGTGTCACATTGGATTGCCAACAAACAGAATTAGGAAAAGCCTTTCAAACTCTAAACTGTTTATAAGTAGAGGTGCTTTTTAATCCCACCAAATAAGTTTTATAATTCAGGCAGGGTCAAATTATTTGTACTGTATTTCAAACCTTGTTACAACAGGACCTTATTTGTATTTCACATAATACCAATGATAACTTTTATTCTTATTTTTATATTCAAGGTATATAATTTCCCTACTGAAAATCAAATGAGCATTTTCCACATTCAGAAGTTTGGGACACCAGAAATTCTGAGGGACCTTCCTACTGCAAAACGTACTTGTGATTGCTGGGTTAGAAGAAAAAGGAGTAATTTCCAAGTCTCTTCCCACAATACTACCTTAGAAGAGGGGGAACAAATCATGGAGACAAACCCTGGACTCACTGCCAGGCACAGTGAGTGGGCAGAGGATCAGTGATATACTGACAGCAATATCAATGACAGTCCTCAACCCTACAAATAAGAGGCAGTGCTTTGAGTTAACAGCAAGTGTAGGAGTGGGACTGAACACCTTCTCATTAAGACAGAACCCTGGAAAGGAGCTACAGGGTAGACTGATTGATGGCAACATCTGCTCATAGCAGAGACAAATACATATTTTACCTGAAAGAAAATATCTCTAATTTAACCCTATAAAATCTCCACAGATAAAGATTGGTCAATTTGGAGTTCACAAAGATCATTGATCACAAAAGAGAATAAGATTCCATTGGGGAAAAAAATAGAGGCAGGGGGATTTAAAAACAACTGATTTAGATTACCTCATCTTCATATACTTGAATCATCATAAACGGCATATTGAGTAGTCACATTTGAAATGCATGAAGAACTGAAGGGTGGAATCACAAAAAAATAGGCAAGCTACCAGTGATCTCCAAATGACTACACAGATCCATAAAGGGAAAAAGTTGAGGTTCAGAAGTGAAAATATAATTGTCAAACAAATCCCTCAACAAATAGATTAAACAGCAGATTAAATATAATTAAAGAGATAAATAGTTCCTCAAAAGATACATCTGAAAAAATAAGAATGCAGCACAAAATAACAAGAAAATATAAAACATGAAATAGAAATTAAGATAGAGTTCTAATATATAAGCAAGCTGAGTTCCAAAAAAAGATCATAAAAGTAATTTGAAGTCATAATTACTGAGGATTTTTCCATAACTAATATAAGCATAGTATACATTCAGGAAATTTAACACTTCTCAAGCAGAATAAATAAAAAGAAATCCATACCTAGACACAGCATAGTGACACTGCAGAAGACCAAAGACAAAGATTGCTTTTTAAAAGTAATTGCAGAGAAAAGTAAGTCACCTAGAAAAGAATGACAGTTACAGTGACAACAGACCTCTCAACAGCAACAAAGGAGCCAAAATTTGGGGAATAATAATTTCAAGGTGCTGATAGAAAATGACTATCAAATTGTAATTGAGTATTCAGAAAAATGACCTTTCATAAATGAAGGTAAAATAAAGACATTTTATTTTATAATGAAAGCATTTTGCTTTATAATTTTATAATGAAAATATTTCCCACCAGTAAGCCTGTGCTGCTGGAGCTTTTAAGAATACATTTTGAGAAGAAAGAAATAACTTACAAAAATGTCATCTGACATACAAAAGGAAATAGTGAGTATATAAAATAGTAATCAAAATATGTAACTTAAAAAACATCATCTGCATAAAATAATGTTTAATATATAGAATAATTAAGAGCAGAACCAAAATACTGTACTACAATAGTCATAATTCAAAAGGAGAGGATGGAGCTAAGGTTGTTGTATGAGGCAAGATAGCATGAATATATATTTTGTAGAATAAACATTAAAAAAAAAAAGACAAAGGATACACCCGTGGCTGATTCATGTCAATGTATGGCAAAACCACTACAATATTGTAAAGTAATTAGCCTCCAATTAAAATAAATAAATTTATTTTAAAAAACAAAAAAAATAAAAATAAAAAAGAGGACAAAGTATAAAGTTTCCAAAGTAACATAGGAAAATAATGGTTAAGAGAAAATAATAAACAAAAATAACAAATAAATCAATATCAAGAATGGGGGACAAAATGAAGAAACAAAAACAAGGGGAATAGATGGAAGAAAAATTTCAACAATATTCAGCTATATGATTACTCTTAATACACTTAAAGAGATCAAGCTCATTAAAATATATTATCATAGTAGACAAAAATATCCTGTATATTCTATTTACAGTGGATGCACCAAAAATAAAAGAAGATTTTAAAAGTATAGAAAGAAAAAGAAAGAAATTTATTGTTCAAAAAAAAATAATAATAAGCTAATTTAACCGTATCATTGCCAGACAAATCAACTTTGAGACAAAAAGGATTATTAAAGGTCAAGGCTTAATTTGCCAGGGAGACAATTTAAATTTGTGCATCTCCATTAAAATGAGCTTCCCTGGTGGCTCAGGTGGTAAAGAATCTGCCCACCAATGCCAGAGACACAAGAGATACAGGTTCAGTTGCTGGGTTGGGAAGATGCCCTAGAGAAGGGAATGACTACCCACTCCAGTATTCTTGCCTGGGAAACCCCATGGGACAGAGGAGCTTGGCAGGCCACAGTCAGTCCTTGGGGGCCACAAAGAGTCAGACTCGACCAAGTAACTAACACTTCACTTTCACTTCATCCCCATTAAAATGCCTAAAAATGTAAAAGGTAAATATTTAGAAATTGATGTATACATTTTTAAAATCTTCATTACATTTAAGAAATTTCAGTATCTCTCTCTTATTTTTGATAAGAGAAGCAGAAAAAAATAGAGAAGATATAGCCTATTTGTAAAATAATGTAGGTGAATCATATCATCAGTATATTAAAAAAATAATATCTTATGGCCAAATTTATTCTAGGAATGCAAGGATGGGTCAATGGATAACAAAAAGATAGCTTAATTGATGATAAAAGGAGATTTAATAAAATTCACTATAAATTCATGATTTTTAAAAGTGACTTAGATTAGAAATCTTCCCTGGTGGCTCAGAGGTTAAAGCGTCTGCCTGGAATGCAGGAGACCTGGGTTCTATCCCTGGATCGGGAAGATCCCCTGGAGAAGGAAATGACAATCTACTCCAGTACTCTTGCCTGGAGAATCCCATGGAGGGAAGAGCCTGGTAGGCTACAGTCCATGAGGTCGCAAAGCGTTGGACACAACTGAGCGACTTCACTTCACTTCAGATTAGAAATAGAAAGCTGTTTCCTTTAGTGGAAGTATCTATCTCAAACTAAGTGTCAAAATGATATTTATGATGAAACATTACGGGTTTAAGAGACTGTGCTCTGTAATTACTCTTCCTCAGGTTTGATAGTAGCTTTGCCACTTACTACTTAACTTGGGCAAATTAACTTATAAAATCAGAGAAATGCAAGTCAAAACCACAATGTGGTACTATCTCATGCCAGTCAGAATGGCTGTCATCAAAAAGTCTACAAATAATAAATGCTGGAGAGGGTGTGGAAAAAAGGGAAACCTCTTACACTGTTGATGGGAATGCAAACTAGTACAGCCACCATGGAGACCAATGTGGAGATTTCTTAAAAAACTGGAAATAGAACTGCCATATGACCCAGCAATCCCACTGCTGGGCATACACACTGAGGAAACCAGAACTGAAAGCAACACCTGCACCTCAATATTCATTGCAGAGCTGTTTACAATATCTAGGACATGGAAGCAACCTAGATGTCCATTGGCAGAGGAATGGATAAGGAAGTTGTAGTACATATACACAATGGACTCAGCTATTAAAAAAAAGAACTCATTTAAATCAGTTCTAATGAGGTGGGTGAAACTGGAGTCTATTATATAGAATGAAGTAAGTCAGAAAGAGAAACACCAATGCAGTATATTAATGCATATATGTGGAATTTAGAAAGACGGTAACGATGCTGTATGCAAGACAGCAGAAGAGACACAGACATAAAGAACAGACTTTTGGACTCTGTGGAAGGCAAGGCTGGGATAATTTGAGAGAATAGCATTGAAACCTGTATATAACCATATATAAAATAGATGACCAGTGTAAGTTCTATGCATGAAGCAGGGCACTCGAAGCCAGTGCTCTGGGATAACCCAGAGGGACAGGATGGGGAGGGAGTAGGGAAGGGCTTTCAGGATGGGGGACAAATGTACATCCATGGCTGATTCATGTTGATGTATGGCAAAAACCACCATAATATTGTAAAGTAATTAACCTCCAATTAAAATAAATGAATTTTAAAAATCATTTGTTTTTCTCATATTATATATCAAAATAAAATAATAACTCTTTCAGTTCAGTTCAGTTCAGTTGCTCAGTCATGTCTGACTCTTTGCGACCCCATGAACTGCAGCACACCAGGCCTCCCTGTCACCAAAATAAAGCCTGACACTGTTTCCCCATCTATTTCGCAGGAAGTGATGGGACCAGATGCCATGATTTTCATTTTCTGAATGTTGAGCTTTAAGCCAACTTTTTTACTCTCCTCTTTCACTTTCATCAAGAGGCTTTTTTAGTTCTTCTTCACTTTCTGCCATAAGGGTGGTGTCATCTGCATATCTGAGGTTATTGATATTTCTCCCGGCAATCTTGATTGCAGCTTCTGCTTCCTCCATCCCAGCATTTCTCATGATGTACTCTAAATATAAGTTAAATAAACAGGGTGACAATATACAGCCTTGCCATACTTCTTTTCCTATTTGGAACCAGTCTGTTGTTCCATGTCCAGTTCTAACTGTTGCTTCCTGACCTGCATACAGGTTTCTCAAGAGGCAGGTCAGCTGGTCTGGTATTGCCATTTCTTTCAGAATTTTCCACAGTTTACTGTGATCCACACAGTCAAAGGCTTTGGCACAGTCAATAAAGCAGAAATTGATGTTTTTCTAGAAATGTCTTGCTTTTTCAATGATCCAGTGGATGCTGGCAGTTTGATCTCTGGTTCCTTTGCCTTTTCTAAAAACAGCTTGAATATCTGGAAGTTCATGGTTCACGTATTGCTGAAGCCTGGCTTGGAGAATTTTGACCATTACTTTACTAGTGTGTGAGATGAGTGCAATTGTGCAGTAGTTTGATTATTGATATTTCTCCCGGCAATCTTGATTCCAGCTTGTGTTTCTTCCAGTCCAGTGTTCCTCATGATGTACTCTGCATGTAAGTTAAATAAGCAGGGTGACAATATACAGCCTTGACTTATTCCTTTTCCTATTTGGAACCAGTCTGCTGTTCCATGTCCACTTCTAACTGTTGCTTTTCATACAGGTTTCTCAAGTGGCAGGTCAAGTTGGCTCGTATTCCCATCTCTTTCAGAATTTTCCAGTTTATTGTGGTCCACACAGTCAAAGGCTTTGGCATAGTCAATAAACCAGAAATAGATGTTTTTCTGGAACTCTCTTGCTTTTTCGATGATCTAGCAGATGTTAGCAATTTGATCTCTGGTTCCTCTGCCTTTTCTAAAACCAGCTTGAATATCTGGAATTTCACAGTTCACATATTGCTGAAGCCTGGCTTGGAGAATTTTGACCATTACTTTGCTAGTGTGTGAGATGAGTACTTGTGGTAGTTTGAGCATTCTTTGGCTTTGCCTTTCTTTAGGGTTGGAATGAAAACCACTGTGACCACTGCTAAGTTTTCCAAATTTGCTGGCATATTGAATGCAGCACTTTCACAGCATCATCTTTCAGGATTTGAAATAGCTCAACTGGAATTCCATCACCTCCACTAGCTTTGTTCATAGTGGATGCTTCCTAAGGCCCATTTGACTTCATATTCCAGGATGTCTGGCTCAAGGTGAGTGGGAGTGATCACACCGTTGTGATTATCTGGGTCGTGAAGGTTTTTTTTGTAGAGTTCTTCTGTGTATTCTTGCCACCTCTTCTTAATATCTTCTGCTTCTGTTAGGTCCAGACCATTTCTGTCCTTTATTGTTGTTTAGTCGCTAAGTTGTGTCCAACTCTTTTGCGACCCCATGGACCTGAGCTCACAAGACTCCTCTGTCCATGGGATTTCCCTGGCAAGAATACTGGAGTGGGTTGTCATTTCCTTCTCCAGGGGATCTTCCTGACCCAGAGATTAAAATTGCATCTCCTGCACTGACGGTAGATTCTTTACCGCTGAACCTCCAGGGAAACCCTTGATTTGTCATACAATTTACTTTACCTGGATGCACATTTACATATGTTATCTCCCCTAGCTACACTCTCAGCTCCTAGAGGGCAAAACCATCTCTTTTTCTCTTTCCTTCCAAAGTTAACCAGTTTAGGTAAGAAAAAACAATCTGGCTTAGAAAGAACTATTAACAATAAAGATGGTATGTATTTTTAGATGATAATAGCCCAAAATAGAGAACTATTCAATAAATTAAAATACAAATATTAAATGATAAGGTGAATATTGGAAAGTTACCAATGAATGATTAAAATTCAGTTGAAATGACTGTATTCCACACTTCTCTCTTCCTTTTGGGATTCCCTCTGTAACAATCGGGTAATTGGAGTCACCTGTCTCCCACCCTCTGTCCTTCTCTTCCTCTCCTTCTTTAATAGCTCTATTGAATTGTCATTTACATCCCTTGAGATTCACCTATGGTGAGTGTGCCATTTGAAAATTTTGGTAAATTTATGAAATTTTATACATCTCTTTTGATTCCCCTCTAGCTCTAGACATGATGCTGTGTGTTATTAGGTAGCCAATAAATCCCCAGAAAGAATGAATAAACTAATCATAGATATTGAAGTGTCTTAGTAGACCTTCTCATTATAGTTGACTCACTTGAACTGCTATTCAAAACACCAAGTCCAACCTATTAAATAAATTTGTGTTAATGATAAAAACAAAACAAAACAAAACACCAAGTCCATCATGATGTGAGACTTTTCCTGGCAGCATGAGCATCCAATCTCCTGAGAGGCCATGTAGCTGAAATTCAGCCTCTGTACCATGGCCAAATTAAATCTCAGAGACAGAGTTTTGGGTGAAGTAGAAAAGAATAGTTTTCTTGCTTTGCCAGGCAGAGGGGACTAGAGAGGGCTGTGTGTATCACTCAGTCATGTGCAACCCTTGACTCCTCTGTTCGTGGAGTTCTCTCAGGCGAGAATACTGGACTAGGTTGCCATTGGGTAGAACCTGGATCTCCTGCATTGCAGGGAGATTCTTTACCATTTGCGCCACCTGGATTAATGCCCTCAAAACTGTGTGTCCTGACCTGGAAGAAGTAGTGAGGAGTTTTATAGTAATAGATGAAAGTGGAGAGTGTGATCAGCTCAAGAACATTTTTCTGATTGGCTGGTGGTGAGGTAATTTGATGATGTTATCACTAATCTAGAGCCAGACATCTTGGAATGTGAAGTCGAGTGGGCCTTAGAAAGCATCACTGCGAACAAAGATAGTGGAGGTGATGGCATTCCAGTTGAGCTATTCCAAATCCTGAAAGATGATGCTGTGAAAGTGCTGCACTCAATATGCCAGCAAATTTGGAAAACTCAGCAGTGGCCACAGGACTGGAAAAGGTCAGTTTTCATTTCAATTCCAAGGAAAGGCAATGCCAAAGAATGCTCAAACTACCGCACAATTGCACTCATCTCACATGCTAGTAAAGTAATGCTCAAAATTCTCAGATGATGCTGTGAAAGTGCTGCACTCAATTTGCCAGCAAATTTGGAAAACTCAGCAGTGGCCACAGGACTGGAAAAGGTCAGTTTTCATTCCAATCCNAAAAAAAAAAAAAAGATACATCTGAGGGAAAGAAGTCATAGGAATTCGTGTCTAGAGGAAGGAGTGAAATGGACAGATGTCAAGAAAATAGTTGCTTGGAAAAACTAGAAGAGGAACATGTTTTATGGATTCAGTGGGCCTGAATTTACTTTTGGATTTGTTTCCAGAAGTGTTTTTGTGACATCTAAGCACAGATGTAATGTTGGTCATCGAATATACAGGGCTAATGTTGAGATGCTCATGCTGGCCTGCAGATGTAAATTCCAAGTCATCAGAATTAATTTGTATTTGAAGCGATGGGAATAAAAAACATCATCTAGGGAGAAAATGGAGAGAGAGGAGACTTGCAGAACAGAAGCACTCCTGAAGGATATGGAGAAGGCTTTTAAAAATATGGCAAGAAAGAGCAGAGGAAAATGAGGTGTGATGGTGTGTGCAAGCCAAGGGAAAGAAGTGGTTTAAGGAGAAACAGCCAACTAGGTCAAAAGCTGATGGTGTCTAAGTATGATGAGACTGAAAAAATGTCTCTTGAATTTAGTAATATGGAGGGCATTGGGGACCTTAACCAAAAGCTGAAAAATGGCCAGTGGCAAGCAGAAGTGGGGGTGCCCAGAGACCACAGGAATAAAGAATGCCAACAGGGTAGATGCTGTGAAGTCAGGATTCTGTGCTCATCCCCACTATGATGTCTTTGAGTTTCAAAAAGCCCCTGAAGTGCTTAGAATTTCTGAGTTGCCTGAGACTGGATTTCCATGCCCTGGTAGAAAGGTAGCTTAAAATAAAGATTAAGTTCAGTTGTAGAGAAAATCACCTGTCTTTTTGCACATTTGGGCACAGAGATTCATCTTGCTACAGTGAAGTGAGTTAAGAGGAGCATTAATATTGGGGAGGAAGAGATGGAACATCCTAGAAAGAGCAGGGAAAACCAGCACACCCAACCCTAATGGAAGAATTTTCCAAGCCCACTAGCAAATGTAAATAGGCTAAAAATTTCTACACAGGATTTGTTTTTTTATGCAACAGAATCAGTCACCCAACTCTCTTCCAGGATTTCAAGTCTAGAAATTTGTATCTGCTTCTCCCACTGGTTCATCTGTTCTAGGGCCAAGGAACATGTGTGTTTAAAAATCTCTCAAGAGGTTCTGATATTCTGATGGTAAAGGGGAACCTCTGAGTCATCTAATCACTAGGGTCCCTTCAACTCCAGCACTTTATTATCCAAAGAGGATAAAGGATAGACACCATGGCAACACATTACCAGTGGCTTGATGGGAGTTGATTCTAATTCATGTCTGGTCTTCAGATGGCACTCTCCAGTTATCAGTGTGAGTTTCTGGTTTCATTTCCAAATGAATTTCAAAGACTATCTTAAGGGATAGGAACTGGTTCCAAGAAAACTTGTCTAAAGCATGTCTCAGAAGACATTACAAAAGTAAACTCCAAGTCCTTTGGTTTCCCTGAGGCTGGGTGATGGAGTCAGGAAGCCCATTGTTCTTGCACAACTGACCACATTCTCCCAGAACTCCTTCTATTGATTCTGAATCCAGCTGCAAGAGAGGGCAGCTCTTTGGCAACCCCCTATAATTCCAACGAATATGTCCTCATGATTGAATGCCTTTGGGAGACGGAGAAGGATAGCACACAGAATAGTTACTGATCATGTCACTTCAACATCTGGACAAGTAAAGAAAAATCAACAAATGAAAAGATAAGCTCTCCACCCTTGAGAAGTTTATGTATTTGGCTAGCTTTTATATTTTGATAGATTATATATTTTGACAGTTTTGTGGACATCTGATCAAATGTTTATACCTCATGAAATGAAGCAAGTAGAGATATACTATATGTTTTGATCAAATGCAGATAAGTCGTAAGATGTATTATGTAATTTAATTTACATTATGAAAATAGTCTTTCCCTTTAGCCATCCAGTTACCTGACTACAAAAAATTCCTGTGTTAGTATTATGTCATGCATATAAACGTGTTTTAAATATTTCAAAACATTATGTACATATAAATTGTAAGCTATTATTTTGGTCATAGCACATTCCAAACTTGACATCCTTTCTCTGTTCATTTATTCTGAAATCTTCTCACCTGAGCATTTATTACATCAGGCATAAGCTGGTTATTTAAGATCTAGGAATAGCCACCTCATTTTCCAATTCTAGAATAATTCTTATCAAGTAAATTTTGTCAAGTAGAAGTTAACATATTATTCTTGCATTCCAACTAGCAATCTTTAACTGACAGGAAAATCAATGCCATTTCCTCAGCAGCAAATTATATTCCACTTCTGTGCATTATAGCACTTTTCTTGGAGTTGATAAATAAGGGGAAAACACTGATGGTCATTTAACTTAGTAGGATTTACTTAAATGAACTGCCAGAAAGGACTTAATTTTTAAAATAATTGATTTTCTCTGCATCAGATGAAAAATATACAATAGAGTAAATGGAAGTCTTTTAAACAAAAGTAATTTTCTGTTCATTAAATGAAACCCAAAGTACACTCTAAGGTTGAATTATCTAAATCTTTGAAAAACAATTACTTGCAGGTTATTAACCTATTTTTAAGGCAAGAGGTTTTAACTGGCATTCAGAGAATTTCCTAACCTGACATGCATTGAGGTGAAAAAATTTTGAAATAGTTATCACTACCCTAATGTTTTTGCTACATACTGGTAAAGGAAAATAGCTGAATGTATTTAAGTGATTTGAAAATGACATGCAATGTCTCATGACAGGTAATGGCAACTGAGAGACCTGGAAAAAAAAATCCATACTGACCTCACCACTGTTCAACTTCTATCGACAGTTGTCACTCAAAAGGCGATATCATATAAAAGCTTTCCAATCTGAAGCTTAAGCTTCCATAGTAGGGCAAAATCCTATTACCTTCGAACCCACCTTTCAGACATCTATTCTCTTCTCTTCATGTTTGCAAACCACTGACAGTTTCTTCTAGGTAAAATGTCTTTACCCAGGTTGGTTCTTCTTATCATCCCAGCCCCAAATCTTCCTTAAAAAATAATCAATTGTATAGAATGATATGCAGGTTAATTACAGTTTTCTTAAAGTTAAATTATGTAGCATTTAATTGCCATCTCCTACCGTCGCTGTTTCTTTTTTTTTTTTAATTTTTCCATAGCTGAAAACTTTCTGGTATTTAAATTGTGTTTTTTGAATTTCATTTTCATGTATTTTGAACATTTCACTTGTCTAAGTTTTCTTGAGATCTAGGAATAGAAGAGATTAGTGGTGGATTCTGTAACATTATTCAAAATTTAGAAAATGTATAGAATTTATAGACATGAGTTTACAGTCATCTATTCAAAGAAGCAGGTTGGAAGTTAGAAAATATTAAATTTAATTTTGCTTGTGTATATGATGTGAGATGATCAGCCTTTGCTTAATATTTCATCTGACTTTATACTGATAGAACTGGTGCTTTGCTATTTAGTTGCTAAGTTGTGTCTGAGTCTTTGTGGCCCCATGGACTGTAGCCTGCCAGACTCCCCTGTCCTTGGGATATTCCCACCAAGAATACTGGAATGGATTGCCATTTCCTCCTCCAGGGGATCTTCCTGACCCATGGGTTGAACCTTCATCTCCTGTTTAGCAGCCAAATTCTTTATCACTGAGTCACCTGGGAAGTCCTACCAATAGACACACTCCAGGATAAAAAGGAATAGCAATAATCTCTTCCAAGAGCTCATCAATGATCCATCCATTAAGAGACACAGAGGAAACTTTAAAGGTGTTTTATATCAAAGGGAACTAGTAAGATCATAACTTTGTCATTGTGTAATCTGCCAAAGAACGGTGTTTGGTTGTGTGGTTTGGCATGTCCTCATATTGTGCCAGGTGGAGAAGTGGCTTTCATGACATTTTTAAATCAAGTCATTCTTCAAAATCATGAATTCATTCAAAACACATTTATTTAGTATCTACTAGCTTCTTGTATGGTCTTCCCAGATGGTGCAGTGGTAAAGAATCCCCCTGCCAATGCAGAAGACACAGGTTCAGTTCCTGGGTGGGGAAGATCTCCTGGAGGAAAAAATGGCAACCCACTGCAGTATTCTTGCCTGGGAAATCCCATAGACAGCGGAACCTTGCAGGCTACAGTCCCAGAGTTAGGTTGCAAAGAGTTGGACAGGACTGAGCATGCATGCACAGGTGCTTGTATAACCCCTTTACATAGATGTCCTTTACTGCTCCCTATATCAGCTTGATTCCTACTCATCCTTGAATAGTTAGGGCAGATACTAGTTTCTTCATGAAGCCTCTCCCCACCCTATTTTTAATCTACCTTAGTAGTAGAATGAATCACATTATCCTGGAATTTTTTAAAAACAACATCTTTTTTGAGATACTATTCCCATATCATCTCTTGTTTGACCACTTCCAATTTGCCTTGATTCATGGACCTGACATTCCAGGTTCCTATGCAATACTGCTCTTTACAGCATCGGATCTTGCTTCTATCACCAGTCACATCCATAACTGGGGATTGTTTTTTGCTTTGGCTCTATCCCTTCATTCTTTCTGGAGTTATTTCTCCACTGATCTCCAGTAGCATATTGGGCACCTATTGACCTGGGGAGTTTCTCTTTTGCTATCCTATCATTTTGCCTTTTCATACTGTTCATGGGGTTCTCAAGGCAAGAATACTGAAGTGGCTTGCCATTCCCTTCTTCAGTGGACCACATTCTGTCAGACCTCTCCACCATGACCCTCCCATCTTGGGTTGCCCTGCAGGCATGGCTTGGTTTCATTGAGTCAGACAAGGGTGTGGTCCTAGTGTGATTAGATTGACTAGTTTTCTGTGAGTATGGTTTCAGTGTGTCTGCCCTCTGATTCCCTCCCGCAACACCCACCATCTTATTTGGGTTTCACTTACCTTGAGCGTGGGGTATCTCTTCACGACTGCTCCAGCAGAGCCACTGCACCTTACCTTTGACGAGGGGTATCTCCTCACCGCCACCGTTCCCGACCCTCAACGTAGGATAGCTCCTCTAGGCCCTCCTGGGCCCGCCCAGCCACCACTCCTCAGGTTTCTCCTCCAGGCCGCCGGCCCTGGCCTCGGGCGTGGGTGGCTTGTCTCAGCTGCCGCTCCTGGCCTCGGGGGCGAGGTGGCTTCTCCTGGCGATGTCGGTAGCTCTCGGCCGCGCTCAAGTGCGGCTTGAGCCTCCGCCGCCCGCGCTCAAGTGCGGCTTGAGCCTCCGCCGCCCGCAGAAGATATTAAGAAGAGGTGGCAAGAATACACGGAAGAACTGTACAAAAAAGATCTTCATGACCCAGATAATCATGATGATGTGTTGACTAATCTAGAGCCAGACATCTTGGAATGTGAAGTCAAGTGGGCCTTAGAAAGCATCACGACGAACAAAGCTAGTGGAGGTGATGGAATTCCCGTTGAGCTGTTTCAAATCCTGAAAGATGATGCTGTGAAAGTGCTGCACTCAATTTGCCAGCAAATCTGGAAAACTCAGCAGTGGCCACAGGACTGGAAAAGGTCAGTTTTCATCCCAATTCCAAAGAAAGGCAATGCCAAAGAATGCTCCAACTACCGCACAATTGCACTCATCTCACATGCTAGTAAAGTAATGCTCAAAATTCTCCAAGCCAGACTTCAGCAATATGTGAACCGTGAACTCCCTGATGTTCAAGCTGGTTTTAGAAAAGGCAGAGGAACCAGAGATCAAATTGCCAACATCCGCTGGATCATGGAAAAAGCAAGAGAGTTCCAGAAAAACATCTATTTCTGCTTTATTGACTATGCCAAAGCCTTTGACTGTGTGGATCACAGTAAACTGTGGAAAATTCTGAAAGAGATGGGAATACCAGACCACCTGACCTGCCTCTTGAGAAATCTGTATGCAGGTCAGGAAGCAACAGTTAGAACTGGACATGGAACAACAGACTGGTTCCAAATAGGAAAAGGAGTACGTCAAGGCTGTATATTGTCACCCTGCTTATTTAACTTATATGCAGAGTACATCATGAGAAATGCTGGACTGGAAGAAACACAAGCTGGAATCAAGATTGCTGGGAGAAATATCAATAACCTCAGATATGCAGATGACACCACCCTTATGGCAGAAAGTGAAGAGGAGCTAAAAAGCCTCTTGTTGAAAGTGAAAGAGGAGAGTGGAAAAGTTGGCTTAAAGCTCAACATTCAGAAAACGAAGATCATGGCATCTGGCCCCATCACTTCATGGGAAATAGATGGGGAAACAGTAGAAACAGTGTCAGACTTTGTTTTTTTGGGCTCCAAAATCACTGCAGATGGTGACTGCAGCCATGAAATTAAAAGGCGCTTACTCCTTGGAAGAAAAGTTATGACCAACCTAGATAGTATATTCAAAAGCAGAGACATTACTTTGCCGACTAAGGTCCGTCTAGTCAAGGCTATGGTTTTTCCTGTGGTCATGTATGGATGTGAGAGTTGGACTGTGAAGAAGGCTGAGCGCCGAAGAATTGATGCTTTTGAACTGTGGTGTTGGAGAAGACTCTTGAGAGTCCCTTGGACTGCAAGGAGATCCAACCAGTCCATTCTGAAGGAGATCAGCCCTGGGATTTCTTTGGAAGGAATGATGCTAAAACTGAAGCTCCAGTACTTTGGCCACCTTATGCGAAGAGTTGACTCATTGGAAAAGACCCTGATGCTGGGAGGGATTGGGGGCAGGAGGAGAAAGGGACGACCGAGGATGAGATGGCTGGATGGCATCACAGACTCAATGGACGTGAGTCTGAGTGAACTCCGGGAGTTGGTGATGGACAGGGAGGCCTGGCGTGCTGCAATTCATGGGGTCGCAAAGAGTCGGACACGACTGCGCGACTGAACTGAACTGATTCCCATATCATAAAGTCCATCCTTTGTAGGGTTAAAGTTTTGTGGCATTTTATATACTTACAAGGTTGTGCACTGATCACCACTAATTCCAGACCATTTTCACCACCTCCCCCCAAAACAAGTTCCAAACCTTTATCATTCACTCTTCCCCCTTTCCTCAACTCCTGGCAACCACCAAATCCCTTTCTGTCTCTGTGGATGTACCTATCCTGTACATTTCATACAATGGAATCATAATATGTGGTCTTTTGTTGCTGGCTTCTTTCCCTTAAGCATAAAGCTTTTAAGGCTTCTCCATGTGATAGCGTAGAGCAGGAGGAGAAGTAGGCAACAGAGGATGAGATGGATAGCATGAGTTGAGCAAACTCCAGGAGATGGCGAAGGACAGGAAAGCCTGGCGTGCTGCCGCCCATGGTGCTGCAAAGAGTCAGACTTGACTTCGCAACTGAACAACAACGACATATTATGGTATATCATTCCTTTCCATTGCCAAATGATATTCCGCTGCACAGATTCCCCCACATTTTTCATTCATTCATCAACTGATGATAATAATTCGGGTTGTTTCCGCTTTGGGTTATTATGAATGATTTTGCCATGAGCAGTCATGTCCAAGTTTGGTATAGACATATGTTTTCAGTTCTCTTGAGTATACAGCCGGGTCACACAATAAATCTGTGCTTAACATTTTGAGGAACTGCCAAACTGTTGTCCCAAGTGGTTGGACCACTTTAGAATTCCACCAACAATGCATGATGGCTCTAATTTCACTACATCCTTGGCATCACTTGCTAAGGTCCATCCTTTTTTTACCGTAGTCATCCTAGTGAGGATGACATGCTATCTTACTGTGGTTTTGATCTGCTTTCCTAATGAAGAGTCCCTCAACTCATCATGAGTCCCTCATGACTAATGACATTGAGCATTATTTCACCTAGACGGGGGGATTCTAAAGTTTGGGGCAAAAATATTATTTATTTTACTATCTCCAGTATCAAATACACACTGGCACACACTAGAAAGTGAAAATGTTGGTCGCTCAGTCATGTCCAACTCTTTGCAACCCCATGGACTGTAGCCTGACAGGCTTCACTATCCATGGAATTCTCCAGGCAAGAATACTGGAGTCGGTTGCCCATTTCTTTTTCCAGGGAATCTTTCCAGGGATTGAAACTGGGTCTCTCATACTGCAGGCAGATTCTTTACCATCTGAACCACCAAGGAAGCCCACATAATAGGAAGCCAACAATTTTTATAAATGGAATGAATATATATTTAATTTTTAACAGAACTGAGCTTTGAATTACTCACAAGAGCAGTCCTGCATACCCAAAGTCTTTTATAAATATTGGCTATATACATGAAAGGAAAAAATAAAGATTCTTTAAACTCCTTTTTAAAAACCCAGCAAAAATATGTGTTCTTTAAATGATGATTTACTTATATTTTTCTCTTTAGAAATCAGTTTTCAACAAGCACTACATCTTGGCTCTCACGGGAGCAAAGTGTAACTCAGATTGGGTGGTAGCTGTGTTTCAGCCAAGTTGATTACAGGGCCAGGAAAGGAAAATGCGGTGTTTGTGGAAGGCAGAGGTAGAATGGATCTTGCACGAGAGCCTGTCCCCTGAAATTAGAGATGGATGAGAGATATGGATTTATTTTTCAGGATATGTTCCTTCCTGGATGTCAGATGCTATTTGTCACACCACAGATTTTGCTGTCTATCAGGATCTAGGTAAAAAGGTATTTCAGAGCTTAAGGAGTTTCTCTCCATACAGCATTTTATCCAAAGAAGCAGTCTCAATTCCTCTGAGAAGTTTAGAAAGTTGGAGAAAAGCACAGACTTGCATGCACCATGGTATTCAGCATGCTAGCTCTGTATCTTAACTCCTTAATAAATTTAGAATCTATGGTAATTCAATTATTTTTCCAGCATTATTTTAATAAATCCTTGTTTCCATGGTCTAAACAGGACCTAAATGACTAAAAAGTTTCCAAAGGTGGCAAATTTATAAACTGAGGATAACTGGGGAACTGAGAGAATGAGAGAAGAGTGGTGGGAGCAGAATTGGATAGTACGTTTTGAAAGACTAAAAAAATGGACATGGCTAGTGATACAGGAAGTTCATTTTTAGGATTGTAACTTCAGGAAATAATTAGATGACTGTGCAAAGATTTATGAACATATATGATCATCTTGGATTGTTTAAGATTGAGAAAAACCTATAAACAATCTAATAGCTTAGCAGTGGAGTTGACAATAAATTATAGTATATCCCCATATCCATATAAAAGAATACTACCTAGACACTGAAGTCATCTTGTAGAAGACTGTTTAATGATGTAGGTATATTCAAAATATATGAGGTTTAAAAAGCAGGTTTTAAGAATACATATCTATTACAATAGGGCTTTCCTTGTGGCTCAGCTGGTAAAGAATTCACCTGTAATGCAGGAGAACTGACTTCAATCCCTGGGTTGGGAAGATCCCCAGAGAAGGGAAAGGATACCCACTCCGGTATTCTGGCCTAGAGAATTCCATGGACTGTATAGTCCTTCGGAGCAGGCAATGGCACCCCACTGCAGTACTCTCGCCTGGAAAATCCCATGGATGGAGGAGTAGGAGAACTGACTTCAATCCCTGGGTTGGGAAGATCCCCAGAGAAGGGAAAGGATACCCACTCCGGTATTCTGGCCTAGAGAATTCCATGGACTGTATAGTCCTTCGGAGCAGGCAATGGCACCCCACTGCAGTACTCTCGCCTGGAAAATCCCATGGATGGAGGAGCTGGTAGGCTGCAGTCCATGGGGTCGCTAAGAGTCAGACATGACTGAGCGACTTCCCTTTCACTTTTCACTTTCATGCATTGGAGAAGGAAATGGCAGCCCACTCCAGTGTTCTTGCCTGGAGAATCTCCGGGACAGGGGAGCCTGGTGGGCTGCTGTCCATGGGGTCGCACAGAGTCGGACACGACTGAAGCAACTTAGCAGCAGCAGCAGTATAGTCCTTGGGGTCACAAAGAGTTAGACACGACTGAGGGAATTTCACTTTTACCTATTACAATCTTCTTTTTAAAATATATATTTTATATATATACGTCTGCACAGAAGAAAATATTGAACTCTGCGTGGTAATACAACAAGTAGCTTTTTAATTCATATTTGTGCTTTTGGGTCTACATGTTAAGATTAATAATATATTATTAAGTGGCACATTGCATAAAAAGAGAAAAAAAGCAGACCTTTTGGTGAGATACCATGTATGTAGAGCTCATACCTTTGGAGACTGTATTTTAAATAAGATTCCTTTTGAGGATGTTTGATGTACATGATATGAGGGATGTACACACATACAAGCCCACACAGAAACACACAGCAAATTACATTTTGAGGTGACTTTTAGCCTTGGGTCTCTGTCTTGATTTTAAAAAACTTTTTCAAATGAGAGGGGCTTGTGTGGAATTTTGGAAGAATTTCTAGTCTGCAGTCTCATGTTTCCTTGATGGGCAGCTCCTACTAAAGTCATGTTCCTGGGCTTCCCTGGTAGCTCAGTGGCAAATAATCCTGGTGCAAATAACGCCTGCCAGTGCAGGAGACACAGGTTTGATCCCTGGTCCAGAAAGATCTTGCGTGCTGTAGAACAACTAAGCCCATGCACCGCAACTATGCCTGTGCCCTAGAGCCCGGGAGCTGCAACAACTGAAGCCCGCATGCCCTAGAGCCATGCTCTGCAACAAGAGAAACCATCTCAATGAGAAGTGTGTGTACCGCAACTAGAGAGTAGCCCCCACTGGTTGCAACTAGAGGAAAACCTGCACAGCAACAAAGACCCAGCATGGCCAAAAGCAAATAAACAAAGTCTTGTTCTTGGTTCTCTTAATCCCTAGTCCACTCCTGATTCTGAGACTTATCTGATAGTAAGGCTGACTCTGCCCCTCCTGTTTCCTCTCTCTCCATGCCAAGGCCTGTTCCTGGGATGCATTCTCATCTCCTCCCTGTAGTAATCTCCCTGGTGGTTACCTGGGACAGTCTAGTGATTACCTGGGGCTGTTGAACTGTGTCCAAAGTGGAGAGACAAGATGATCTAATCCATTACACAGCTTTAAAGTCTCGGTTGTGTCCATATCATCATATCCAGCTTTGTGCGTATGCTTGCATGCTAAGTCACTTCAGTTGTGTCTGACTGTTTGAAATCCTATGGATCGTAGCCTGCCAGGCTCCTCTTTTCATGGGACTCTCCAGGAAAGGATACTGGAGTGGGTTGCCATGCCCTCCTCCAGGGGTTGCATACCTCCTGCTACGCCAACCCAGGGACTGAACCTGCGTCTCTTACGTCTCCTGCATTGAAGCAGGTGGGTTCCTTACCACTAGCACCACCTGGGAAGCCCTATCCAGCTTTGCTGAGTAATATATCTGATCTTTAACATATATTTCTAATACACAATAGTCACTGCTTTTTTTATATGCCACCAGTGAATAATTGGAATTTGAAATTAAAAACACAACCCCATTAGTATGTTCACCAAAGACAAAAAGATGCATTAGGTGTAAATGTGAGAGAATATGGATGAGATCTATATGAAAAGGAACATGAAATTCTGATAAACAGAAATTAAAGAAGATCTGAATAAATGGAGAGATACGTCATCTATGTGGATAGAAGACTCTATTGTCAAGATGTCAGTCCCTCCCAACTTGATCTATAGATTCACCACAATCCCAATCAAATTCTCAGCAAGTTATTTTGTGGATATTGACAAACTGATTTTGAAGTTTATTCAGAAAGGCAAAAGACCCAGAATAGTCAGCACGATATTGAAGGAGAAGAACAAAGTCAGAGAACTGACACTACCTGACTTCAAAACTGACTATAAAGTTAGTCATCAAAAGAGTGTGATATTGGAGAAGGAATAGACAAACAGATCAATGGAATAGAACAGGGAGCCCAGAAATACACCTACTTAAATACAGTCAACGGATCTCTGGCAGAGGAGCAAAGGCAGAAAAATAGAGCAAAGACAGTGACTCCAACAAATGTTGCTGGAACCACCAAATTGATCCTCCACATGCAAAGAAAAAAAATAGAATCTAGACCCAGACCTTACACTTTTCACAAAAATTAGCTCAAACTGGATCATAGACCTAAATGTAAAATGCAAAACTATAGAACTCCTAGAAGATAACACAGGAGAAAATCTAGGTGACCTTGGGTTTGGTAATGACTTTTTTGGTACAACATCAAAAACATGATCCATGAAAGAAAAATATTGATGAATTTGACTTCATTAAAATTAAAAATTACTGCCCTGCAAAAAAAAAAAAGAAGGCTGTTTAAAAAAAATGAGAAGACAAGCCACAGACTGGGAGAAAATACTTGTAAAATGCACATCTGATAAATGACTGTTATCCCAAATTACAAAGCACTCATAAATCTCAACAAGAAAAACAAACACCTCAACTAGCATCCATGTCTGTCTGTCTCCTGTATCCATATCACAATTGGTTATGAACTTGGAAAAGAAAGAAGTGTGTTACTTATGCAATCCTCCCCCACAAACCCAGATTTCGGATGATTCCGTGAAGGAGCTGTTTGGAGGAGGTACAGTTCCCTGGCGATTTATGAGTAACCTATATTAAGAAAACCCTAACTAATGCTTATCGAGAAAAAAAGTGGGAAAGACTGGTAGGAACATGCTAATTTGTTCCCATGGGGTATACTGAAGAGGAGGAGGATACAGAATCACAAGTGAGAAAATAAAACAAAAGGAACTAAAGTGAGGTTTTTCTTAATTAGAGAAGGAGGCAAGACGGGTTGAAATTTACAAACTCCAGCTCAAGAGGCAATGTGTCCTGGGTGAATCTTGGCTCTGTCCCTTGTAAGCTATGTAAGCTTGGACAGATAATTCAATCTCTATAAAAAGAAAGAGAACATCCCGAAAAGTAGGTTGTTCTCTTATGCCCCTTTCTTTCGGTTCAAACTCCTGATGTCTGTCTGGCTAATTCTTGGGGTTAGGGCAGTTTATCTTAAAGATCTAAAAGAAGAACAAATGCCACAGCCAATTCCACCAGATGAAAGGGGAGCCCTAAGTGAATGGAAAGGAAGACAAAACAGAGATACTCCTAAATCACAGGCGGAGTAATTGGAGGTGAAATGCTCTCCCTCTTCAGGATCATCTGCAGAAAGAGAAGATGCTTCTTAATTTTGGGCTTTCCTGATAGCTCAGTTGGTAAAGAATCTGCCTGCAATGCAGGAGACCCTGGTTCCATTCCTGGATCAGGAAGATGCGCTGAAGAAGGGATAGGCTACCCACTCCAGTATTCTTGGGCTTCCCTGGGGCTCAGCTTGTAAAGAATCCACCTGCAATGCTAGAGACCTGGGTTCTATCCCTGGGTTGGGAAGATCCCCTGGAGAAAGGAAAGGCTATCTACTGCAGTATTCTGGCCTGGAGAATTCCATGGATTGTGTGGTCCATGAGGTTGCAAAAGGTCGGAGCAGCTTTCACTTTCACTTCCATAGTTAATTTGCAATATTGTGTTAGTTTCAAGTACACAGCAGTGATTCAGTTACACATTTACATATATTATTTTTCAGATTCTTTTTCATTATATGTTACTACAAGATATTTGAGTATATAGTTCCCTGTGTTATACAGTAGATCATTGGGGTCTTTTTTTGCCTATTTTATACATAATAGTGTGTATATGTGGAGAAGGCAATGGCATCCCACTCCAGTGCTCTTCCCTGGAAAATCCCATGGACGGAGGAGCCTGGTGGGCTGCAGTCCATGGGATCGTGAAGATTCGGACACGACTGAGTGACTTCATTTTCACTTTTCACTTTCACCCATTGGAGAAGGAAATGGCAACCCACTCCAGTGTTCTTGCTTGGAGAATCCTAGGGATGGGGGAGCCTGGTGGGCTGCTGTCTATGGGGTCGCACAGAGTTGGACACGACTGAAGTGACTTAGCAGCAGCAGCAGCAGTGTGTATATGTAAATTTGAAACTCCTAATTTATCTCTCCCTGCTCACCCTCAACTATCCCTTTTGTTTGTTTTCTATGTTTGTGGATCTATCTCTGTTTTGTAAATAAGTTTATTTGTATCATATTTTTATATTCCACAAATAAGTGATACCATATTATATTTGTCTTTCTCTGTCTGACTGACTTAATATGAGAATCTCTAGGGCCATCCATGTTGCTGCAAATTGCATTACGGCATTCTTTTTTATGGCCGAGTAATATTCCATTGTATGTGTGTACCATATCTTCTTTATCCATTCATGTGTTGATGGACATTTAGTTTGCTTTCATGTCTTGGCTATTATAAATAGTGCTGCTATGAACATTGGGATGCAGTACCTTCTCGAAATAGAGTTTTCTCCAGATATATGCCCCGGAGAAGGTGATGGCATCCCACTCCAGTGCTCTTGCCTGGAAAATCCCATAGACAGAGGAGCCTGGTAGGCTGCATGCAGTCTATGGGGTCATGAAGAGTCGGACACGACTGAGCGACTTCCCTTTCACTTTTCACTTTCATGCATTGGAGAAGGAAATGGCAACCCACTCCAGCATTCTTGCCTGGAGAATCCCAGGGATGAGGGAGCCTGGTGGGCTGCCGTCTATGAGGTCACACAGAGTTGGACACGACTGAAGTGAGTTAGCAGCAGCAGCAGCAACAGCAACCAGATATATGCCCAGGAGTAGGGTTGCAGGATGATGTTACCTATATTTTTTTAAAGAAACCTCCATATTGTTTTCCACAGTAACAGCATCAATTTACATTCTTGCCAACAGTGTAAGAGGGTGCCCTTTTGTCTACACCCTCTACAGTATTTATTACTTGTAGACTTTAACCGTGGCCATTCTGACTGTGCGAGGTGATATCTCATTGTAGTTCTCTTGAAAAACAGTGATAATGACTTTACTACCTAAAGCAACAAAACACTTACATTGGATCGCGAGAAACATTAGTCCTTTATTAAACACACCAAGCTTTGCATCTGGTCTTCATGAGGTGAGAGAGACTGCTGCAGTGTGGGGTCAGAATGTGGCTTTGTGAAGACCTCGGGGATGTGGCCAAGGTTTCCTGACTCATTCCCCATCCCTCAGGAGTGACTGAGTGACACACCACTGAAAGCTACTAAAACATAGTTACAGCTCAGTAAGTACAGTTGTTATCTTGGTATTGTGCTAATTAATGTCTTTAAAAGATTAAATCCTTGTTATATAGGTCATACAGCAAGTAAAAGGTAAGGTCAATATTAGAACAAGGCCTGCCTGCTCTCTAAATCTAGATATTTTGAACTGCGTATACCATAGAGTAAATTCACATTCTTATTATGAGGTTGGAACCAAAAACACAAGTGAGGCAAATTTGAATATAGGAATTGTGACTAATTCCTATATTCCTGTGGAATATAGGAAATTTGACTAATGTGGAATATAGGAATCAGCACTAGAAAATATTTTTTAAAAATAAGTCAGATTGGACTTCCCTGGCAGTCCAGTGGTTAAGACCCTGAGCTTCCAGTGCAAGTGATGGAGGTTTGATCTCTGGTCAGGGAACTAAGATTCCACCTGCCAAATGGCGTGGGCAAAAAAAAAAAAAAGTACAAAAAAAGGCAGAACTTATGTCTTTGGAATTCCCATTACTCAAAGTAAGCCTACAGCTGATTTCCAAATGAGATCTGCCAATAGAATAAAGAAGAATCATTTTCATTTAAGCATGTTAACTGTTGGTATATAGTGTTTTTGTAATATTAGAGAAAATGTTTATTAAATTTCATCATTTATGATCACTGTGTTATAAGCAAAGTAACCCTGCATAAACTGTGACATTTAAAAACACAGAACATAGTGATTTTTCACCTATTTTGTTTACAGGTACTTTTCAATTCTTATGCAGGGCTCATAATTAGGGGATATTATACATTTATTTTTCTCATATGTTGCTTATTTAAGAACCAAATTCAAGGAACTTCCATGGCAGTCCAGTGGTTAAGACTTCATCTTCCAATTCAGGGGGTGTAGGTTTGATCCCTGGGCAGGAAGCTAAGATCCCACATGCCTCATGGCCAAAGAAACCAAAACATAAAAACAGAAGCAGTATTGTAACAAATTCAATAATGACTTCAAAAATTGTCCACATTAAAAAAAAATTCTTTAAAAAAAGGAAGCAAATTCAGAAGGTAGAAAACCCCAATATAAATTCATCCTTCAAAACTTCTCATAATGTTTTGTCAATGTTCCTTCTGATTATATGCTTATCATACATTCTTCTGCTAAAATATTAAAAATAATTTGTTACCATTGATAGGTAAATCAGTCCCATGACAGTGAGTTTATAGTATGCATTTGCTTGCTGAGCAAACTTTGCCTGTAAGACAGTGCAAAGTTAAAAAGTCTGTCTGCTTTAAGTTTTTAATTTAATTAAAGTCTATATTTTAAGGCACTTCAAAAGAAATATAAATACAGGATGTGAGCTGAATAATCCCAAAAGTTTCTGTAAAAAAACTTCTGATCCCTGGTGGACAAAGTATAAATAATCTCATAGCCTATCACCCGTTCCTTCTGCCCAAGTGTTGGAACTGCAGCTGGGCACAGAATGCTTTAATTTGGAGATGAAGATTTTTTCTTTCCCTAAGTAGAAAGCATACCATGGAGAATATGAATCACAAAGGGTGACATTAAATCTTGCAAAGAGATAATATATGTCTCTGTGGTGGCTCAAGAGACTAACAATAAATGCTAAATATTAATAAGATTGTGAGAATCCTCATGGAAACTGTGATAAAGTAGCACCAGAGAAGGGGGAAAGACACAGACAATAAAAAGCGGAGATGTATGTCGTGGTCTTTACTGCAGTTCACTGTAAGTTTTCTGCTTGAGGAAAAGGTAAATAAAGAGAAGAGAAATGTTTACCCCAGGGAAAAGACAGGTTTGGGAGTGTATAACATTAGAAACACTCTATCTTCAGAGACAGACAGTCGGGCCCTTCTCTTGTGGGCTGAGATGCAAAGGAAAATCAGCCACTTTCCAAGAAGAAATCTACTGTGACATCTTGAGAGTGAATCCATTTGGTTTTCTGGGGGGGTGGGGGGTGGGGGGTATTGGTATAGAGCTGATTTATAGTGTTGTGTTAATTTCAGGTGTATAGCCAAGTGATTCAGTTATACATACATTCATTCTTTTTTAGATTCTTTTTCCATACAGGTTATCCTAGAAGATTAAGTAGAGCTCCCTGTGCTACACAGTAGGTCCTTGTTGGTTATCTATCTTATGTATAGTGCTGTGCTGGGCTTAGTTGCTCAGTCGTGTCTGACTCTTTGCAACTCCATGTACCATAGCCCGCCAGGCTCCTCTGTCCATGGGAGTTCTCCAGGCAAGAATACTGGAGTGGGTTGCTATGCCCTCCTCCAAGGATCTTCCTAATCCAGGGACAGAACTCAGGTCTCCTGCATTGCAGGCGAATTCTTTACCGCCTGAGCCACCAGGGAAGCCCATCTTATGTAGAGTAATGTACGTGTATTCATCCCAGGCTCCTGATTTATCCTCCCTCTGCATTTCCCCTTTGTTTTCAATAACTATAAGTCTGTTCTAAAAATAAGTTCAAAAAAAATAAAAAAATAAAAATAAGTTCATTTGTTTCATTTTTAAAAACAAGTTAAATTCCACATGAGTATTTGTCTGTGACCGTATCACCTTGAGGCTTCCCAGGTAGCTCAGTGGTAAAGAATCCACCTGCCAATGTAGGAGATGAAAGAGACACGAGTTCGATCCCCGGGTTGGGAAGATCCTCTGGAGAAGGAAATGGCAACCCACTCCAGTATCCTAGCTTGGGAAATCCCATGGACAGAGGAGCCTGGTGGGCTACAGTCCATGGGGGTCACAAAGAGTCAAATACGACTGAGCACACACACATACACACACACACATGCACACCACCCTGAACATGACAGATCACATCCATTTGCTTTTTTTAATTAAAAATAATTTTATTTTCCCCTCTTTTTTAATTGGAGTATAATTGATTTACAATGCTATGTTCGTTTCTGCTGTACAGTGAGTTCTTGATTTTCTTAGCTTTTGCACTTGCTTTGGTCTCTGGGGATGGCAGCAAGGATAGTGCTGACAGAGGACTGTCAAGGCCCACCCACTGCTCAGAGAGTGACGGCTGGCTGGCCCAGGACACGGCTTTACCTCGTGGCTCCTCTTCAAAGCCTGAGGCCTTCCAAGTCTCTGAGTGTATCTGCAGACCAATTATGAGGGAGAGAGTTGCTGTCGATAACACTGGCTCAGCCTGCACTTAGTTCTGAAATGAGCCCTACTTTTAGACTCTTTCTCCTACCCTGACAATACTGAGCCTGATGGATGGGGCCACCTGAGTCAGTGGTCAAATGCATTTTCTCATACTGAAAAAGGGGTTGGAGACCAATTATCTAAAATGGGGAAAGGTAGAAAATTACTAGGCGTCTACCCTTTGGATGTAACCAAACCCTGTCTGGTTTGAATGGCTGTGTTAAAAAAAAGAAAAGAAAAGAAAATAGTGATCTTTCTGGTTATCATAGAGGCCATGAGCAGATGAGCAAAGGAAAGTGTCAAAGGAAAACAGCCAAACTAGTTGAAGGCTGAGTGTGCGGAGGCCTGTGGGGAATATTTGGAGGGTCTTAGGGAAGCATGTTCACTCTCCATTCAGATACACGGGGAGCCAGGGATCCCCCAGAACATGGGAGATGTGTGTCTGCGTGTGCTTAGGGTGAAGGAAGGGTGAGGGCTGCAGAGCAGGACACAGAGGTGTGGAAAATGAGTTGGGAGGTGAGCGGAGTATGGCAGTGTGGACCTCCCACCCCAATTTTACATTACCTGAACCTAATTCTGAAGGAGGGAAATGAAAGGATTATTATTTTTTTTAATTATGAAAGTAGAGTTGATTTACAATGTTGTGTCCATTTCTGCTGTATAGCAAAGTGGCTCTGTTACACATATCACTGAGTACACATACATACTCAGCGGCAAAGAATCCACCTGCCATGCAAGAACGGCAGGAAATACAGGTTTGATCCCTTGGTGGGGAAGATCCCCTGAAGAGGGTACGGCAAGCCACGCCAGTATTCTTGCCTCATGGACAGAGAAGCCTCGCAGACTAGGGTTGCAAAGAGCCGGACACGACTGACGTGACTTAACACACATACATGTTCTTTTTCATATTTTCTCTAATATGGTTTATCACACGATATTGATTATAGTTCACTGTGCTATGCAGCAGGATCTTGTTGATGTACTCTGTGTATAATAGTTCGCATCCCAAACTTCCACTCTATCCTGCACCCCTTCTCCTCCTTGGCAATCACACATGTGTGCTCTATGTCTTTGAGTCTGTTTCCTTTCCACAGATACATTCATTCAGGTCATATTTTAGTTTCGACCTATAAGTGATATCATATATCATATATTTTTGTCTCTTTCAACTTACTTCATTTAGTATGATAATCTCTCCATCCATCCATTCGCTGCAAATGGCATTATTTCATTATCTTTTTAATTAAATTGAATTTTTTAATTGAAGGATAATTGCTTTAAAGAATTTTGTTGTTTTCTGTCAAACCGCAGCACAAATCAGCCATAGGTATACGTATACCCCCTCCCTTTTGAACCTTCCCCATCTCCCGCCCCATCCCACACTGCTAGGTGGATACAGAGCCCCTGTTTGAGTTTCCTGAGCCATACAGAAATATCCCATTGGCTATCTATTTTACACATGGTAATGTAAGTTTCCATGTTACTCTTTCCATACATCTCACCCTCTCCTCCCCTCTCCCCATGTCCATAAGTCTATTCTCTATGTCTGTTTCTCGATTGCTGCCCTGTAAATAAATCCTTCAGTACCATTTTTCTAGATTCCATATATGTGTGTTAGAATAAGATGTTTATCTTTCTCTTTCTGACTCACTTCACTCTGAATAATAGGTTCTAGGTTCATCCACCTCATCAGAACTGACTCAAATGTGTTCCTTTTTATGGCTGAGTAATATTCCATTGAGCATATGTACCACAACTTCTTCATCCATTCATCTGTTGATGGACATCTAGGTTGCTTCCATGTTCTAGCTACTGTAAATAGTGCTGCAGTGAACAATGGGATACATGTCCCTTTTTCTTTTGGTTTCCTCAGGGTGTATGTCTAGAAGTGGGATTGCTGGATCATATGGTGGTTTTATTCCTAATTTCTAAGGAATCTCCATACCATATTCCATAGTGGCTGTATCAATTTACATTCCCACCAACAGTGCAAGAGCGTTCCCTTTTCTCCACACCCTCTCCAGCATTTTTTGGTTGTAGACTTTTTGATGATGGCCATTCTGACCAGTGTGAGGTGATATCTCACTGTGGTTTTGATTTGCATATCTCTAATCACGAACGATGTTGAGCATCTTTTCATGTGTTTGTTAGCCATCTGTATATCTTCTTTGGAGAAATGTCTATTTAGGCTTTTTCCTACTTTTTGATTGGGTTTTTTGTTTTTCTGGCATTGAGTTGTCTGAGCTGCTTGTATATTTTGGAAATTAATCCTTTGTCAGTTGTTTCATTTGCTACTATTTTCTCCCATTCTGAGGATTGTCTTTTTACCTTGCTTATAGTTTCCTTTGCTGTGCAAAAGCTTTTAGGTTTAATCAGGTCCCACTTGTTTACTTTGTTTTTATCTCTGTTACTCTAGGAAGAGGGTCATAGAGATCTTGCTTTGATTTATGTCATCAAGTGTTCTGCCTATGTTTTCCTCTTAAGAGTTTTATAGTTTCTGGTCTTACATTTAGTTCTTTAATCCATTTTGAGTTTATCTTTGTGTGTGGTGTTAGGAAGTGTTCTAACTTCATTCTTTTTCATGTAGCTATTGAGTTTTCCCAGCACCATTTATTGAAGAGGTTCTTTGTCCCATTGTATATTCTTGCCTCTTTGTCAAAAATAAGGTACCCATAGGTGCATGGGTTTATTTCTGGTCTTTCTATCTTGTTCCATTGGTCTACATTTCTGTTCTATTGGTCTACATTTCCTGTACCATACTATCTTGATGACTGTAACTTTATAGTATAAGCTGAAGTCAGGAAGTTTGATTCCTCCAGCTCCATTTTTCTTTCTCAAGACTGCTTTAACTATATGGGGTCTTCGTGTTTCCATATGAATTGTGAATTTTTTTGTTCTAGTTCTATGAAAAATGCTGTTGGTAATTTGATTGGGATCATATTGAATCTGTAGACTGCATTTGGTAGTATAGTCATTTTCACAATATGGATGCTTCCTACCCAGGAACATGGAATATCTTCCCATCTCTTTATGTCATCTTTGATTTCTTTCATTAGTGAAATCATACACTATAATTTTCTGTGTATAGTTCTTTTGTCTCCTTAGGTAAGTCTATTCCTAGATATTTAGTTCTTTTTGTTGCAGTGGTGAGTGGGATTGATTCCTTAGTTTCTCTTTCTGTTTTTTCATTGTTAGTATATAAAAATGAAAAGATTTCTGTGTATTGATTTTGTATCTTACATCTTTGCTAAATTCACTGATTAGCTCTAGTAATTTTCTGATACTATCTTTAGGGTTTTCTATGTACAGTATCATGTCATCTACAAACAGTTAGAGCTTTACTTCTTTTCCAATCTGGATTCTTTTTATTTCTTTTTCTTCTCTGATTGCTGTAGCTAGGACTTCCAGAACTATGTTGAATAACAGTGGTGAAAGTGGACACCCTTGTCTTGTTCCTGATCTAAGGGGGAATGCTTTCAGTTTTTCACCATTGAGAATAATGTTTGCTATAGGCTTATCATATCTGGCCTTTACTATTTTGAGGTAGTTTCCTACTATGCCCATTATCTGATGAGTTTTAATCATAAATGGGTGCTGAATTTTGTCAAAGGCTTTTTCTGCATCTATTGAGATGATCATATGGTTTTAATCTTTCAATTTGTTAATATGGTATGTCACATTGATTGATTTGCATATATTGAAGAATCCTTGCATTCCTGGAATAAACCCAACTTGATCAAGTGAATGAGCTTTTTGAAGTGTTGCTGAATTCTGTTTGCTAAAATTTTGTTGAGGATTTTTGCATCTACATTCTTCAGTGATATTGGCCTGTAGTTTTCCTTTTTTGTGTTGTCTTTGCTGGTTTTGGTATCAGGGTGATGGCATCATAGAATGAGTTTGGAAGTGTTGCTTCCTCTGCAATTTTTTGAAAGAGTTTTAGAAGGATAGGCATTAGCTCTTCTGTAAATGTTTGATAGAATTCTCCTGTGAAGTCCTCTGGTCCTGGGCTTTTGTTTTTTGGGAGATTTTTTTATCACAGCTGAAATTTCAGTGCTTGAATTTGGGTTGTTCATAATTTTCTATTTCTTCCTGGTTTAGTCTTGGAAGATTGAACTTTTCTAAGAATCTGTCTATTTCTTCCAGGTTATCCATTTTATTGCCATATAGTTGTTCATAATAGTCTCTTATAATCCTTTGTATTTCTGCACTGTCTGTTGTAACCTCTTCTTTTTTGTTTCTAATTTTGTTGATTTGATTCTTCTCTCTTTTTGCTTGATGAGTTTGGCTAAAGGTTTGTCAATTTTATCTTCTCAAAGAACAAGCTCTTAGTTTTATTATTCTTTACTATTGTTTCTCTCATTTCTGTTTCATTTATTTCTGCTTGGATCTTTATGATGTCGTTCCTTTTACTAATTTTGGGGGTTTTTGTTCTTTTTTTCAATTGTTTTAGGTGTAAAGTTAGGTTGTCTGTTCGATGTTTTTCTTGTTTCTTGAGGTTGGTTTGTATTGCTCTAAACTTCCCTCTTAGGACTGCTTTTGCTTCATTCCATAGGTTTTGAGTTGTCGTGTTTTTATTGTCATTTATTTCTAGAAATTTTTTTATTTCCCTTTTGATTTCTTCAGTAACCTGTTGGTTATTTAGAAACTTGTTGTTTAATCTCCATGTGTTTGTGTTTCTTGGAGTTCTTTTTCTTGTAATTGATATCTAGTTTCATAGCATTGTGGTCAGAGAAGATGCTTGATATGATTTCAATATTCTTAAATTTACTGTGGTTTGATTTGTGACCCAAGATGTGATCTGTCCTGGAGAATGTTGCATGTGCACTTGAGAAGAAGGTGTATTCTTCTGCATTTGGATGGAATGTCCCGAAGATATCAATGAGATCCATCATTTAAGACGTGTGTTTCCTTATTAATTTCCTGTTTTGATTATCTCTCCATTGGTGTGAGAGGGGTGTTAAAGTCTCCTACTATAATTGTGTTACTGTCAAATTCTCCTTTTATGTCTGTTAGTGTTTGTCTTATGTATTGAGGTGTTTCTATGTTGCGTGCATAGATATTTACAATTGTTATGTCTTCCTCTTGGATTGATCCCTTGATCATTATATAGTGCCCTTCCTTATCTCTTGTAATCTTCTTTATTTTAAGGTCTATTTTGTCTGATATGAGGATTGTTACTCCAGCTTTCTTTGGCTTCCCATTTGCATGGAATATATGTTTCCATCCTCTCACTTTCAGTCTATATGTGCCTTTAGTCTGAAGTGTGTTTATTGTAGACAGCATATATATGGGTCTTGTTTTTGTATCCATTCAGCCAGGCTGTGTCTTTTGTTTGGAGCATTTTATCCATTTACATTTACAGTGATTATTGATATATATGTTCCTATTGCCATTTTCTTAATTGTTTGAGGTTGATTTTGTAGATCTTTTTTCTTCTCTTGTGTTTCTTGACTATATAAGTCCGTTTAACATTTGCTGTAAAGCTGGTTTGGTAGTACTGAATTCTCTTAACTTTTCCATGTCTGGAAAGCTTTTTATTTCTCCATCAATTTTGAATGAGATCCTTGCTGGTTATAGTAATCTTGGTTGTAGATTTTTCCCTTTCAGTACTTTAAATACATCCTGCATTCCCTTCTGGCCTGCAGAGTTTCTGCTGAAAGACCAGCTGTCAAGTGTATGGGGTTTCCCTTGTATGTTACTTGTTGCTTCTTCCTTGCTGCTTTTAATATTCTTTCTTTGTATTTAGTCTTTGTTAGTTTGATTAGTATATGTCTTGGCGTGTTTCTCCTTTGGTTTCTCCTGTATGGGACTCTTTGTGCCTCTTGGACTTGCTTGATTATTTCCTTTTTCATACTGGGGAAATTTTCAGCTATAATCTCTTCAAAAATTTTCTCATACCCTTTCTTTTTCTCTTCTTCTTCTTGGACCCCTATAATTCGAATGTTGGCGCATTTGATATTGTCCCAGAGGTCTCTGAGACTATCCTCAGTTCTTTTCATTCTTTTTTACTTTATTCTGCTCTTCAGAAGTTATTCCTACCATTTTATCTTCCAGCTCACTGATTCATTCTTCTGTTTCAGATATTCTGTGATTGATTCCATCTAGAGTATTTTTAATTTCAGTAACTGTGCTGCTTATCTCTGTCTGTTTATTCTTTAATTCTTCTAGGTCTTTGTTAATTGAGTCTTGCATTTTCTCCATTTTGTTTTCAAGGTTTTTGATCTTTACTATCATTATTCTGAATTCTTTTTCAGGTAGTTTGCCTATTTCCTCTTCATTTATTTGGACTTCTGTGTTCCTAGTTTGTTCCTTCATTTGTATAATATTTATCTTTTCGTTATTTTTTTTTTAACTTATTGTGTTTGAGGTCTCCTTTTCCTAGGGTTCACAGTTAAATTATTTCTTCCTTTTGGTTTCTGCCCTCCTAAGGTTGGTCCAGTGGTTTGTGTAAGCTTCCTATAGGGTGAGATTAGTGCTGAGTTTCTGTTTGTTAGTTTGTTTCTCCTCTGATGGGCAAGGCTGAGTGAGGTGGTAATGCTGTCTGCTGATGATTGGGTTTGTATTTTTGTTTTTTTTGTTGTTTAGATGAGGCATCCTGCATAGGGTGCTACTGGTGGCTGGGTGATGCCTGGTCTTGTATTCAAGTGGTTTCCTTAGTATGAGTTCTCACTATTTAATACTTCCTAGGGTTAGTTCCCTGGTAGCCTAGGGTCTTGGAGTCAGTGCTCCCACTCCAAAGGCTCAGGGCTGGATCTCTGGTCAGGAACAAAGATTCCACAAGTGGTTTGTTACGACATTAAGTGAGATTAAAACAAATCTCCAAAAATGAGAAACCAAAGATGACCCCCACACAAATGGCACTTACAAAATCAGGCAAATACTAATTAAAATAATGGAATATACACATATACATATACACCAATGAGCAAGGTCAAAACAGTCCAAGGAAAATAAAGTATAGTAGATTGATTGACCTGGTGAACAAAAGAAAACAGAATTATATTTACCAGTTAGGAACAAAACTAACTAAAGCCCAAACTGGGAAACAAAACTAAAGCAAGGTGCCAACTGGGAAAGAAGCAATGAAAATGAAATGAACAAATGTTGAGAGGAAAGAAAAGAAAGAAAGAATAGATATACAAAGTTAAATAGAGGTAGATGAAGATTTCTGTACATTAAAGATTAACCGCTCGGGGAAAAGAACAACAAGAAATGAAAGTAAAGGAATAAATGTAGGAAAAAATATGATAGGTTTAAAAAAATTAAAAATTGAAATTATAAAAAAAGAGGGGAAAAAAGGATGAAGAGAGAAAAAAGGGGGGGAAAGAAAAAAACTCCACAGAACTGCGAAAACCCAATGTAGAGGCAGAAATTTATAACAATAAAAAGTGTGACTGAATTTACACATCTACATATACACTCATCAGCAAAATTAAAAAAAAAATCCAACAAAAATACAGTACAGTAGATCGACACAGCAAACAAAGGAAACAAAAAATTATATCTACCAGTTAAGAACAAAACTAAGTAAAGCACAAACTGGAAAACAAAACGAAAGCAGGGTGCCAACTGGGGAATAAAGCAATGAAAATAAAACTAACAAATATGTTGAGGGGAAAGGAAAGAAAGAAAAGAAAGAGAGAATAGATATGCAGAATTAAATAGAGGTAGATAAAGAAGATTTATATACGTTAAAGATTAACTGCAAGGGAAAAGAACAGCAGGAAAAGCACACAAAGGGATAAATGTAGAAAAATAATAATAGGTTTAAAATATTAAAAATTAAAATTAAAAAAAGAGAGAGAGAGAAAAAAGGAAAAGTCCACAGAACTGCAAAAGCCCAATGTAGAGGCAGAGGTTTATAACAACAATAAAAAAATATGACTGAGGAAAAAAAAGAAAAAGCTCAAATGCTTAGATTTCATAGTGCCAATAAAATCGACAACAGAGTAGACGGGAAAAAGGGGAAAAAAATCCAAAAGAATCTACAGAACAAGTCAAAACACAAGAACAATAATGTTTTTCTTGGGTTACTGCTGTCAGAGTCCTTTCTCTCACTGGGAGTTACAGTCCACCTCACCTCCCTAGGATGCCCTCCAACACTGTGCTGGTCTCTGGACTTGCTGGGAGGGCAGCTCAGATTCTAATTTGCTCTTGCTCCAGTGTGTCCTTACCTCCAATGTCCACAGCTATCAGAACCAGTGCATTTTCTTTTGTGAGAGCTCTCAATGACCTTTTATATATTCCACAGACACAGAGCCTGCCTAGTTGATCATGTGAATTTAATCTGCAGCTTGTATAGCTGGTGGGAAGGTTTGGGGTCTTCTTCCTTAGCCACACTGCCCCTGGGTTTCAACTGGGTTTTTATTTCCACCTCTGCATGTGGGTCGTCCACTGGGGTTTGTTCCTGAGGCTGCCCTGGAGGACTTGGGTTTGCCCCTGTGAGGGCCAGGTGTGGAGGTGGTGCAGCTGATTGAGTTGCAGGGGTTCTGGCAGCACCAGGTACTCAGGGGAGTTGAGGGCTAGGGCAGCAGGAAAGATAGTGCTCTAGAAGGGTATAGCGACCAGTTATTGGCCAAAACACTCAAGTATTCTTGCCTGGAGAACCCTCCTCCCACTACCCCAACTGAGAAGCCTGGCAGGCCACAGTCTACAGGGTCGCAAAAAGTTGGACATGATCAAAGCAACCCTGTGCGTGCAGATGTATGACATTTTTTTGCCCGTAGCAACTCCACCCTAGTGAGAGTTAAGCGTGAAGGTGGTGCAGCTGCTTGGCCTGCACAGACCTTGGCGGCTCCAGGTGTGCAGGGACACGGACTGCCTCCGCAGCAGGAGTTACGGCTCTATCACCGTCTTTTTATGAGCTTCTTGTAGCTGGCCATCAGTAGGCTTCTTTGGCCAGTCCTTCTCTGTAGCTCCTCCCATTCAGGCACTTAGAGGGCTCTCTTGCCTGGGGTCCTTCTCTGTTGTTCGGCAAGTCAGGCACATAGAGGGGCCCCCCTGTCTAGGGTCCTCCTCTGTGGATCTGCATGTCAGGCACTTAAAGGGGCACACTGGGTGGGGTCCTACTCTGTAGTTCAATGCATCAGGCATTTGATGGGCCAGGCTCTCTATTGTTCAGCTGCCTATGCTGGCATGTGGGGAAACAGCAGCTATGGTGATGGCTCCACCCCGTCGCGTGATTCAGCAGTATTGCCTGGCTTCCATGGCTGCCTGTCTGGCTTTCCTCCACAGGCATTTCCTATCACACTCTTCTTCCTCACATTCCCCAGATCCGTCTCTCCGCAGTCAACAGCAGCCCTCATTCTGGGGTTGCTCTAAACTCAATCCCTAAACTCCAGCTCCCAGCCGCTGCACCTTCCAGCAGACTTGCGTCCCTGTCCGGGGAATGTATGGCTGCGGCAAGGACTGTCTGGTTCGCATTCCATTTAGGCTGCCCCAGTTCAGCTGTTTCACTGCTGCTGCTGCTGCTGCTGCTAAGTCGTTTAAGTCGTGTCTGACTCTGTGCGACCCCATAGACAGCAGCCCACCAGGCTCCCCCATCTCTGGGATTCTCCAGCCTTAAATGTTTCTCCTCTGACTCAGACAATTGCCCGGATGTGGAGATTGCCCCCTGCTTCAGTCCCCCCACCCACTGAGAACAGGTCCAGTCCTACTAACACTCAGGTTTTCCCTCCTAGTTCCTTCATGCTACCGAGTTTTGTGTGGGTCTCCATATTCTTTTCCACTGGTCGAGAACTCCTGTCTGCTCTCAGATGGTGTTCTTCATGCACTTCTGTGTCTGAAGGTGTATTCCTGATGTATCCATAGAGATGTACTCCACGTCCACCTACTCCTCCACCATCTTGTTCTTTTCCTATTTGATTCTTTTTAACCGTGGAGGAAATGGAAAGATTTTAACAGGATTCTTATTTGGACTGATTCCATTCGGGAAAAGAAAGAAAGAGGCACATTATTACTTATTTGCAATCTATAAAATACTATTTTGAGAATAAATAACATTCTGGTTTCTCCCCCCTCTTTTTTTTTTTTTTTTTTTTTTTTTAATTGAAGAAAAAACGTGCAGTTGGGCCAAAGGAACAAATACCTTTACTGACAAAGATGACTGTGTTATCTGTCTCCTCAAGGAAGTTTTTATGAAGATAATCTGATTTTCATTTTGATTTATCTGATATCAGAGATTGAACAAAGTGACTCCCAAGGCTGTTCTCAAATCCACATTTTATAATTTTTAAGAAAGAAAATGTCTTTTTTGAAGAATTTTACAAATCAAAAAAGGAGTTTTCTTTTTTCTGTGAAGGCATCACCCTCGATGGGTGGTGCCCCAGTGAGAACTGGGGATATACTCCTGGCCTGCCTTGAGTTTAGGACCACAGAGCACAGATCTAGTTGGAACATAATGGAAGGCCCCACCAGTCCCTCATAACTGGCAGCAGGGGAGCAGAGCTGCAAGCTCCAATACCTCTGTATGTCATCCAGTTGCTTCTGCTTTCAAAAACTTGCTTTCACTTGGTTGCACTGAAGCATGTTCTATCTAGAATTAAGGGGGAAAAAGAGATGTTAATGGTAGAGTGGATGCCTGGTGTTTCCTTATGTTTTGCAGAAAGAAAATCTAGAGTTCCTTTTAATAAACTATAGTATCTTTGTGGAGCCAGATTTGGGCCCCAAAAGGCAAGGTCTTTACCTCTTCATTGGCTGTGAGGCATAGTGTTGTCCTGTCCATAGATAATACTTTTCTTTTTTTATGTTGGGGACCAAAGGAGTCATATGTGATCACAGTTCAGTGAACATGTGATTTCAGGGACAGAGATCTCAGTGGCAGAATAGTGCTTAGTATGTGCAAATTGTGTTTGGCTGGAAGTAAAGAAACCCTGAAACCCTGATTTATGGTAGTATACTCTTCTGGCGTAAAAAGTAAGTGAAAGAAAAATACTGAATGATGTCACTTATGTGTGAAATCAAAAGGATATCAACCTTGTAAAAACTGAGTCGAATGATGGTTACTAGGGGCTGGGGCAGGAGAAATTGGGGAGATGTTGTTTAAGGATATTAATTCGAAACCAAGTTGATAAGTCCTAAGTCCTGAAGATTAAACTCACTGCATCTTGCTTGTAGCCAACAATACTGTATTATAAGCTTCAAAGTTACTAAGGACTAGATCTTAATTATTTCCACTACAAAAAATGAAATTATAATTATGTGAGGTGACAGAGATGCTAACTATGATGGCAATCATATTGCAATATGTGAATGTACCAAAGCAATATGTCATATATCTGACAACATCATATGGCAGTTGTGGTACAGCAATTTTGTTTTTAGTTGTTGAGTCATGTCTGACTCTTTTTGACCCCATGATCTGTAGCCCACCAACCTCCTCTGTCCGTGGGATTTCCCAGGCAAGGATGCTAGAGTGGCAACTCGCTCTAGTATCTGGCATATTCCAGACCCTGGGTTTGAACCCATATCCTCTGCATTAACATATGGATTCTTTACCACTGAGCCACCTTGAAAACCCTGTATGGCAATTAGACTCCAATAAAAAGAAATCTACAGATACATTATATTGCATATAATATAGATAAAAAAAAACAAGGATCTATTGTATAGCATAAATAACTATGTGTTATCTTGTAATAACCTACACTGGGAAAGAATCTGAAATATATATATATAAAAAACTGAAAGTTTGCTATACACTTGAAATTAATAAGACATTGTAAATCACTATATCTCAATTTTTAAAAAAGGAAATTTTTAAAATGAAGGTCAAAAAATAAGTGATTTCTGGTAGCTGTTCAGCAGTTCAAGCATGTTGGTACTCACATGGCTCCAGTTCCCTTGGCTTTTCCCTGATATTGTAAGATGGGTTCTTTGCACCCAGCTATGTATCACCATCCAAGGTAAGAGGAAGGCAACTAGGGAGAAGGATCCACGTCAGTCACATCTGTTTCCTTTTATGAAGGAAACAAAAACTTTCCCAGAAATATTTCCAAGCAGACTTCAGAGTGTATCACTTGACCACCTCCAGCTGCAAGGGAGGCTGAGAAACCCAGGATCAGGGTCATCATGATTGGCTGTGACCAAATTAACCTGGAGTTTTGCTGACCCTAAACATAATATATTCTGTCTTTCCTTTTATGAAGGAAACAAAAACTTTCCCAGATATATTTCCCAGCAGACTTCAGAGTGTATCACTTGACCACCTCCAGCTGCAAGGGAGGCTGAGAAACCCAGGATCAGGGTCATCATGATTGGCTGTGACCAAATTAACCTGGAGTTTTGCTGACCCTAAACATAACTATATTCTGTCAGCAGGGGTGGGGGATAGGAGTGCTCTGGATAGACAAGTAAAAGTGTCTGTCAAATACAGTAACTTGAATGAGCAAATAGTTTATTTTACGCTTTTTTTTTAAGATTTTTTTTAATGTGGATCATCTTCAAAGTCTTTAATGAGCCTGTTACAATATTGCTTCTGTTTTATGTTTTGACCCGTTGGCCACAAAGCATGTGGGATCTTAGTTCCCCGACCAGGAATTGAACTCTCAACCCCTGCATAGAAGGTGAAGTTCCAACTCCTGGACCACCAGGAAATCCCAAGTAGTTTATTTTGTGTGCTCTTGCTTGCTCAGCTGCTCCATTGTGTTAGACTCTTTGCGACCCTTAGTTTATTTTAGATGGGATTAAATTCCAAATCCCAGCCTATTATTTATTATCTGCTGCAAGTCAGCTAGCCTCAGGTTCTCGGGTAAAATAGAGAGAGTGATTTTTATCTCTGATTGTTGTCATTATTGCATAAGATGTTGTTTAAAATGCTTAGCAGAAGGAATGGGTAATAATAAGTCCTTAGGGATACTGGCCCCTTTCAACTTTGACCCATGGTCTATTTATGCAGAGCAAACTCTGTGCAGAAGAGACAGTGGAGAACAAGATGGTAAAGGAGTAGGTGGATATGGAGTATATCTCTCCCCATGGATACATGAGGAATACACCTTCAGACACAGAAGTACATGCAAAATATCAACTGAGAGCAGACAGGAGCACCTGACCAGTGGAAAAGAATATATAGACCCACACAAAACTCAGTAAGATCAAGGAACTAGGGGGGAAAACATGAGTGTTAGTAAGACTGGACCTGCCCTCAGCAGTGGGGGAACTGCGGCAGGGGTTCAGTCCCCACATCCGGGCAATTGTCTGAGTCAGAGGAGGAACATTTAAGGCTGAGAGTGAAACAGCTAATCTGTGGCAGCCTAAATGGAATGAGAATCAGATGCTCTTTGCCACAGCCATACATTCCCTGGACAGGAACACAAATCTGCTGGAAGGTGCAGCGGGTGGGAGCTGGAGTTTAGGGATTGTGGAGCAACTGTGGCAGGGGTTCAGTCCCCACATCCGGGCAATTGTCTGAGTCAGAGGAGGAACATTTAAGGCTGAGAGTGAAACAGCTGATCTGTGGCAGCCTAAATGGAATGAGAATCAGATGCTCTTTGCCACAGCCATACATTCCCTGGACAGGAACACAAATCTGCTGGAAGGTGCAGCGGGTGGGAGCTGGAGTTTAGGGATTGTGGAGCAACCCCAGGGTGAAGGCTGCTGTTGACTATGGAGAGTCGGGTTGAGGGAATGTAAGGCAGGAGATTGTGGTGGGAAAGGCCTGTGGAGGAAAGCCAGGCAGCCATGGAAGCCAGGCGATACTGCTGAGTCACGCGAGAGAGTGGAGCCATCACCATAGCCTCTCTTCCCCTGCATGCCAGCATTGGCAGCTGAACAGTAGAGAGGCTGGCCCATCAAACACCTGCCACGCTGAACTACAGAGTAGGACCCCACCCAGGGTACTCCTCAAAGTGCCTGATTCGCCCATCTACAGAGTAGGACCCCAGTCAGGGGGGCCCTTCTATGTGCCTGATGTGCAGAACAACGGAGAAGAACCTCAGGCAAGGGAGCTCTCTAAGTGCCTGAAAGGGCCAAGCTACAGAGAAAGATTGGCCAAAGAGGACTTCTGATCACCAGCTACAAGAGGCTTGGAAAAAGACTGCAACAGGGCTATAACTCCTGCTTCAGAGGCAGTCCATATTCCCACACAGTTGGTGCTGCCAGGGTCCCCGCAACCCAAGCAGCTGCGCCACCTTCACGCTCAACTCTCACTGGGGCAGAGCTGCCACAGGCGAAAAAAAAAGGCTTGCACCTATTCGAGCAGGCTCACTTCGGTCATGTCCGACTCTGCAACCCTGTAGACTGTGGCCTGCCAGGCTTCTCTGTCAGGGAGGGGGGTTCTCCATGCAAGACCCCCAAATTTTAAAAAAAGAGAGACTGTGGCTCTTACCTGGAGCATCTAGAAATTATTCAGAGCAGAAGGAATTCAGTTCTCTCTGGCACCTTTAGTGAGGCCCCTGTCACAGGTTGGTAGGGATTCCCAGTACAGGTGAATAAGCTAAGATCATGAGCCAGTGGACAAAATTTCCTAGAGATGTTGACTCTGCCTGCTCCCTGTGGGCCTCAGGAAGCCTTCAAACATACTGTGAATAAATCACACTCACCCTCTAGCAAATGCCTAGGTGCTTCCAGGATTCCTGTTTTTCCCCCATCCCTGCCCCAATGCAAGACACAGGCATACTGATTTTCATGCACAGAGTAGAAACCAGAGAGGTATGTTGGTGCAATGATAAAAAGTTAGGCTCTGGTGTGTGTGGGTTCAAACCCCGGCTCTGTTGTAAAGTAGCTATGTGCCCTCTGAGCAAGTTAGCTCATCTTTCTGTGCTGTGTGACTCTGAGCAAGTACTTGATCCCTCTGTGCCTCAGTTTCCCTATCATTAAATGGAAGTGATAAAAGCACTTCATAAGGTCGTTGTGAGAAATAGATGAGCCAACATACATAAAGGGGTTCCGGGGTGACATCTGTAATGGGATATCTTGCAGACACATTAGAATGGGTTCAGCCACCACTTGATTTAAATGTGCTCTGAGACGGTTACAGCACTGACAAAATAACAAGTAATCTTCTAATTCTCAAAATAGCTAAACTTCTAAATTACTCCTGGAGGATTACCCTAAAGCCCAAAGAAGTCCCCAGTGTTGTCTTTCAGCTTTGCTTGGGTTCCTTCTGAGCTTCTGCCAGGCCAGCCATAGAGGGAATATCCACAAGTGGGTATCATTAAAGTAGGGGAAACGTCAGTGCATTTTTCTCCTTGCTCTCTCTAATATACAAACAGGACCATGTTACTCTCTGGCTTGAAGACGTCTAAGTGCCATTTCTTTGCCAGATTTCCTTACATGTCACACAAATGTTTCCAGACTATGCCACCTGGCGACACCTGCTTATCTTCTGCAACCCCTGTGTCACATGTTCTGAAGATAATGGTTCTCAAACTTTAGCTGCACCATAAGTAACCAGAGAGCTCGTTAAAAAGCAGATTTCTGGGCCCTACAGAATTTCTGATTCAGCTGGTGGGACTCAAGAATGTACTGCTCTAACTGATCCATTCAGGTTGGCTGCTTTTCCTTTTTTGAAAGGAAATCAAGACTTTAAAAACTAATTTTTAATTCATATTTTTTCACCAATGCAAAGTAGTCCTCCCTGACTAGACTTTGAGCTGTTTGAAGTCTAGAACCTTGCTGATTCATCTTCATCCATCTAGGGACTTCCTGGCCCATTGTCTAAGACCTAGTAGTTTTTCTCAACAGTGTCTGATGCTCAAATGAAATTCAAGTGAGTGAGGTTTGGCTTTGAATCTGTTCTGTCCTTCGTCTACAAAGCAGCAGTGCCAACTGAATTACTGGCAAGAACTTTTCTTAGTTGTGGTGGCAGGCTGACCAAGTTAGGCCCCCAAGACTTCCTCTGGGACCCACACACTCATTTGTTTAAAAACCGTATAAAGTTCAATATACCCAGTAGAGAAACAACAGGAGCTTTTTATCCTCTGAAAGTCAGTACTCCAGTGTGGAGAGATCTGCAGCCTTGGTTCATGGACACCTAGGGTATCTCGTTTTTATTCTCTTACCCAAGTTCTTCCCTTAAAGATGCATAGAATACCCACTGATCTCATTTTAGATATCATAAATGAATTTTTTCTTTCATTTTGGCTGACCAGTAGAAAAGGAACGGTAATCACACAACTGAGAATAGAATAACCTTAATGAATGTCCCTTCTAGAGAGAACAGGGTGTAACAGCTTGGCCTGAGAATATATTTAAGCATGTATTGTAATCTTTACTCTAGATGTGATCTGAATTTTTAATCATTGTTTTATCATATTTGGCCATTGTTTTACATTATATTAGGGCTTCCCTGATAGCTCAGTTGGTAAAGAATACACCTGCAATGCAGGAGACCATTATTTGATTCCTGGGTGGGGAAGATCCACTGGAGAGGGGGCAGGCTATCTACTCCAGTATTCTTGGGCTTTCCTTGTGGCTCAGCTGGTAAAGAATCCACCTGCAATGCGGGAGACCTGGGTTTGATCCCTGAGTTGAAGAATGTTTATTTTCCTAGCCAATGAAAATTTTTGATTGATTTAAACATTAGGATGACAGAAGGCCCTTATCTAACTTGAGTAATACAGATTTCTTTTGTGGGGTTCTTGGTTTTTACTGGAGGTCTCATTTACCAGTCCTCTCTTTTTTAAGATCTGACTGGCATCGGACAAGCTTTGGCTGGCTATTTCACCATCCTGAACCTGGATTTCCTTATTTATCAAATGGAAATAATATTGTCTCATAATATTGCTGTAAGAAGTAAGTGAAACCGCATAAGTAAGGTGCCAAACTGTGTACTGCATTTTAAGTAGGGTCTAGAAGGGGCAGGGTCCCTGTATATAAAGCTTCGTACATAGTAGGTTCATGCTGCTGCTGCTGCTGCTAAGTTGCTTCAGTTGTGTCCAACTCTGTGTGACCCCCATAGACGGGAGCCCACCAGGCTCCTCCATCCCTGGGATTCTCCAGGCAAGAACACTGGAGTGGGTTGCCATTTCCTTCTCCAATGCATGAAAGTGAAAAGTGAAAGTCAAGTTGCTCAGTCGTATCTGACTCTTAGCAACCTCATGGACTGCAGCCCACCAGGCTCCTCCATCCATAGGATTTTCCAGGCAAGAGTACTGGAGTGGGGTGCCATTGTCTTCTCCATAGTAAACACTAAATTAAAATATTTATTGAACACTTGCTGCTGCTGCTGCTAAGTTGCTTCAGTCGTGTCTGACTCTGTGCGACCCCATAGACGGTAGCCCACCAGACTCCCCCATCCCTGGGATTCTCCAGGCAAGAACACTTCAGTTGGTTGCCATTTCCTTCTCCAATACATGAAAGTGAAAAGTGAAAGTGAAGTCACTGAGTCGTGTCCAACTCTCAGCGACCCCATGGACTGCAGCCCACCAGGCTCCTCTGTTCATGGGATTTTCCAGGCAAGAGTACTGGAGTGGGATGCCATTGCCTTCTCTGATTGAACACTTACTGCCTATGTAACTTCATGCACCATGCAAGGTGGTGTAGGCTACAGAAGCATATAGTCAGTGGTGAGTAAGGGCCATTCATGCAAAATTCAGTAAAACAAAGGCAGCAAATTCATAAATGGCAACAGGAGCAACATAGCATAAAATAGTAGAGGCATGCATACCTAAGAAGATTGTAATCAAGGATTGAGTTTTGTCAGAGGAGGCAAGAAGATTCTGAAGATTTTACAGAGAATTTTTTAAGTTTTTATTTTGATTCTTTTTTATCTTCAAACAAAGAGGTTTTCCCCAAGCCTCAGTTTCTTAATTGGTAAAATATGGATACTAAGAAAACGTTGTGAGGATTCAGTGAAATAAATTGTGCAACTTAGTGGATTAATAAATGCTCAATAAACTGAACAATTCTATGAAGACCTACAAGACCTTTTAGAACTAACACCCCAAAAAAGGTGTCCTTTTCATTATAAGGGACTGGAATGCAAAAGTAGGAAGTCAAGAAACAGCTGGAGTAACAGGCAAATTTGGCCTTGGAGTACAGAATGAAGCAGGGCACAGGCTAATAGAGTTCTGCCAAGAGAATGCACTGATCATAGCAAACACCCTCTTCCAACAACACAAGAGAAGACTCTACACATGGACATCACCAGATGGTCAACACCGAAATCAGACTGATTATATTCTTTACAGCCAAAGATGGAGAAGCTCTATACAGTCAACAAAGACAAGACCGGGAGCTGACTATGGCTCAGATCATGAACTCCTTATTGCCAAATTCAGACTTAAATTGAAGAAAGTAGGGAAAACCACTAGACCATTCAGGTATGACCTAAACCAAATCCCTTATGACTATACAGTGGAAGTGAGAAATAGATTTAAGGGACTAGATCTGATACTGTGCCTGATGAACTATGGACAGAGGTTGGTGACATTGCACAGGAGACAGGGATCAAGACCATCCCCATGGAAAAGAAATGCAAAAAAGCAAAATGGCTATCAGAGGAGGCCTTACAAATAGCTGTGAAAAGAAGAGAGGTGAAAAGCAAAGGAGAAAAGGAAAGATACCCATTTGAATGCAGAGTTCTAAAGAATAGCAAGGAGAGATAAGAAAGCCTTCCTTAGCTATCAGTGTAAAGAAATAGAGGAAAACAATAGAATGGGAAAGACTAGAGATCTCTTAAAGAAAATTAGATATACCAAGGGAACATTTTATGCAAAGATGGGGTCAAAAAAGGACAGAAATGGTCTGGACCTAACAGAAGCAGAAGATATTAAGAAGAGGTGGCAAGAATACACAAAAGATCTTCATGACCCAGATAATCACGATGGTGTGATGACTCACCTAGAGCCAGACATCCTGGAATGTGAAGTCAAGTGGGCCTTAGGAAGCATCACTACAAACAAAGCTAGTGGAGGTGATGGAATTCCAGTAGAGCTATTTCAAATCCTGAAATACAGTCCTGTGAAAGTGCTGCACTCAAATTGCCAGCAAATTTGGAAAACTTAGCAGTGGCCACAGGACTGGAAAAGGTCAGTTTTCATTCCAAACCCAAAGAAAGGCAATGCCAAAGAATGCTCAAACTACTGCACAATTGCACTCATCTCACACGCTAGTAAACTAATGTTCAAAATTACTCCAAACCAGGCTTCAGCAATACATGAACCATGAACTTCCAGATGTTCAAGCTGGTTTTAGAAAAGGCAGAGGAACCAGAGATCAAATTGCCAACATCTGCTGGATCATCGATAAAGCAAGAGAGTTCTAGAAAAACATCTATTTCTGCTTTATTGACTATGCCAAAGCCTTTGGCTGCGTGGATCACAATAAACTGTGGAAAATTCTGAAAGAGATGGGAATACCAGACTACTTGACCTGCATCCTGAATAATCTATATGCCAGTCAGGAAGCAACAGTTAGAACTTGATATGAAACAGCAGACTGGTTCCAAATAGGAAAAGGAGTATGTCAAGGCTATATATTGTCACCCTGCTTATTTAACTTCTATGCAGAGTACATCATAAGAAATGCTGCGCTGGAAGAAGCACAAGCTGGAATCAAGATTGCCGGGAGAAATATCAATAACCTCAGATATGCAGATGACACCACCCTTATGGCAGAAAGTGAAGAGGAACTAAAAAGCCTCTTGATGAAAGAGAAAGAGGAGAGTGAAAAAGTTGACTTAAAGCTCGACATTCAGAAAACGAAGATTATGGCATCTGGTCCCATCACTTCATGGGAAATAGATGGGGAAACTGGAAACAGTGGCTGACTTTATTTTTCTGGGCTCCAAGATCACTGCAGATGATGATTGCAGCCATGAAATTAAAAGACACTTACTCCTTGGAAGGAAAGTTATGACCAACCTAGACAGCATATTAAAGCAGAGACATTACTTTGCCAACAGAAGTCTGTCTACTCAAGGCTATAGTTTTTCCAATGATCATGTATGGATGTGAGAGTTGGGCTATAAAGAAAGCTGAGCTCCAAAGAATTGATGCTTTTGAACTATGGTGTTGGAGAAGACTCTTGAGAGTCCCTTGGACTGCAAGGAGATCCAACCAGTCCATTCTAAAGGAGATCAGTTCTGGGTGTTCATTGGAAGGACTGATGTTAAAGCTGAAACTCCAATACTTTGGCCACCTGATTTGAAGAGCTGACTCACTGGACAAGACCCTGATGTTGGAAAGGATTGAGGGCAGGAGGAGAAGGGGACGACAGAGGATGAGATGGTTGGATGGCATCACCGGCTCGATGGACATGGGTTTGGGTGAACTCCTGGAGTTGGTGATGGACAGGGAGGCTTGGTGTGCTGTGCTTCATGGGGTCTCAAAGAGTCGGACATGACTCAGTGACTAAACTGAACTGAAAACTGTAACTGTTGAAGAGGAAAACAATTCTAGAGAAATATTAGTAAAAAAAAAAAAAAAAAAGGTTGGACCAGCAATCTGGAAACCTGAGTCCTTCATCTCTCTGAGTCTACAAGGATGAAAGTAGAGGACCATCAGACTCTCAAAGCCCCTTCCAGCACGATGGTCCTTTGTGCTGGGCTCTGTGGAACTGCATGGTGAGTGGGGTGTAAAGCGGCAATGGTCCCTGCCCTCACCACCGGCTACACACCAGATACTGCCTGCTCCCCTGGCCCTCAGGGTGTCTCATGAGTATGTTCAGTTCATAGAGTGTTAGGTAAAAAAAAAAAAAAAAAGGTTGGACCAGCAATCTGGAAACCTGAGTCCTTCATCTCTCTGAGTCTACAAGGATGAAAGTAGAGGACCATCAGACTCTCAAAGCCCCTTCCAGCACGATGGTCCTTTGTGCTGGGCTCTGTGGAACTGCATGGTGAGTGGGGTGTAAAGCGGCAATGGTCCCTGCCCTCACCACCGGCTACACACCAGATACTGCCTGCTCCCCTGGCCCTCAGGGGTCTCATGAGTATGTTCAGTTCATAGAGTGTTAGGTTTGAACTTTGGCTCTGGGCCTCAGTTTCTGCAGGGGATTATAGTTTTTATTTACATTGTAGGGTGGTTATAAGGAATCAAGAAAGTGCCAATGACTGTGATGGTGGTGATGGTGATGAATGACGATGGGGGTGGTGATGATGTTGGTGGTTGCGGTGGTGGTGGTTATGATGATAGTGATGGTGATAATAACGATGGTGGTGGTGGTGGTGCCGATGGTGGTGGTGTGTGGCTGTTGTTACTACTCTAATACCTCTTGACCTATGAAAACAGGAATTTGTCCCTTGCATCCTCCTGCTCCCAAGCATTATTCCCCTCTCCTGTCCAGGTGGGTCTGTTTCTTTTTCATTCCTTTGCTTCCAGTGTTATTTTACTGGCCCCCAAAAGCAGTTGTATTACCATCTTGTCTTGATATTGTCCAGGTCCCCCCAAGAACACAGAAGCTTCCCTTGCAAGTTTCGTATCCTTTTGGGTTTGCTTCCTGTATTTCACATTGTTCCACACTCATGGACCCCAGTTACTGGGAAAAAGATATGCTGTGATAGTCTATGCATATTTATATCAAGACTTCATGATACAGACATCATTGCTTGCATACATGCTAAGACATTTCAGTTGTGTCCGACTCTTTACAACCCTATGGACTTAGCCCTCGGAGCTCCTCTGTCCATGGGGACCCTCCAGTCAAGAATACTGGAGTGGGTTGTCATTCCCTCCTCCAAGGGATCTTTTTGACTCGGGGAATGAACTCACATCTGTTATGTCTCCTGTACAGGCAGGCAGTTTCCTTACCACTAGCAGCGCACCTGGGAAGCCCATATATATGTACCGTTGCCTTTGTTCATTTCACTGAATTGAAGCTTTTGCCTTCACTTCTAACTGAAACCAGTGTTTGAATAAAAATGATGTGACCTCATGATACAGACATCATTGCTTGCATACATGCTAAGACATTTCAGTTGTGTCCGACTCTTTACAACCCTATGGACTTAGCCCTCGGGGCTCCTCTGTCCATGGGGACCCTCCAGTCAAGAATACTGGAGTGGGTTGTCATTCCCTCCTCCAAGGGATCTTTTTGACTCGGGGAATAAACTCACATCTGTTATGTCTCCTGTACGGGCAGGCAGGTTCCTTACCACTAGCAGCGCACCTGGGAAGCCCATATATATGTACTATTGCCTTTGTTCATTTCACTGAAATGAAGCTTTTGCCTTCACTTCTAACTGAAACCAGTGTTTGAATAAAAATGATGCCAGACACAAAGAAGTCAATCTCACACTCATTTCTGAGAGCAACCACATAAAATTAGTGAGTTCAGTCCTTACATACACAGCAGGTGTGTTAGTGCACTGGAGGAACTTTGCAAATCAGTCGGATCTAGGCTCACTTCTAACCAGCTAGCCTTAGCCGGGGTGCCCTGAAGTCAGAAACCCTGAGGAAGTGTATCCAGTGTGGGAAGAGTTTCCTAAGACACTCTGTTAACAGCCAAGATGAGAGGCTGACATTTTTAAAAGACACAGAGGGGGAAAGGTGAGAAACCAACTTAACAGGAAGATAGTGCCAGAGTTGAACCTATGATGTCAACTCAGATATGCAGCGTCGTTGCCAAGATAACTGTGTCTGAGTTCTCTTGGGAAGAAACAACATTCTGGATTGATGGGCTGGACGTGGGGGAGTTTGTGGATTTAAAAGCAGTCCCTCCAGCCCCTCTTCCCCCAGACTTCAGTAAAAGCCTGTTTTGAACTGTGCTACTCAGGCAGGGAGTTAAAAGAAGCCCAGGCTAGAGCAAAATTTCCAATTTGGAAGCTAGAAGCTGCTCCTTCTTACTCAGCACTTCCTTTTTTTTTTTAAGGATTTATTATTTACTTATTTATGGCTGCGCTGGGTCTTCGTTGCTGCACACGGCTTTTCTCTAGTTGTGGCGATCAGGTCTAGCTGCAATGCGCGGGCTTGTCATCTCAGTGGCTTCACTTGTGGAGCACAGGCTGTAGGGCGAGCAGGCTTCAGTAGTTGCGGTCCCCGGGCTCTAGAGTGCAGGCACAGTAGTTGTGCACAAGGGCTTAGCTGTTCCGAGCCATCTTCCTGTCCCAGGGATCGAACCGGAGTCTCCTGCATTGGCAGGGAGATTCTTTACTACTGAGCCACTGGGGAAGCCCCTTACTCAGTGCGTCTGCTCCTTCAGTTCAGTTCAGTTCAGTTGCTCTGTTGTGTCCAACTCTTTGTGACCCCATGAACTGCAGCACTCCAGGCCTCCCTGTCCATCACCAACTCCCAGAGTTCACCCAAACCCATGTCCATTGAGCCAGTGATGCCATCCAGCCATCTCATCCTCTGTCATCCCCTTTTCCTCCTGCCCTCAATCTTTCCCATCATTGGATCAGTTAGAGATGTACATTCTTGAGTCCCACCAGCTGAATCAGAAATTCTGTAGGGCCCAGAAATCTGCTTTTTAACCAGCTCTCTGGATACTTATGGTGCAGCTAAAGTTTGAGAGCTATTGTCTTCAGAACATGTGACACAGGGGTTGCAGAAGATAAGCAGGTGTCGCCAGGTGGCATAGTCTGGAAACATCTGTGAGACATGTAAGGAAATCTGGCAAAGAAATGGCACTGAGACATTGCCCTCAATCTTTCCCATCATTGGATCAGTTAGAGATGTACATTCTTGAGTCCCACCAGCTGAATCAGAAATTCTGTAGGGCCCAGAAATCTGCTTTTTAACCAGCTCTCTGGATACTTATGGTGCAGCTAAAGTTTGAGAGCTATTGTCTTCAGAACATGTGACACAGGGGTTGCAGAAGATAAGCAGGTGTCGCCAGGTGGCATAGTCTGGAAACATCTGTGAGACATGTAAGGAAATCTGGCAAAGAAATGGCACTGAGACATCTTCAAGCCAGAGAGTAACATGGTCCTATTTGTATGTTAGAGAGAGCAAGGAGAAACATGCACTGACATTTCCCCTACATTAATGATACCCACTTGTGGATATTCCCTCTATGGCTGGCCTGGCAGAAGCTCAGAAGGAACCCAAGCAAAGCTGAAAGGCAACACTGGGAACTTCTTTAGGCGCTAGGGTAATCCTCCAGGAGTAATTTAGAAGTTTAGCTATTTTGAGAATTAGAAGATACTTGTCATTTTGTCAGTGCAGTAACCATCTCAGAGCACATTTAAATCAAGTGGTGGCTGAACCCATTCTAATGTGTCTGCAAGATATCCCATTACAGATGTCACCCCGGAACCCCTTTATGTATTTTTGGCTCATCTATTTCTCACAACGACCTTATGAAGTGCTTTTATCACTTCCATTTAATGATAGGGAAACTGAGGCACAGAGGGATCAAGTACTTGCTCAGAGTCACACAGCACAGAAAGATGAGCTAACTTGCTCAGAGGGCACATAGCTACTTTACAACAGAGCCGGGGTTTGAACCCACACACACCAGAGCCTAACTTTTTATCATTGCACCAACATACCTCTCTGGTTTCTACTCTGTGCATGAAAATCAGTATGCCTGTGTCTTGCATTGGGGCAGGGATGGGGGAAAAACAGGAATCCTGGAAGCACCTAGGCATTTGCTAGAGGGTGAGTGTGATTTATTCACAGTATGTTTGAAGGCTTCCTGAGGCCCACAGGGAGCAGGCAGAGTCAACATCTCTAGGAAATTTTGTCCACTGGCTCATGATCTTAGCTTATTCACCTGTACTGGGAATCCCTACCAACCTGTGACAGGTGCCTCACTAAAGGTGCCAGAGAGAACTGAATTCCTTCTGCTCTGAATAATTTCTAGATGCCCCAGGTAAGAGCCACAGTATTGGAGTTTCAGCTTCAACATCAGTCCTTCCAATGAACACCCAGGACTGATCTCCTTTAGGATGGATTGGTTGGATCTCCTTGCAGTCCAAGGGACTCTCAAGAGTCTTCTCCAACACCACAGTTCAAAGCATCAATTCTTCAGTGCTCAGCTTTCTTTATAGTCCAACTCTCACTCCATACATGACCACTGGAAAAACTTGCCCACACCTAACTTTGTACTGGATTTTGCTTTCTTATTATATGTTTTGTCATTTGTCAATTGCTTTGAAGATGAAATTAGGACCTGCCATTGTTAAGCTCTCCACTGCAGAAAGCACAGAGCTTTAGACAAAGTACCATTCCATTCAGTGTTCCTGAAACTGGTCAATGAAATCAGCAAAGCTTAGGGATTTAAGAAACTTAGGACTAATGTTAGGTATAATGGAATTATTCCACTCTATGGAGAAGCCATATAGCTGAGGTCCCCAACCCTGGGCCAAGGGCCTGTTAGGAACTGAGCCACACAGCAGGAGGTGAGCAGCGGGTGAGCAAACAAAGCTTCCTCTGTATTTACAGCAACCCCTCGCCCCACGCAGTCAGTCACATTACAACCTCAACTTCACCTCCTGTCAGATCAGCAGCAGCATAATACATGTAACGCATTTGCATCATCCCCAAAGCATACCACAGCCCCCATATCTGTAAAAAACTGTCTTCTGTAAAACTGGTCCCTGGTGCAAAAATCGCTGGAGACTGCTGCCGTGGAAGGCTGTGAGTTCATGGGTCAGGCTGACCTGGGACTGAGTCCTGGCCCCAGGCACTCTTTGCCAGGGACCTTGGCGAGTTGCTGTTGTCACATGTGTTCATCTCGGGTTCATCTGAACTTCTTGTCTCCAAGTCTCACCTTCTTCATCTCTAAAGGGAGGGCGGTCACTATTCCTACTGCAAAAGAATACTAACAGTACCTACTGCAAAGAACCAACCTCATAATAACAGTAAGTCCCTCATAATTGGGAAGAGTTCATGGAAATTATAATTCAACAGCTCTTAGCACAGTGTTTGCTACATATTAGGCACTCACTGAGTGAGAGCTGTTAATAATAATGTAGTCATTTTCTACTTCAACTTTGGATTTATTGGGACCTTGGCGAGTTGCTGTTGTCACATGTGTTCATCTCGGGTTCATCTGAACTTCTTGTCTCCAAGTCTCACCTTCTTCATCTCTAAAGGGAGGGCGGTCACTATTCCTACTGCAAAAGAATACTAACAGTACCTACTGCAAAGAACCAACCTCATAATAACAGTAAGTCCCTCATAATTGGGAAGAGTTCATGGAAATTATGATTCAACAGCTCTTAGCACAGTGTTTGCTACATATTAGGCACTCACTGAGTGAGAGCTGTTAATAATAATGTGGTCATTTTCTACTTCAACTTTGGATTTATCTTGAGGGACAATTTTCACTCTTGTATTGACAAAATAATGATGTCATCCAAATAAATGTACTGGAGCTTTCCTTGAGGATTGATGGCGTTGTTCCTACCGTGGGAAGGTGGCACTGTGGCTCTTTTTTTTTACTTTATATTTTGTATTGGGATATATAGCAGATTAACAAACAGTGCTGTGATAGTTTCAGGTGAACAGGGAAGGGACACAGTCATACATATACATGTATATCTATTCTCCCCCAAAACTTCCCTCCCAGCCAGGCCTAGCATTGTGTTTTCATTATTTGATTGAGTTCCTTTTAATTTTTTTTGTTAAAAATATCAAGATAAGAGAGGGGACATGGGTCTACCTGTGGCTGATTCATGTTGATGTTTGGCAGAAGCCAATATATTACTGTAAAGCAATTATCCTTCAATTAAAAATAGATAAATTATATGTATGTATATATATTAAGATAATCCATTTAAAGTATGTAAAAAATCCCTGTGATTATATGATTATACAGAGGATTCTGGAGTTATCTGTGGAATAAGAATAACTCATTTATTCAGTATCTACCACCTGTTTTGCCCCGTGTGGGGCACTTTGGCTCCATTACTTCACCTGATTCTCTGGCCACGATTTTAGCTCCATTTCACTGATGAAGGAACTAACGCTCAAAGGGTAAGCAACTTGCTCTGGTCACATAATCTGAAATAGCAGAAGTGGGTGTGATTTGAAGTGGGCTCTGACATCAAGTCCGTGCCCTCGCCAGCACTCCTGACATCTGGAATATTCGCAGTCTTGTTCAGAGGTTAGGCATGCACCAGCCTCACCCCAGAGGCTGAGGTATGATTCCTCTACCTGTTGGCCAGGATTTTGCTGCTGCAGTTTAAGCCTGCATGGAAACACCATTGTAAATTACTTATTTTGAAAGTTGGCTAATGGGCCTGAAGGATTCACTATTCACAGTAAACAGCACCAACAGCAAGCGGAAGAGTAGGTCTCCAGGCCAGGAAATCATCTCATTTATCTTAATCCTTCCTCCTTGGCACACGCATTTCCTGTTTCTCCGGCACTTTCACGCCCTGTTCCTTCCCTCGTTGAACACAGGATGTGTGTTTTGGGTGTCAGGGTACAAGCACCCTAGCAGACGTTTCCCGCAGTGTTAATGATCTTGAACTGTTCTCTGGTGTCTACGGTTTTGGGGAGACTAGGGGTAGAAGAAGCTACACCTTTGGTACATGTGTCTGAACAAATATGTGCAGTGACTGTTCACAACTGTCTCTAATTCTTCTCCCTCTGATGCACATCAGTGGAGCTCCCCGTTAGGCATTAGGTGCCAGGCATGGGGCTACGCTGACCATGGGATCAGGACTAAGATGACCTTTCCTGGAGGAGCTTGCAGAAAGGAGTGAGCTGGAGGAGACTGGCAAGCAGAGCGGGTCTCATTCTAATGTAGTAAATGCTGCCATGTGTGTCTATACCCTGCAGCTCAGATGGTAAAGAATCTGCCTGCAATGCAGAAGACCTGGGCTCAACCCTCAGGAAGATCCTCTGGAGAAGGGAATGGCAGTCTGCTTCAGTATTCATGCCTGGCTAATCCCATGGACAGAGGAACCCGGCAGGCTACAGTTCGTGGAATCGCAAAGAGGCGGACATGACTGAGCGACTAATACTACTGCTACTACGAGTATACAGCAGGGATACTGAGACCTGAAACGGCATGGGAAGATGAAGGCAGAGCAAGTCCCAGATGTTCTGGTGAAATGTATGATGTCTCAGCTAAACACAAGAAGTGCGAGGGTGTGAGACCAGCAGATCTCAAACTGCATTTCCTGGAACTACATCTTGACACCTACCACAGACTAGGGACTATTTGAGCCCTGGAGAGACGGAGAGAATACAGTAGACTCCAGGGCAATGAACTTCCAGAGTCAGACTCCTCCGCTGTCAATGTATTTTGCGACTTTAGGTAAGTCACTTCACTATTTTGGACTCAATTTCTTGGTCTGTGAAAGAGGGAAGTTGAAGAAGATAATCAATAAAGCTCTCTTGCCAGTCTTGACTCCTTTACAGGGTAAAAGAAGAAAGATTTTTGAAGATTTCTTGATTTTCTTTTCCTGTGATAACAGCCCATGAACATCCTTGGCCCTGGAGTTACAGGAGGATAAAATACACATGGTCCTTGTTCTTGTGGAAATCACCAGCTGCCTGGGAAACTGTTATAAAAAAATACATAATTACAGATTATGGAGGGCAACTGCTTTTGAAGGAAAAGGTTTTGGAAAACTTTTCATTTCTTAAACAGCTTGAACTTGTCTGTGATTCTCTTGATTTACCGTTGTGGTTAACAAAACTGCATCTTTTAAAACGTGTTTTATTTATTTAGTTTTGGAAACGTCTTTGTGTGTCTGTGTTAGTCACTCAGTCCTGTCTGACTCTTGGCGACTCTATGGACTGTAGCCCACCAGGTTCCTTTCTGTTTACATTTATTTTATTGAAATATAGTTGATTTACAACATTGTGTTAATTTCTGCTGTACAACAAAGTGATTCACTTATACATGTATATGCATGCTAAGTCGCTTCAGTTGTGTCCAGCTCTTTGTGACCCCCATGGACTGTAGCCCACCAGGCTCCTCTGTCCATGGGATTCTCGAGGCAAGAACACTCGAGTGGGTTGCCATACCCTCCTCCAAGGGATTGTCTCTATCCAGGGAGTGAACCTGCGTCCCTCATGTCTCCTGCATTGACAGGCAGATTCTTTACCTGGGAAGTCTATATATATATATTCTTTTTCATATTCTTTTCCATTATGGTTTATCACAGGGCAATTGAATACAGTTCCCTGGAAACCGCATCTTTTCAGTTGAGTATGTTTTGGATAACATCTGTCTGGGTATCCCCGAGAACCACAGGCCCAAGAGAACAGCAGGCATTGCTGAGTCATCCAGCTCTGTTTATCATAGGGCTTCTTAGACCCTCTTCTGAGCCACCTGAGAGCCCAAGAGCCCTGATGATCAGGAAGCAGCAGCGAAGAAAAAGAAAGCAGTCACCCCTAGGCTGGAAGGGAAGAAGAACCATGATTCTGCAGCAGCGTCAGATCTGATTGGACCCCGACATCAAGAGATAACTGTGAATAGACCAGTGTTAGCTGCTCTGACTGCAAGCAGGCAGCAGTGAGAGGGTCACATTTTAGGGGGGTGGACAGCTGTCTCCAAAGTACTCCATCCTCGCTGGTGGGCTTGGCAAGAATGGCTCACCAGGGAGAGCTGGGTTTTCCTGTGAGCAGTTGTTTGCATCCAGGCTTAAAGAAGCTAAGGGCATCATCCTCGGTCTTGTGGCTTTGATGAGACAAGGTGAAAGCCCTGGAGGAGGAGATGGCACCCCACTCCAGTATTCTTGCCTGGAAAATTCCATGGACAGAGGAGCCTAGAGGGCTACAGTCCATGAGATCGCAAAGCGCTGGGCACGACTGAGCGTGGGCCTGCGTGTGCACACACAGACAGACAGACAGACACACACACACACACGGTGAAAGAGAGGAGAAGGGACGTTTCTTTGGTGATTTCAGCTCCCACCTATGTATGGCTGTGAATTTCCAAAGTTATAAATTACTGATCAGGTTCAGAATGGAATTCCAGCAGGCTTTCTATTGTGCGTGTTCTTTAGAGGTTCTCTAGAAAGATTGTCACATTTTTCTCACTGTGACCCTGGGATGATCCACGTAGCTGATCTGGTTTGAAAAATACAGCCTGCTTAAGTGACATGTTCAGGGTCCCCTAGCAAGTGAGTACCAGGGCCAGGAAGAGAACTCAGATAGTCCAACTCTTTTACCTTTCATAATGGACCAGGCTAGGTTTCTTATTTTACTTTTGCATTCTCGGAAATCACAAATTCAGTTCAGTTCAGTTCAGTCTCTCAGTCGTGTCCGACTCTTTGCGACCCCATGAATTGCAGTACGCCAGGCCTCCCTGTCCATCACCAACTCCCAGAGTTCACCCAGACCCACACCCATGGAGTCAGTGATGCCATCCAGCCATCTCATCCTCTGTCGTCCCTTTCTCCTCCTGCTCCCAATCCCTCCCAGCATCAGGGTCTTTTCCAATGAGTCAACTCTTTGCATGAGGTGGCCAAAGTACTGGAGCTTCAGCTTTAGCATCATTCCTTCCAAAGAAATCCCAGGGTTGATCTCCTTCAGAATGGACTGGTTGGATCTCCTTGTAGTCCAAGGGACTCTCATTAGCCTGCAGTAAACTTCTCTCTTGGGGAAAACTGACTTGGTCAATTCATAAACTGGAGAGTTTGCAGCAGTAAAAGAAGTCCCTATAGAAAACAGAAAGAAAAGCTCCTGAATTCAGTGTCTAGCCCACATTCCTGGCTCAGACAAGCAGCGGCATTTGCCCTGACTTGCCTGGCTCAATGCCAAGCCCCAAGAGTACTGGATCTCTGTCTGGATTGTCTTCAGGACAAAGAACCTGGAAACAAAATGGGGGTGTGTGCAGGGAAGGGATCTTGGAGAAAGAGGAGAGAGTCCAGGCAGAATGACACGTTGCAGGAAGTTCTCTATCATCGGGGAACCCCACCTGCTCCCAAACCTGGTTCCGCGATGCTCCTACAAAGGTTACTAATGGAAAAACCCTCAGAACCAAGACCTTTGACAGAGTTCTACAGGACAGTGAGAGTGACATCAAGTGGATGAAGGAGTGAATGAAACAGTCACATGAACTCAGTCCCGTGATAGAGGATGGCCATTCTATGAAGCAGGCTTCCTGTTCAGAGTCATCCTTAGGATTCAGTCTTTGGTTCCACCCCACACCCTGGTTCTCTCGCCTGTGTATTTCTCCAGGGATCTCCTTGCAGGAATCTGAGTTCTCCTTGCACAGGGTGGGTCATCCTCTAAGCTCAGTCATTCTGATGTCTTTGTGAGGACTGGGGAATGAGGTTTGTTTAGGGGATTCATTTGATGTGAAATTGACAGATATTTGAGCATATGCACTATATGTCATATACTGCCTTGGGTACTGGGGATGTAAAGACAGTCTTTACACTCTAGATGCTTACTGTCTAATTTAGCGAGAAAGTCAGTATCACACGTAAGCATGGAGAAGAAGTGTCTAATCCATCTCATTAGGAAGGGCAACACCTGAGTTGAGCCTTAAAGGGTTAAAGTAGCCACACAGGACACTAGGAGGTGAGAGTCTAGAGAGCAGCCTCAGCCAAGTATGGAAATGGAGAACAGCATCCGGATGTGGATAAAGATTTCCAGACTCTGGGACAGTAGACTGAGGTTTAGGCAATCGCTTTTTCCTGGTTTCCTCCTCTGCAAGATGAGAGGGTCGTCTCCAACCTCGGCTTATTCCACACACATATCCCATGAAGAGGATGTGTTTGGAGGGTGCTTCACTTGAACAGCTACATGTGCTTCCAATGCCATCTGTCTATTTGTTTTAAAGAGTGAGATCTTAGCTTTATTTAAAGCTTTATTTAAATGTGCCCACATGACAGTACACCAGAACTTGAAATCTGAATCCAACCAAACCTGTGACAAAATAGTTTTCATTGCAGTAAAATGCACATAACCTAAAACTTACTATCTTAACCGTGTCTGAGAGTACCCTTAATGGCATCAAGTACATTTCCTTTGTCATGCAACCTTCACCACTGTCCATCTCCAGAACTCAGCCATCAACCCAGCCTGTAACTCTGAGCCCATGAAACAGTAACTTCTCCCCCCCAGCCCTTGGTCACCTGCCTTTGTTTGCAGTCATTGAATTGTTTTTGCCTTTCATGTATAAGCCTCAGGCTGATTTTCCAACAGCACGCAATAGATGGAACTATCCAGTAGACAACTCCAGACAGAGGGACAGCCGTCAGTTTTTTGGTTCTTGCCATGGGGCTCATTTCTCTCAGATGTGACTTCAAAATGCAAAGTTAACGAGCCTTATAATTCATAATTCAAAAAGTCTCATGCACCCCGATGTTCACTGCAGCACTGTTTACAATAGCAAAGACATGGAAGCAATGTAAATGTCCATCAACAAAGGGATGGATAAAGAAGCCGTGGTACATTTACACAATGGAGTATTACTCAGCCCTAAGAAAGGATGATGTAATGCTGTTTGCAGTGACATGGATGTTCCTAGAGTTTGTCATACCAAGCAAAGTAAGTCAGACACAGAAAAACAAATACATGATATCACTTATATGTGGAATCTAAGATAAAAATGTACAAATGAACTTATTTACAAAACAGAAGTAGAGTCACAGATATTGAAAAGAAACTTATGGTTACCAGGAGATGGGGTGGGACTGATGACACACCCTACTCTACATATAGAATAAGTAACTAATAAGAATGTACTATATAGCACAGGGAACTCTCTTTAATACTCTGTAATGGTCTTTATGGGAACAGAATCTAAAATAATAATAATAATCATGGATATATGTATAACTGATTCACTCTTCTGTACACCTGCCTGAAACTAACACATTTTAAATAAACCATGCATGCTTAGACCCTCAGTCATGTCCCACTCTTTTCGACCCCATGGACTGTAGGCATCCAGATTCCTCTCTCTATGGGATTCTCCAGGCAAACATCCTGGAGTAGACAGCCATTGCCTTCTCCAGGGTTTCTTCCCAAACCGAGGTTTGAACCTGGGTCTCCTGCATTGTGGGCACATTCTTTACCTTCGGAGCCACCAGGGAAGCCCTAATCAACTACGTGTGTGCTTAGTCTCACACTCGTGTCTGACTCTTTGTGACCCCATGGACTGTAGCCCACCAGGCTCCTCTGTCTGTGGGAATTCTCCAGGCAAGAATTCTGGAGTGGGTTGCCATGCCCTCCTCCAGAGGAGCTTCCCAACCCAGGGATAGAACCCAGGTCATCCACATTGCAGGCAGATTCTTTACCATTTGAGCCATCAGGGAAGCCGAAATCAACTATACTCCAATATGAATTTAAAAAAATGTTTCTCCTCCCAGCCTAGAGTGCAGAACCCACGAAGGAAGTGTGAGCTCCCCCTGGAGTTCAGTGCTTGTGTAGCAACAATCCAGGCAAAAACACCAGGCAAAAAGCTCCAATTGTTGGTGGATTTGGGAAGGGAAAGGAGATTAGAGAGCCATTAGGGAATCCCAGGTACTGGGGAGCCTGGTGGGCTGCCATCTATGGAGTCGCACAGAGTCGGACACGACTGAAGTGACTTAGCAGCAGCAGCAGCAGGGAGTTTGTAAGTACAACCTGTCCTCTCTCCTCACACCTTGGACTTTCTTTCGTAATCCTGCCAACACTTAAATCCCTTTTGCTGCCTAGACTGTCCAGAGTAATTGAGAACCTGGTGCTTCAGTGAGCACTGCTGTTCCTCCAGTCAATGTGGAAGGAATGTTTCCGCAAAGGGCCAGAGATGTGCTCCCAGAGATGGCAGAAATCAAGTGAAACATAAAACGCAGGCCCTGACCACCTCTGGTCCCAAAGGCTTGCTTGGAACGTCTCACCAAATGGACACTTTCTTGTTTCTGCATTAATCCTTTGTATGCTGGCCAAATTCCAACTCAGGTAATTACATTCTCTCTTACCCAAATCCCCCTGGCAAATTTAGTCCTTTCATAGGTCTTCTTGTGATTTTTATTTTTTAATTTTTTTTGTTTTTTTGTGGTGTTTTGCTCTTGATGTGGCAGTTTTCTGAAGAGATTTTGCCTTTCTGCAAGAGGGCAGAGAGGGTGGGCCCACTGGCTCTGTGTATTATCTTCAGAAGAATTGCAGGGGCGAAGTGAAGGTGATGGAGCCATGCTGAGCAGAGCAGAACGCTGGAGAATGAGAGGCCTCCAGAGATGCCCTCATGAGACCCCTCCCTCAGGTAGGTGTGTGATCAAACCTCTGATGTTAGCCACTGACTTCCTGGTATAAAGTCTCCATGACCCTCTGCAGTGAGACAGCCAGTTTTGTTACTCTTTGGGCGAATGATTCGAACTTATCCTTAAATGGAACCCCTACGGCTTGGGTGTTGCCAGTCCACCCTCTGTTTCTTGTGTTTGATTGACAGACAGTCTATTGTTTGGTTTCCCAGCGTTATGATCTGGATTTTTGCTTTGGGATGAAGGCACTGTAGACGTTTTTAGTTATTTGGATCCAAAAATCTCTAAAACATGCCGACAATTTCTCAGTAATTATATTTTAAATATCACCAGATCATCAAGCTGTGATCAATTGTGTGATACGCTCCAACCCATGAGGCATTTATTAAATGACTACGTCCCCTTCCCTTCCATCTAAGTCACCTTGAGGAAGTTAGCTAACAGCTTCATGCTTTGGTTTTCTTACTTGTAGCTTGAGGATAATACGTATAGCTACTTCATAGATTGTTTTGGTGATTTATTGGGAATGCATGGAAAGTCACTACTACCACTGTTATTACAAGTTATTATTTTATTATAAAACACTAAATATTAAGCAAACATATATACTGTGGAATTGATCTTCTAAGAAGGTAATAAAATACTCAAAACATCTCTTAAATAAAATGAGGATACCAAGGTAACTAAGCAATGGTCCTGCCCTCAGTACACTTGTGATCTAGTGAAGGAGTCAAATGTCTTTTTCTGTTAATCTTTTAACATAGTTTTTTTTTTTTTTTTAATTGATTTGTTTCTTTGGCCAGGTGAGGTCTTAGTTGCATCATGGTGGGTCTTTCACTGTGGTGCAAGGCCTCTCTAGTTGTGCTCGGGCTCAGCAGTCCTGGCACGTGGGTTTAGCTGCTCCACGGCCTGTGGGATCTTGGCTCCCCGACCAGAGGTTGAATCCGCGTCCTCTGCACCACAAGGTGGAGTCTTATACTGGGCCACCAGAGAAGGCCCTGAGTCACATATTCTTCTTCAATGCTGTCATCCTGATACCTAGATCCATGCCTGGCATTTACAGTGGGAGGCCAATAAATATTTGTTATTAGGATTATTGAATGTATAAAGGACTTAAGCACAAACATATGGAAGGTAAATTGCCAATGAGGTGAATGGAGGACAGCTTCATACAGACGGTTGCATCTGATCTTTGAATTCTCTGGTTGAATTCAGTGATTGAATTCACTCTCAGGAATGGATATGATCTTGATAGATCAGGAAAGAAGTAGAAGGCCCTCAAAATTACGTACTGAAACAGTGTTTCCCAGTTTTAAATGGATCATAGGACATGAAGAAAATAATAACATTTACACAGGACACTGGTCAAAGGCTCAGTGTAAGAACATGCTCCCCAAGAGAACAGAGACTTTGGCTATTGTGGTCAGCTTTGTATCCCCAACACCTTGGATGGTACTTCGCAGCTATTAGTTGAATAGCAGCAAAGGGGAAACACTTAGATTTGGTCTACAAAAGGCATGACTGGGCCACTGAGGTGCAGGATTCATAAGAAAATGTAGAAAGAGTCAAGAAAGGCTGGAAGCAAATCTAGGATGCTTTTGAATGCTGTCACAGATTGATCTTTGTTCACTAGGGCATGGGCTCTACTAAAAATTTTGGATTGGAAGCTCTTAATAAGAAAGACAGTTCTGGGTGGGGGCCATTTAAAGAACAGAGGAAAATACTAGGAGAAGAAAGTTAAAAAGGTGACTATTTGTAATGTCAGGGTGACAGACAGTGAGGGACTGAAATACTGGGTTAGCAAGAATGTTCAAATACAAATGAACTTTTTGACCAACCCAATAGGAAGGGGAATGTTAAGAAAAGACGTGAAGAAATATTTGATAGGACATGGCTGGAGTGAGTTGAAAAAGGCAAGACAAGAGTTACGTCATTACTAATGAGCTCTTCCACCTTAGTGGAAAAAGTGTTAGTTGCTCAGTTGTGTCCGACTCTTTGCACCCCCATGGACTATAGCCCACCAGGCTCCTCTGTCCATAGGTTTCTCCAGGCAAGAATACTGGAGTGGGTTGCCATTCCCTTCTCCAGGGGATCTTCCTGACCCAGAGATCGAACTCAGGTCTCCTGCATTGCAGGCAGATTATTTATCATCTGAGCTACCAGGGAAGCCCAGAGTACTTAACCTCTCCATCTGTTTCCACATCTGAAATGACCTTAACTATTCTTTCAGTGCCATTCATTCCTAGTATTTTAGAATTCTCTAATCTTATCAAATTCTCAGTACATTAGAGACCTTTCTAATGTACTTCGTCATTTCCTCTACCCCTCCTCCACCTCAGTTGGTAGTGACATTTCAGTTTCCTAGTTTGGACTCCCTTAATTCTTTGAAGAATTTCAGACTAACATTCATTCAAGTATAGCGTATAGATCCTTAGGGCACAGGGTGGAGTCGTGTTCCCTGTGCCATCTGAAGATACTCAACTGGCATTGTCTTCCCTCTACTTTTCTCTTATTCATTGCGTCTTCTAGGGGGACCTCTGGCATAGTTTTTTTTTAATGGGTAGGAATTGTGTCTTACTCCCCTTTGCCAATACAAGCTTGGCATAGAATAACTGCTCACAACTATGAGGGACAAATGAATGAATGAGGAAATGCTTTGATGATGGGGAGACATCACTTGGGATTGTAGCTTTTTGGCCACTGGGAAGTTCTGGTCGGATGCTTTATGACAAGAAACTCGTTAACAGCATCTTTTGTTTTTTTCTCTTTCCTTGAGAACTCTTAAGCTAAATGTTTTTCTAAACCTTTGTTCTCCTACAGCTATTGCTGTCATTTGCTTCTTGGCCTTTCTTATCCATAATTGGTTACCTTCCCAAGTTCATCTGAAGTCTGGGGAATCAATTGTGTCATCCTTTTCTCTTAAGATTAGACCATTGACTGTTATATGTACAGAAATTCCATCCATGATATCAACATAGTCTTTCCAGGACAGAGACCTTGAATGAGTTAATAAGCACCAACACATTTGCTAAACTTAAAAGAATACTCTTATTATTGTGTGGCAATTGGTAAAGAACTTATTAATTAAGGATATAAGATAGAGAGAAATCTCGCAAGAGGTAAAAAGCCATTACAAAGACATTGTGGAACCAATCTAGCAGTTAATGGAATACTCAGAGGTTCTTTAAAAAGAAGAGAGAAAGTGAGGGGGGGGTCACTTTTCAAAGGGTGTCACCAAATTAATGATATATTATAGACTGTGGGAAACTTACCAAAAGACAGATAGAATATAAAAACAAAGCAAAAAGCCTCCTAAACTTTTGTTTTCATACAATCCAATCTTTGTATGGTAACATCTCCTGATCCTAAATACACACCCACTCCACCACAAAGCATAAAAGTAAATTGAGATGGAAATCAGAATCAAACTAGTGTTGCAAATGAGAATTAATAGTACATTTGCTTTTGTTCTGAGGCAAAATAAATAACTCATTTCAACTGCCTGTGAGTTGTTTGTTTAAGACAGACCTAGCAAATTAACAAGAAATGCCAGGCTCTCCTCCATTTCCTTTTCAATTTTAAGTTTTCCCCTACAGATTATCCGGTCATATGAGAACAGTGTTGTGTTTTAGAGAGGGATTTGGTGAGATGAGGCAAAAGCAGAGGATTACCCAGGAATTGGGTCCCCTGGAGTGATAACAGAGATCTGACAGACCTATTCTATTAAGATGCTTATCTTCCTAGCTCCAGCCCTGTGAGCAGACGCCCATAGACGCTGACTACATCAAGCCTCCCAACGACATAGCATCACAAAGCACATGGTGGCGGGATCTTAATAACTCTGCACTGGATCCCAGTAAACCTTTCATCTTTGAGGCAAAACCAGACCTGGGAAATATTAATATCTGCATCAGAGGAGCAGCATATAGGTTCAGAGTATGAGAATGAGAAAAGTCAGGGACGTTAGTTTCTTTATGTTGCAACTCACATGTAACCTAGACCAATCCTCTGAACACAGATAATACATTCATAAGTTAAAACTTGTGAATTCTTTATTCCACAGTTTTGGAGGGAGGGGTGAGATGCATTTACATTAATGAACATAAAATGGGAAAGTAGAAAGATCACTGGACATGGAATGTGAACATTTGATTTTGAATGTATATGAGTTTACATGAGCTCTGCTATCAGGATGTATTGCTCACACTTCGTGAGCCTTTCCTTTCTCATCTGCAAAAGGGGGTAAAATCATACCCACACTGCCTGCCTCATACAGTAGCTGTAAAGCTCACATAAAATATGCCAGCGCGCTATACCATCCATAGACTTTAAGATGGCAGTGGTGATGATGATGGTAAGTTATTAGCTCAAAGCAAGTACCTTAGTCTGTCTTGAAAGAAAATGACTCTAAGTTTTGTGATAAATGCTGGTCAAAATGAAAACATAGTTTATTTATTTATGTATTTGTGCCAGGTATTAGTTGCAGCAAGCGGGATCTGGGGTCTTCGATCTTCCTTGCAGCATGTGAGATCTTTAGTTGCAGCACTCAAACTCTAAGTTGTGGCGTGTGGGATCTTAGTTCTCCAGCCAGCATCGAACCTGACTCCCTTACATTAGAAGGCAGATTCTTAACCACTGGAGCACCAGGGAGGTCCCTCAATTTCTTTTTCAACACTCTTGCTCGACATGTTTAGTTTCTGAGTATCTTTCTACTTTATATAAAATATAGAGGTCAAATGGGAGTTGAATAACTTGGCTTGCTTTCTGTAATGTACCCGCTAAGTATTATGCCAAACCTTCTCAAATATGCAATTTTTGTCTTTGTCCTGCTGGCTCCAAATATAGTGAGATTTTTCTTTTATTGTTCTCTCCAGTTTCATAAACTTGATCCACTGTTGGGCTCAGTCTTTCTAGGCCTATCTTTTTGCAGTTTTATATTTGAGTTCATCAGAGTTTTCTTTATCTAGGCAGTTATATTGGTTCTATAATCTAATCTCCCAACACATTTTGGTAATTGGCATTGCATGTAATTAAGGTAGAATTTAATCTCATGCCAGCTCTTAACTGCACTGAGGGTCTTTTAGGATTTCTTTTAGTCTTTGTTCACAGGACTATTAGGTGCTTAAGAGCTTGGCTCATAAAGAAAATCTCTTTCTATGCTTGAGGCACTCTTCTTTGATATCACGAAAGTTCATAGAAGTGTACTGAACTTCCCCCACCATAATTCCCTGTTTTTGACTACCTGCTTATCACTTAAGACTTTCAAACTTTCTGATCTCCCTGCCTAGAACACTTTTTTATGTCTATTTTTTACATATCAGGCTCTTTCTCATGTCTATGTCTTTGTTTTAATACTATATCCTCAGAAAGGACCTTAATTAAAGTAGCCTTTGATATATACATGCCTATCCACCTACCCACACACTTGATCTCATCACCTTATGTATTACTCTCATGGTACTTAGCATGGTTGGTACTTGACCTGTTGACTGGTTTGCTTCCCCATATGTTCTTTCTCTCCCTGACCCCCCCACCCCCGCACCCAGTCCCACATCTACCTGCTACAACTGGGATCTTGTCCATCTTGTTCACTGATGTTTCCCAGTTCCTAGACAGGGTCCATCCAATAAATATGCGTTGGAGGAATAAATGGTCTCTTTCTACATTATTCTGTATGCTCTAAGAGGCAGAGTCTGAATACCTTAACTGAGTAAACTTGTATGAAAGGGAAAATCCATTCTTAGAGCGCAAATAAAATTGAGATTGTTTATTCCCTAGTTTTCATTTTGTAGATAAGTGTTCAAAGAAATGATATAGTTTGGACAAGATTTCATTTTTTAATGATTGGTAAAGCCAGGAGTAGAAACTAAGCCTTTTGACTTCCAGAGGAGTAAGCATCAATCAATGAGCCTCTTCCCACTGGCACTTATGAACTTGGTTGTCCAACTTCTCCAGAATTGCACAACTTGAATGCTCCACTCCAGCAAGCCAAACCAACAACACACAGCTTGTTTGTTGACAACAGCAATAGCAAATCCTCGCTGTCTCTACTATACAAAGCAGACTCTCCCCCCATTCACCCCATTCACTGAAGTTCTGCTCAAAAAAATCTTTTGTCAAGTTTTACTTTTGTAATCCCAATCAACTCTAGTCTTATCAGGCTTTCTGTTAATTGTTGAGCTCCTTCTACTTCTGCTTTCCTGCCTGGATGATAAATCTGGAACTGATTTTTTTCATTGACATTTCCTCACTGAGGTTGATTGGGAAAATGGCCATCCTATTTTGCAGTTCCTTCCATAAAGAGGTAGAATCCATTTCTCCATTGGATTCTATTTCTTTTTTTTTTAACTTTTTATTTTATATTGGAGTATAGCCAGTTAAACAATGCTGTGATAGTTTCAGATGGACAACAAATGGACTCAGTCATACAAATACATGTCTATTTCTTAAATCTGGGCTTAGCCACCTACTTGCTTTGGCCAATGGGATATTGACAAATGTTTTTCAAACAGGGGCTCAAAAATTGCTGGTGGCATTATGGTTTGCTTTCTCTTGTTGCAGTTGAAATCCTGAGACCACCATATGAAAGGCATTTTTTTTTTTTTCCCAGAAAGCCTTCTGGAAAGGCTACATAAGAAAAACCTGAGCACCTTGACTGGTTGCCTCCCAACTGCCAGACATGTGAGTGGAGCCATCCTAGGCCCCCAGCTCTCAGTCTATCTGCCAAATGACTGCAGACCTATGAGTGAGCTCAGGTGAGACCTTCAAAAGAGTTGCCCAAATGAACCCAGCCCAAACTGCCCACCCACAGAACTGTGAGCTAACAAATGACTGTTGTTCTTTTTTTTTTTTTTAAGATTTTTAAACACTTTTGTGATGCTTTAGTTTACATCTTTATTGAATGTGTTACAGTATTGCTTCTGCTTGTTTTATGTTTGGGGTTTTTGGGTGTAAGACATGCGGGACTTAGCTCTCTGACCAGGGATGGGACCGGCACCCCCTCCATTGGGAGGTGAAGTCTTAACCCCTAGACCACCAGGGAGTGTCATGACTGTTGTTTTAAATCACTAAGTTCTGGGATGTTTTGTTACACAGCAAAACCCCACCTTCCATACTCATGAGGCCTCCTACGTTGCTTTCTAGGCGCACTTGCTGCTTCACAAGTGCACTTCATTACTGGGTGATCCATTTATCCCCATTTCACAGAGAGGAAAGATCAATGCCAAGAGGCTTTTCTAGTACTGATGCTCTGACAGGCTTAATTCTTTAGATCCCATGCGTTAGAGATCAATCCTCCTTAGACATCTTTCAAGGGAACAGCCACTAGAAATGTTTAGGAAGGAATTAGGAAGTTAAGAATGTGCAGACAGTTTCTGAAAGCTGGACTGCAAAACTGTAAGCCTGAGCTCAAATAGGGCTTCCAAAATTAATAAAGCCAGATTCCAATTTCATTCATTTACCTCATATTTTCTAACCAGCAGCTATCAATGTACACCAAAAATCTAGACTGTTACAAGACTGCAGTTATTAGAACTACCACACAATAATCATCACAATAATTATTGAGAGTATTTATTGATCATCTCTAAGTGTTAGGCATTATTCTCATCCATATCTCTGCTGCTGCAATAACCCTGCTGCTGCTGCTGCTGCTGTGCTGCTGCTAAGCCACTTAGTCGTGTCCGACTCTGTGCGACCCCATAGGCAACAGACTAATCGGTAAATTAGTAGGGTTAGTAGTATTAATAGTATATTCTTACCTAATACAGCAGAGCTTCTCTGGTGGCTCAGATAGTAAAGAATCTGCTGGCAATGTGGGAGGTCCGGGTTCGATTCCTAGGTTGGAAAGATCACTTGGAGAAGGGAATCACCACCCACTCCAGTATTCTTGCCTGGAGAATTTCATGGACGGAGGCTACAATCCATGGGGTCACAAAGAGTTGGCCGCGACTGAGCGACCAACACCTGGAGAAGTTGAGAAACTAGTCCCAACCCACACAGCTACAGAACTGAAATTCGAGCCAGGGTGAGCCGCTGAGCTTTCTCATCTAGCGCTTTCCTCCCTTGGATCAAATGCTACGCAATTCCTGTTTCCTTCCAACTTATTAAGGATGCGTATCAGGAACCCCACATCCAAGAATACCTGCGGGGTCTATTCCTTAGCAGGAAAGCAGAGTGTCTGTCATGTATCAGCATGTAAGTGATTTCACTTTCAAACAGCTTAAGTCTGTTACCCTTGGAATACCCCAAGAAAAGCCTCTTATTTGTCTACAGCATTTGCTTTTCAACCTGAGTTTTGAGGAGGCAGAAGGGAATATGTTAGGCTATGAACCAGATGCATTTTTTTTTCTAACGCAGAGCCAGATAAAATACAATAGGACCTTCCCAGATTTCTGAATTAAATTCCTTAAAAAAAAAAAATCCTCAAAGGAGGGCTCATTGAAAAACTTAGAGAGGTTAGCCTTGAAAGCTAGGAACAGCTTTTATAAATACATTTTATGCTCCCAATAAGAGACCAATGCACAGGACATGCATCTCAGTTAGTGACATTTCACACTTCTCAAAAGTAGTAAAACTGAACACTATGCTTTTAATTTTACTTAACTGATCATCTCATACGTGCTAGTTCCATTTTAGTATCGCCCTTTCCCCTCAGTCCTGTGCTTATAAATTCAGTTACTTCATTGCATCTGACAGATACTGGAGTTGGCCAAAAAGTTTGTTTGGGTTTTAGCGTGCCATCTTACAGAAAAATTCGAATGAGCTTTGTGGCCAACCCACTATCTGTTCTCTATCTGCTCCATATCCAGAGACCTTTTTTAAGTTTTTTTTTTTTTTTTTTTGATTGCACTGGGTCTTTGTTGCTGCTCGCGGGCTTTCTCTCGTTGCAGCAAGTGGGGGCTGCTCCTTGTTGTGGTGTTGAGGCTTCTCCCTGTGGTCGCTTCTCTTGCTGTGGAGCACGGGCTCCAGGCACACAGGCTCAGTAGTTGTGGCACACGGGCTTCATTGCTCCACAGCATCTGGAAACTTCCCAGACCAGGGATTGAACCCACTCCCCCTGCATTGGTAGGAGGTCTCTTATCCACTGCTCCAGAGGCCTTTGTGATTTTGTGATTTTATCATCTCACTTCCTGGAGCCCCACTTCCCAGGTCCTCGTGTTTGCACTCACGTCTAGATCCTCTGGTGCCCCCTCCTCCTCAGCTGGCGCTTGACTTTAGTTTTCTCTGTAGCCCAGTGGCTAAGACAGTTCAGAGTGTCACATTGTATTATACCCTTTTGTATCCCTACTCTGCACACTTTCTACTTTGCACATACAGGAAATTCTCTAAATATTGTGAATGGATTAATGGAGGAACAATGGGAATGATCAGAGTAAGGAAAGTTCATCATGACTGCAAGCAGCTCTTAAGGGCAGGAGGCCAATCACAGTGTCCTTCCTCTATTTTTATTTGTCTTTGAAGAGGCAGGGTTCCTTTCTTTCATCAATTTCTTTGCCCTAATATTCCAAACTTGATGCTTCCCAGGTGGCACAGTTGGTAAAGAATTCACCTGCCAGTGCAGAAGAGACAGAGATGCAGGCTCGATTCCTGGGTCAGGAAGATCCCCTGGTAGAGGGCATGGCACCCTACTCCAGTACTCTTGCCTGGAAAATCCAATGGACAGAGGAGCCGGGCAGGCTACAGTCCATGGGGTTGCAAAAGTTGGACACAACTGAGTGCAAGCACATACATACGATCTTGTTAAAATAAGCCAGTTTCTTTTTCTGATGAGGCCAATTTCATAAATGTAAGTCTGCTAACTTAAATCCCAGCTGAAACAGGCTGGGAAGCTGGCATCTGGGACCTGGGACCCTTTGGTACAGGCTTGCACCTGGGCAAAAGTCTCCTTGAGCAACAGAATAAGAAGAAACTATAAGGGACTAAAAATAACTGTGTATATGAACAGTTGGAGCAAATTATGAACAAGATACAAAAAAGACCAAAAGCAACTGGCACTTCTGAGGTGTCTGGAGCAAAAGCAGGGGACTGAGCATGATCCCTACACACAGACGGCCCATCTTTGGCCTGAGCCCTGCACCTGGCCCCCTACTCTCACCCTGTTTAAGGGACCAGCTCACCCTGTCTTGACCCTGCCAGGGACAAGCAAGAGAACCTATTACTTGCTTCCATGTCCTCATACTGCAGCTCGAGTCCCAGCAATGCCCTGTCTGAATTTCTCACCTGGCTCCTTACCAGTTTCTGTTGACTAAGGAGGTGAAGAGTCGTGGTGGGTAATACAGTCATCTTAAGAACCATAGCAACCTGACTATTTCAACCTGAGAATTAAGTGACCAAAGACACTTTAAAAGCACAGCTTAGCAATTCTCTTAGTTCCCTTAAAAACAGCAGCGTTCTATAGACGCCAAATTGCAGAATCCGATTCAGGATGCAAATTACCACAAAGAAAAGGAAATAGCGGCCGGAATTCTCCCTTGCCAGGTGATACCCACTAAGCTAAAATTCGTGCATCTGGAAAAATAATATAGAATTTAAAAAAAACACTGATTTCCCTGAAATGCAAACCACTTCTAATGTGTTTACGCTTATATCTGCTTCAACTCTACTCCCGTGGAAATGAAGTTATCGAAATGTCTGTGTTGGGTGATGGGGCCGCACCAGGACAACACAAAAGAGATGAGAAAAGAGCAAGAGGGAGGGGATATGTCACATCCTGACTACAGGAAACAGTGCAAAACATCTCATCACAGCAGTGCCAGGGAACTTGAACCTGTCCAAAAAGATCCTGCGCTCTCCGTGCTTAATTGCGGTTGATGGCTCCTGGCCGGTCATGCATGACAATGCGTGCGGGTCTGGCTGCTCCCTGCCTGTGCTCATTGCTGTCAGCCTTCACTCCAGGTGATGAGCACAGTCCTCGGCCCCTGCAAGAGGGGTCTGGGCCAGAGCTGGTGGAGGGGCTGGGGGCTGGGGGCTGGTGAGCGCTGGAGCAACCCCTCATGGACACAAAGTGGCTTGTACACAAATAACCCATAGCTAAACAGAAGTCGTTAGAAATAAAAACGTGGTAACCAGCTTCCATCCTTACTTCCTTTCCCCAAGTATCCCGTAGATTTGTTTTCCTTGAGCAAAAATAAATCTAGGACACCCTATTTAGATGGGAAGGACATCTGTGACCCGCGGTATATCCACCGGCCACGTATGACTCTCCTGTTTGGTCCATTCTATTTCAGCACAGGCTTCACTCTGGATGGAGAACTGTCAATTGCACTCGAACAGCAAAGCGCATTATGGTCGACTCAATACTTCTAAATTTCTTTCTGTCTGCACAAGAGGCAAAATCATGTTTCTGTTTATTTTGATGACAAGGAAAGCCCCCAAGCGCTTGAGAAAAAAGATGAAGTCTATAGTGGCACTGATAATTTGGAAGGAATTCATCCTTTTGCAGCCTAATTATTCATTTTTAGTGTGGGATGAGTCACAAAGTTCTCTAGAGTTGTAGACCCCTGGAGAGATTGTTTTAAGGCATAAATATGTAAAAGAAACCTCAAAACACATAAGTTCCAGGCAGAATAAAATGACACATTTGAGATTAGAAACAATTTTGCACAAAAGGTCCATCACTTGTCTTCTGCCCATGAAGTGTTGGGAAGAGCTTAACTTCTCTCTGGGTTTTAATTGCTTCATCTCTAAAAATAGACATTTCTACCTCATGGGGATGCTCTGAGGATTAAATGAGCTGATGTCTATTATGAGCTTCCTCTGCAAATAAATAGACAAACTGCAGGCACGCAAGGGCAAGGATTTGTATCTATTTATTTTTGTAAACTTAGCGACAGAGCGCGATGGTAAAGGGTACAACCTCTGAAATTAGGACCAGATTGAAGACCGTGATACTAACTAGCTTTTTACTTGTGTGTTCATTTTCTTTTCATTTTATTTTAACTTGTATGCTCATTTTCTCATCTTAAACAATGAAGATAATTATTCTTACCTGAAAAAGAGTTGAGATCATGGGCCTAAGAGATCTGACATATAGTAAATATTCAATGAATAGTATTAACTCCCAGCTCCAAGCATATATTACAAAACAGAAAACTAGAAATAAGTTTATGTACTGAAAATTAAATCATCCATGGTAGGGTTACAGTTTTTGTTGACTGGCAATTTGACATGAACTGTCTAAGTATCCTTAACTATTTTCTCAGCAAGAACCCCAAATAAAGAATGGGAGCAAGGAAACTTATACCATAAAGGAGATTTATCTTTTCTCCACAATACAACTAGTTTCATTTTTTTCTGATTATATAAACAACATCTGTTCATAAAAAAAAAAAATTTTAAGCCAACCAATCAATAAAAGAAAGTCAAAATCACCTGAAATTTCACAATCCTGTGATAACTATCATTAATATGATATGAATCAGCAACATTTGAACAGTGCTTGGAACTGTGCTTGTCATCCACTCAGGAACACGTGGATGACTTTAGCGTTACTTCCTTTATGATATATTTTCCCATACCAAATTAAATAAATATTTGTGTCATAAATGTTTCTGACTTCTCAGTTTTCTTTCTGCCTGCATTCTCCAGTTTATTTATGTAGTCTCCTAAATTTACTTGAAAATTTGTTTTCTTTTTTAAAAATCAGGATGAATCAAAATTGATTGTGAATAAATTTCATTATTTCCCAGGATTTATTTCTGAACTTTATATTTTGTCCACTGGTCCATTTGGCTAGTCCTCTTCCAATTCATATTGTTTTGATTTAAAAATATAACAATTTTTCATTGCCACTTTTCTCATATTTGTCTTGGCTCTTCTAGCCTAACTTTTTCTTTGGAATATTGCTGGATTGAGAGTTCATGTACACTCGTGGCTGATTCATGTTGATGTGTAGCAAAATGAATACAGTGTTGTAAAGTAAAACAAACTAAAAAATAAAAATTAATTAAAGAAAAAAAAAAGAAAGAAAGAAAGTAGCATCGCTTCCGGAAAAAAAAAAAGAACATAATTGTTATTTACCAGAATGTGAAGCATAGATTTTAAATATCTCACAGGTAGTTGTAAGTGGAGATTGAGAAAATTTCAGTGCTAGGGTTCTGAAAACCATATATAAAAGCATAATAATAAAAATGTGGTATTAAGTGAGTATTTGGGGTCATAAAGTAGAAAATAAAGTAATTGAGAAAAGAAAAAAAAATAAATAAAAGATAACCAAGGAAAGTTTCTGTTGGGACTCTAACTGGATCTTCATTAATTATATCTATTAGTTTTTTAAGTTGATGTTTTATCATTTTATGTTTTCCTACCTGTCTTAGTCTGTTACAGTTACTATAACAAAATATCATAAACTGAGTGACTTACAAACAGTGGAAATTTATTTTCAGAGCTCTTATAGACTGGGATGTCCAGTATCAAGGTGCCAGCAGAGTCAGTGTCTGGTGAGGACTTGGCCTTCTGGTTCACAGATGGCCATCCTTTAAGTATTTCCTCAACCACAGGAAGAGGCAAGAGAGCCTTCTTGTGTCTCTTTCGTAAGAGTATTAATCCCATTCATGAGGGCTACACTCTCATGACCCTATCACCTCCCAAAGGCTCCGCCTCCAAATACCATCACATTGGGGATTAGGTTTCAAGATATGAGTTTTGAAGGGACACTAACAGTCTGTGTATGTGTGTGTGCGAGTTGCTCAGTAGTGTCCAATTCTTTGTGAGTCTATGGACTGTAGCCCTCCAGGCACCTCTGTCCATGGACTTCTCCAGGCAAGAATACTGGAGTGGGTTGCCATTCCTGCTCCAGGGGATCTTTCCTACCCAGGGATCAAACCCAGGTCTCCTACAGTGCAGGCAGATTCTTTACCATCTGAGCCACCAGGGAAGCCCCAAACAGTCTACAGCACTACCCAAACTAATACTATATCTTTCTATTGTTTCGATCTTGTTTTATGTCCTTCAAATAAATTTGTTAGTTTTCTAGTAGATGTTTTGTAGCTTTCTTAATAATTTTAAGTATTTCTTAATCCTTTGTCAATTAACAAGTGAAACATTTTTTCTCACTTTTATTTTTACCTAATCATTGCTAGAATAAAGGAAAACTACTGACTTTAAAAATATTTTTCTTTCATCAAGCCACCTTACCTAGAATTCCAATATTAACTCTAGCAGCTTTTTAAAAAATTTGAATCTCTTAAATTTTCTGAAATTTCAGGGTGTGTCTCTGCAGCAGCTTGTGTTGCATAATGATGAAATAAAATATGTTTTTTCTTTAAAAAAATTTATACTGATCATTTTGTTTCTTTTCATATGCAGTGAAACCTTAAAAGCAATGGTGAATAAGAATGGCAGTGACATACACCCTCTGTTCTTCTGATTTATTTAGTTTACCTCTGAATAACAAAAATTTTTCCTTTATCTTGTCTTCTGTTAACTTGATAACCTTATCTTCCACATTTATTTCTCCGATTCATTTTGAGTCTGTCATTGTATTTGAGGTTAAATAGAGATCATATTTTATTTTCCTCTGTGGAGTAAGTCAACTCATCTCTATATTGTCTGCTCTTTCAACACAAATTTGTGGTGCCATTTTATCAAAAACTCAGCTTTTATGGGTTTGGACCTAAAAATTCTATTCTGCGCATTGAACTATTGGTCCATTATTGAGTTGTACCATGTTTTTTTTTTGTTTGTTTTAGCAAATCTTCATTTCCTGTAAGTTGTCTCCCCTTTCACTCTTATTTTTCAGAGCTTAGTTAATCTTTAAAGTTTATTTTTTCCTGCTGCTGCTGCTGCTAAGTCACATCAGTCGTGTCTGATCTGTGAGACCCCATAGACGGCAGCCCACCAGGCTCCCCCATCCCTGGGGTTCTCCAGGCAAGAACACTGGAGTGGGTTGCCATTTTCTTCTACAAGTTTTAAATTATTGATTCGAATTTAGAATGCATTTTTTGAGTTCCTCAAAAATATAACTTTCTTTTGCACTTTAATTTTAATTAAGATTGTGATAAATTTACAGATTAATTTTGGGATAATTAGAATCTGTTTAATGTTGAGTTTTTTTCATATAACAATATGAAATGCATTTATATTTGCATCTTAAAGAAAAGTCCGGTGCCTTCTTGAGGGTAGATGATTAATAATAACCTTTTAACATTTTCTATGCTACTTCAAACTTTCTACTCCTTGGAATCATTTTTATTATTTATTTATTTTTTGCTAAGAAACCATTTATTTTTCTACATTTTCTTTTGTCTTTATTCTCAATAGATTTAATCTAGTGTTAAACTTTATGTCCAATCTCTTCTGTTTCTGTGGTTATGACTCCTTTCTTGTACTAATTTTGATTATTTTTGCTTTTTCTCTTTTTCCTTAAGTTCCCAGGCATTTATATATTTGATCAGTTCTCTTTTTATTTTCTAAAATAGTCAGGATTTAAATTTTTTAAATTCTACTAATTATTTTCTATTTCATGTCTTGCAACTTTTATCTTTTCCCTCTTTGTTGCTGCTGTCCACTTTTCAGTCCTAACAGATGTAACCAAATACATATTTCTGTATTTCTTTGTTAAGACATAGTTCTCCAGTTCTTCAGTTTCAAGTGTGTGTTCTCCAAGCTTTGAGAGTTAATAGGACTCAGTCTACTTGTGCAGAACTCCTCAGGATCTCTTATAAGAAAGCTCTTGCAGCTCAGCATTGCTTTTCTCTCCAATTCATGTTCTACAGGTCAAACATTAACCAGGAGAAAAGGCTTGCACCTACTCTCTCCCTTCTCCAGGCCCTACTGGTCTATGAATACCAACAGCTTCCAGCTCAAGAGTGATGTCTTTTTCGCTTGAAGAGGCTCCAGAGGACTGACATATTGAGGCTTCTGTTTATTCCCAGAATTATCCACCTAAAATCTTTCTTTTTTATAGTTCACTTTTTGGATATTTTTATTTTATAAAATTATTTATTTAAAAACTACTCTGAGTGGAAGCAAAATTTCAAGACCTGTGAAATATTTAAACTCAAATATTTATGCACTTCAATTCAGAGAGAGAAAGAGAATAACCACCACTTAGCAACATGTCAGCATGAATTTTGACTTTTAACGTTTATACAAAATAGACTATGGTAAGTTGCCCCCCTTACTTCTTATCCTGGTCCCTGAAAATGTAACAGCAAATATTCTACCATCAATCTAAATGGCAAGCTACAACAGACTCCTGGAGAACAGTACCGTATAAAAATTTTTCTTAAATAAATTTTTCCTGTTAATATTTACCTTGTTGCTATTAGAAATAAAAATCATTACAAGTAATGTTTATATGATGTTTTAAAAATTATCTGATTTTTAAATCTAGTGTTAAAAATGATCTGAGCCTGCATTTACTTGGAAATCCACTTTCGTCTACCTTACTTTGGTAGATCTTGTACTGTTTGTATTTCCAACTCATATTGCCCTATTTAGAGTATATTTTAACTTTATATATATTAATTACTAGCAACATTTTCTTATTTGTTCTTTTACAAATTGGTCTCTGTAAGTTTCTGAGGGTATTTTTAACCTAGCTTCTTCATTCATTGTAAAATCACAGACTTGGCTGATCCCGTGTCATTTGTCAAGGCATTAAGCATTCACACGGTCTGACCCCCAGCCTCCCTTTACCACTGCATTGCCCCCTTCTATGGAAGAACATGAAATTATTTTTTTTTAATGTAAGGGCACTTCCCCTGTGGTCCAGTGGTTAAGACTCTGCCTTCCAATGCAGAGGTTGCTGGTCTGATCTCTACTTAGGGAACTAAAGTCTCACATGCCTAAAGCATGGTCAAAATTTTAAAGAATCCTATTTAGAGTATATTTTAACTTTATATATATTAATTACTAGCAACATTTTCTTATTTGTTCTTTTACAAATTGGTCTCTGTAAGTTTCTGAGGGTATTTTTAACCTAGCTTCTTCATTCATTGTAAAATCACAGACTTGGCTGATCCCGTGTCATTTGTCAAGGCATTAAGCATTCACACGGTCTGACCCCCAGCCTCCCTTTACCACTGCATTGCCCCCTTCTATGGAAGAACATGAAATTATTTTTTTTTAATGTAAGGGCACTTCCCCTGTGGTCCAGTGGTTAAGACTCTGCCTTCCAATGCAGAGGTTGCTGGTCTGATCTCTAGTTAGGGAACTAAAGTCTCACATGCCTAAAGCATGGTCAAAATTTTAAAGAAGAAAAATGTGGTAAAGCCTTTGTTGGGAGTCTGATGAACACTAGATGAAGAGTTACCCTCTTTTGGCTTCAGTTGGTACATAGCCACTTACTTGAACTATTTCTCAGAGTTGAGTTAGCCGACTGCCCTCCAGTCTGGAGAGAGGAAAATCAGTTTGTGTGCTCATTTGGTTTGGAGACAATAATCTGACAGCTCTGTCAAAGGTGTGAATATTTAGCTAGCAAATAACAAATCCTGACAAGCTGGACTTCATCATCCTCTGCAGCCCTGGGTGAGAGTAAGCCCTGTGGTGAGAAGGGAGATGAGTCAGAATTGGATGTAGAACTTTCTGGAAGGCAGGGGAGTCTGGGCATAACCATGGCACATATAAACACAAATATGCACACACAGTCACACACACACACACAGAGCTCTCTGAGATAGTGTATAATTCAGGAAGTTGGATTTTTGTTCTCCTCATGTAGAAATTATCAAAAGAAAAATCTAAATGTCAAGATGCTTTTCCAGCATAACGAGATTGATGCACTTAATCTTACATGAAATCAACAAGCATGCATTTCCTGAGGAAATACGCTCTGTGCAATCCAGGTCAAAACACTGGAAAATGCCAATATAATATAGCCTATGTTTTCAGAGGCCAACTGTCTTAGATAATATTTTAAAAAGGAGTCGGGTGAAGTTACAAATTGTTACTATTGTTCAGTTGCTCAGTCATGTTCAACTTTGTGTGGCCCCATAGACTGCAGTATGCCAGGCTTCCCTGTCCTTTACTATCTCCCGGAGTTTGCTCAAACTCATGTCCATTGAGTTGGTGGCAGGAATAGAATATAAATATTATAGTTCAGAGACAGGAGAAATTAGCAAATTCTGGAGATGTCCAGGAGAATCCCATGAGAAAAATGTAGTTTGAGTTGAATCGTAAAATATGGGTGACATTTGGGTTTGGGGAAAGGAGAAAATTACAAGCACAGAAGTGGAAATAAACATGGTGGGTATGGTGGATGGTGAGAAATCTTTCCAATTCTGAAAAGTGCTGTGCTCTTCCCCCTGGGTCAAGGAATCTTGAGCTAAAAAAAAATGGTAAACCCTATAGAATGTGAAGAACTGACTCACTGGAAAAGACCCTGATGCTGGGAAAGATGGAAGGCAGGAAGAGAAGGAGGGTAGCAGAGGATGAGATGGTTGGATGGCATCACTGACTCGATGGACATGAGTTTGAGCAAGCTCCGGGAGTTGGTGATGGACAGGGAAGCCTGGTGTGCTGCAGTCCATGAGGTGGCAAAGAGTTGGACACGACTGAGCGACTGCACTGAACAGAATAGGATCCTTTTCTGAAGGGAACAGATAGTAAGAAGCTTGGAAATTCAAAAGACTGGGCAAATAGAGAAATTAAAGCTGGAATTTGGCTTGAAAAAGATGCTTAGGGGGTGGAAGTTGAGGTTAGCTGGGGATCTGGGGTATAGGGATATTTTAGGCATAGAAACTGCTACAAAATGGTACCAATTGTCTATATTACTTTGCATTTTATTTTCTGTCCTGGAAAACAGCTTTCATGTTATATTGTCATGTTCTAATGTCATGATACCACTTATACTATCTTTCTTTGACATTGGGTCAATATGTTGAAATTTTCCATTGTGCCAATGTGGAGGAAAAGGGAAAGACATACTGCAGAGAGGGAGGGAAGTTTGGCTGCAAGATAGCAAGAGATGGTCCTTGACTATTTTGAGAAGCTGGTGCATTTCCATTTGCAGGCCTTACGTTACACAAATGGCGGCTAGATTCCTCTCTCTCATCAGACCATTCACATGTATGCAGTCAGACGGAGAAGATATAAGGGAGCAAATGTAATGAGTGTTTCATGAGCAGGAAGTTACGTGAATGATAAAAAACTTCTTAAAGTATCTCGCAGATTTGAGTGGTGCACACTTTATAATAAGGGCAATGATAATCTGGATGATTTACAGCCACTTTAATCAAAGCCTTATTAGAACGTGGATCCCAGAGGTGAGAAGGCAGTTATTAGTTCGCTGAACCACCCCGATCCCTAGGCATTCATAGTTCAACTCACACTGAAGGATTTTAGTGTCTTTGTAAAAGAAAATCCTCCTCTGAAATCATTCCACCCACTTGGAAGGGGTGGGAATGATCTAGTAAAGATAAGAGGAGATAAGGAAAGAATTTAGGTTGACATAGGAAAAGCAGGTTGGAACTTGAATGGGAAATATATTTACTTCAAAGTTGGGATGGAACTAGGAGAATCTAGGTGCCTACAAATGATTCGTTATATTTTGGGTCACATATAAGTTTGATTGAAGCACCTAGACATATACATTAGTAAAATAGTTCAGCAGTGAATGTATTTTTTTAAATGTGATTTAGAAGGCTTGTAAAGCATTCATAAATCACCTATTTGCATAATGATGAATTCTAGATGTCTATCTCCATGTGTGACTTCTTTCGTGAGCTCCAGACTTGATTATTAAACTCTCCACTTGACAGTCCCACTTGGATGTCTAAAAGGAAAAACAAACTTAGTATGTCTTAAACAGAACGCTTGATTCCTGGTCCCACTCCATAATCATTCTACTCTCTGGTCTTTTTTAAAAAAAAAAACAAAAAAAACCTTTGTAAATAATATTATCCAGTTTCCCAGGCATAAGCCCTAGGAACAATCCGTAATCTCCCATATTCCTTTTCACCTCATGTCTAGTCTGCCAATAAGTCTTGTATCCTCTTTCCTTCCTCCATGGCCCATGCCCCCTCCCCTGCCTAAGTCAGCCATCTCTTTCTTCTGGACCACTACACGCATGTCCTCACTAGTCCCCATCGTCTCTGTCTGCTCCTCCCAGTTCATTTTCCATATGCAGGGCCAGAGTCATCTTTCTAAAATGTAAGTAAGGTCATGCTATTCTCCCGCTCCAAGTGTTCCTCTTTGTTGTTTAGTCGATAAGTCGTGTCTGACTCTTTGTGACCCCATGAACTGTAGCCCGCCAGGCTCTTCTGTCGGGGTTCCTCTACACTCAGAATGAAATCCAGGCTCCCCACCATGATCTGGTGCCCGGCCACATCTTCAGTCTCATCGCCCATCAGTCTCCACCTCACTCAAGTGCCCTCCAGCCTCCCTGAGCTCCTTGCTGTTCCTCAGCATATGCTTGTATCATCCCATCTCAGGGCCTTTGCACTTGCAGTTCTCTTCCGTGTGGAATACTAACTCTATCAGACATTGGCAAGACTTGCTCCTTCACTTCAGTCAACATTCTGCTCAAGTGTCATCCCCTCAGAAGTGACATCCCCTTTAACTAACATACCTCCCTCCATCAACCCCTATTTTTATTCCTGTTTCTAGTTTTGTTCATAACATTACCATGGTTTGGTGGGGTGTTATGACAGATAATAGAGAGGTAGACAGATAGATGAATGCTGCATAGAGATAGATAATAGATAGAGCTACAGATAGGTGATAGAGAGAGATAAATAGAGATAAGAACAGATAGAAGGGAGGATGAGAGAGTGGGGCTAGGATTTGGGATTCTTTAAAGCTTTCCAGGTGATTCCACTGTGCAACCAAGGTTGGGAATCACAGGACTGGAAGGCAAAAGCTAATGTGTGTGTGTGTGTGTGTGTGTGTGTGTGTGTGTGTGTTTATGTGCTTGCTCAATTCTGTCTGACTCTTTCCGACCCCATCAACTGTAGCCCACCAGGCTCCTCTGTCCATGGGATTTCCCAGACAAGAATACTGGAGTGGGTGTCCATTTCTTCCTCCTGGGGATCTTCCCAATGCAGGAATTGAATCTGCGTCTCCTGCATTTCCTGTGTTGGCAGGAAGATTCTTTGCCACCTTGGAAGCCCAAGAGCTAATATACAGTTGGTCAAAGTTTGTTCAGGTTTTTCAGTAACATCTAACAGAAAAACTTGAATGAACTTTTTGGCCAACCCAATACCTAAAAGGCTGCTAGAATCCAGCTGCTAGAATTCAGTTGGAATATTTACTCTGCCATTGATCAACTTGCTTTTGTGCTGCTGGAGGGATATCTCAGAGCTCCATTTACCCTCATCACAGTTTGAAGAAATATTCAAAAACCAAAAAGGCTAAGTTCATGAGTTGTTCTTCTCTTTCATCAAGTCCCTTCTCTGGAGCAAGAAGGGCATGATTATAAGAGTCAGACACCTTGAATCTTTGAATCCTGTCTGTACCACCAGGGCAAATGCCATGTGTCTGTGACTCGATTTTCTTATCTGTAAAATTAGAATAATAACAATAATTTCCCTCCTGCAGTTGGTGAGGAATCAAATGAATTCTACATAACGGGCTTAGAGCAGCATCTGACACAAAGTTAAGTGCTCTGAAAGCATCTGCTCTTTCTTTGAGGGAATGGCTCTCAAACAGAAAACACACGTGGAAAATTCCTTTGGCCAATGATTTTGAAAGTAGCTAGGGGGATTGAGACAGGCCATTTTCTCTAATACTCGAATTCCACTCAAGAACAGAGCTGGTTAATGATTAGACCCTATAAAATTTTCCATGTCATGTGCCTTTTCCCCACCAGGCAATAGAGAATAATTAAGAATTATGGGAAGCGGGTTCAGTGAGAGGAAAGGCATGCCTTTCTAGGGACAAGCTCCAAGCCCTAACGAGGTTACTGGCACAGGTGTCTCCTGCAAATAAATTAATGGGGAGGCAGATCCAATCATGAATCTGTCATCCAAACTTGGTGTTTAGAGTCATTTGGGGAGATGGGGCTTCCTTGGCCCAACCTTGGTGGTGTCTGGAGCAAAGATTAGGAAGCAGAGTGATTTCATTAGGATAACAAGGCTGTTAAAGAACAATCTGGCTCTTTAGATCGTATTTATAAGGCATTTCAAAGAAACTCTGATCTGACAGCTGCTGTCAGTCCCTCACATAGGAACAGTGGTGATTTATTGATACAGCAGGGGAGCTGTTATTATCCTTATTTCTAAAAGTTTTGTACATACCAAGAGTCCATCATGACTAGTTGCAGACTTCCCAAAGACAAATACACCTCACTGAAAGTGCCACTTGCCCTGGCATGAGGTTTTGTTTGAACAGATAAGATAAATTCTCTAATACATGGTGTCATACATACCTTTGTCAACTGCTCTGAGTCCTTTCTGATAGAACATGGTAGATAAAATTACATTCTCAATTATCTGCATGATGATTAACAACACCATCTCTTGGCTGGTTTCTTCCACCTTGACTTCTTTTCTGGATGCATCAGAATATGCAAATGTATAATTTTGGGACAGAAGAATACATAATTATGCAGTAATAGATGCTCTACAAACTGCAAAATGCTACAGGATTTAAATATGAGTAATTTTTAATTCACTGTATTCCATTTTGGGGGTTCTCTGGTGGCTCAGTGGCAAAATATCTGCCTGCCATGCAGGAGATGAGAGTTCAATCCCTGGGTCAGAAAAATCCCCTGGAGCAGCAATTGGCAACCCACTCCAGTATTCTTGCCTGGGAAATCCCATGGACAGAGGAGCCTGGCAGGCTACAGTCAATGGGGTTGCAAAAAAGCCAGTAACTAAACAAGATTCCATATTTATCCATGCCATTATACTTTCCTGGTTGAGAATTTACTATGTATAAGTCCAACCATAGAATAATTTCTTTTCATTCTTTAGCAGTGTAGAGAATATAGTAAATTTAGGGCCCCAAGCTGACTAGAGATAAATTTTAGACAACTAAAGCAAGTACTCATTTATACAGCAGATAATAAATTTTCATTACACCAGAAGATAGATTGACAATTGAGTAGATTCAAATCTAGCTTCAATAAGTTAGTGCATGTGTGGGCCATATAGGCTTGTGCTGAAAGCTGAGATGTCTGGGGACAGACGTGAGGTTTTCATCAGAGAAATAATCCATCTCATTTACATAGATCTCTTATTACCATAGTCAGTCTATCAGGTCATAGGTCTGGCTGTTCTGCTGTTCTTATTCTGTGCAAAACTTTGTCTCCATACTTTCCAAGAGAGCTATTAAATATAAAAGCTATTATTAAATATGAAGAGTTTGCATTCTGTTTTTGGTTAATCCAAGAAATGAAGCACACGTTGTGTTTGAGACCTCCTCTTCTAATCATCAGCTTTTTGATCACTTCATCAGACATCATTATTTTTGTGTACCTCTAGAAATTAAAAGTAGTTGAATTCTTAAAGTAGATTTTCTTCATTGCCACCAACGACATATTCTGAGTCTCTGTCTCAAATGAATGGGACTTTTATTTTCAACCCAACATATTGGCATCTTTACTTAAAACTACATTTGGCAGCTTCCCATGGGGTTAATGGAGAAGGAAATGGCAACCCACTCCAGTATTCTTGCCTAGAGAATCCTGTGGACAGAGGAGCCTGGTGGGCTGCTGTCCATAGGGTCGCTCAGAGTCAGACACGACTGAAGCGACTTAGCATGCGGGGATGCATTGGAGAAGTAAATGACAACCCACTCCAGTGTTCTTGCCTGGAGAATCCCAGGGATGGAGGAGCCTGGTGGGCTGCTGGCTATAGGGTTGCACAGAGTCGGACACAACTGAAGCAACTTAGCAGTAGCATGGGGTTAATGCTGCTCACCTTGCTATAGGGAGCAGTGTTCTGTGAGATTTCTGGGAAGTCTCTTTAAAAGGAAAGTCACCTTCTATCCCTCCTGTCTTCCATCCTGCTGCTTGCACGTATCTGTGATGGCTGTTGCCCACAACCATCTTAGACAAGAGTACAACGGCACACCCCAGGGATGCCGCGACAGAGCTTCTAAAGGAAGCCTGAGTCCTGAGCACCTGGCGCCACCATCTTGATGTTGGGCTGGCCCTCTCCGGATAGATTTTATATAAGAGAGAAATGAACTGTTTTCTCTCACCATTTCGGTAGTACTTTTCACCATAACAACCTTATTTTAACTGATACAATATTTAATTTTGCTTCTGCTTAGTAGAACTGACAAAACAATTAAATTGATTTTTTTTTAAATGTTTGAAACTAGTAACTAAAAAAAGATTACAATTCACTACAGACCTCAGCTATGCACATAATTCCCATCCTCCATTATCTTAGTCAAGAGTTGGCTGTGTTTTCTTTTCCCCAGTCATGACTGGTTCCACTCCTAGAGAACCCCTCATCCTTGAATGCTAATCTTGTGGTTCTAATGGCAGGCAATTTGGATAAGGAAATTGTCAGAGTATTAGAAATTTAAAATAGAAGTTCTTATTGCTCCCTTGCAAAATAGTAAGCCCCCTGAAAGGACTTCTTGGAATATGTATGACAAATTAGTGTCATACAATTTATCTTATGTATTTAGCAGGAAACTTAATAAAAAATGTGGCCACACTTTCCAAGTCTGACATAGAATAGAAAGAACATTTTACTTTTTTTTTACTTGGAGTTAGAAGATTTTAAGTTCTAATATTGGCTCTGTAAACTACTATCTGTGTAACCTTGGAAAAATCATGTAATCTCCTTAAACTTATGTGCTGAATTTAAAAAATGATAATGATAATAATTTATAGGGTTATAAATAATAGGATATGCACTTCAATAATTTATAGGACTTTTTGGTTATTTGCGCCACCCTTTTGGAGCAGCATAATTGTGGGGTGCCGGGGGAATTCGTCTTGAGGGTCAACTGCCTTTAGGAGGAGACAAAGAATGTTTGGGATGGTAGCCTCAAGGCCCATCATCTCAGGCTCATTTCTGTGCCTAGAAAGGGTCTTTCTGGCTAGGGCCAGCCCTCAGTGACACCAGCAGCTTCCAAGGGCCTGCAGCCCTTGCAACGGCTAAAATATTGTTATGTTATGGGAATCACTCACTTTGAGTTGGGCTGAACCGCTAACTAGGAGGAGGGAAACTGAGTCAGATGCCTAGGTTTGGAGAGGGATAGGTTTAGCTCAGCCCCCTAACACTCCTACCCCAAGCTGTCTAGGTACACCGTGGGCAGGAACCAAGCAGCCTGGGGTGGAACACAAGCCATGCCCCTGTCGGGCTGCTTCCCCCTTCCCCCACGTGGTGAGGAGCCTTCCTGCCTGGGAGCTTGTTCTCTAGAAGGTGCTGGGTCCAATGTAGCCACAGTCAAGTGATCCCACCCTCCTGGCTTGGTTACAGGGTCCTCAGGAGGGAAAAGAGAGGTATGCCCCACCTCCCTTCCCATCCCTCTGGATTTGTTACTATTTTGCACTTTTAACACCTGCCAAAAAAGACTGTCCACACTGAAAAAAAATAGGATATGCATATTAAACAGTTAAAAATATTTAGCCTGGTGTTTCTCACAGAGTAGTTGCTCTATAAACGTCAGTTAATCTGATTGAGTTAGTGTTGCATTCGTGACAGTTTGAAGACATGAGTTAATACTCAAGTCCCATTTTAAAACGCACAGGGTGTCCGTTGTCCATAAGTCTGTGGGCACAATGGAGCCAACCACCACTTCTCCTGAAAAACTGGCTTAAGAAAAAAATCAATGATCATAAGCTGCCCAGGGATACATTGTAGCTAATCTCTTAACACTTAGGTGTGTGAAACCATCCAGCACCAACAACATTCTTATTTTTAGATAAGCTGCAGAATGAAACACATTTTATCAACTGTTCAGCTGAAATTCTCTGTAAGGAAATATCTCCAAGAAATGTCTGTGGTTATAAAAAGCTATACACAGAGAGGATACAGAAATTGCCCCTCTTGTATCCATTCACTTCCACTCTTTTTGGTGTTTTGTGAGTATGGCCTTGGAATGATTTGTGATATTGGCGACAGAAAAAATTGTATCAGAAAAAGCTGGATTTTATGGGTTCAGTAAGAATCAGCAGAATTCAGCATAACAGTAAACTAAGATAGACTAAGGGTTTCCCTGGTGGCTCAGATGGTAAATCTGACTTTAATGCAGGAGACCTGAGTTCAATCCCTGGGTCGGGAAGATCCCCTGGAGAAGAAAGTGGCAACCCACTCCAGTATTCTTGCCTGGGAAATCCCATGGACAGAGGAGCTTAGTGGGCTACATCGATGGAGGCACACAAGAGTCAGACACAATTGAGCAACTAACTCACTTTCAAGGCAGACATGTAAAAAGTATGGGATGGGATAGGACATGTGTTTCTGTCTCAATGGCAGGGATATTCAGTTCATGGTATTCAACTCAAAAATATACTTGGGGGAGAGGGAGATAAAAGCTACACTAAAATTAAGATTAATTTCTTGTCCAAAGTGTTTTTTCCTGCACTGGCATCAACCCTTACATATGACTCAGCTGATTCTAGTATAGTCTACAACCCTCTCTCAATCTGATACATTAGCATATATCTCTGTGAGTCAAAGTTTTGGTAAAGAAGTTTAAAATTCTCACCAGTGGAAGTGAATATCTTTAAAGATTTGATGGTAAGATTTGATAGACAGTGGTAGCCACCTGAGCAATTTTTATAGCTCAAGAAAAGCTCCTTTTCTTAAAGAAAATACCAATGTTTCTGTTTGCTGAATGATGACAGTGGGTGCAGTATGGGGAACAAGGAAACTATCTGAGCAACAATTGTACTAGTACCTCAGCTGGGAAAGAATCCACCTGCAATGCAGGAGACCTGGGTTCAATCCCCAGGTGGCGAAGATCCCCTGGAGAAGGGAACGGCTACCCACTCCAGTATTCTGGCCTGGATAATCCCATGGACTGTGTAGTCCATGGAGTCATAGAGTCAGACATGGGTGAGCAACTTTCACTTCTGTACATTGGGCATGCTCAGTTGCTTTAGTCGTGTCCAGCTTTTGCGACCCCATGGACTGTAGCCCACCAGGCTTCTCTGTCCACTGGCATTCTCCAGGCAAGAATACTGGAGTGGTTGCCACACTCTCCTTCAGGATATCTTCCTGACCTGGGGATCAAACCCTTGTCTCTTTTGTCTCCTGCATTTGCAGGCAGGGTCTTTACCACTAGTGCCACCTGGGAAGCCCATACATTAGGCATACATATATATAAATGTGTGTATATTAGGTTAGGTATCATTACACATATTATCTCCTTTGATCTTACAGAATTCTAAGAATTAGGTGATTTTACTTTAGTGTGATAAACGAGAAAAAAATGGAGATGAGAGATACTAAGAATCATGAATAGAATCACAGAGCTAGTGAGTGCTAAAGACAGTAGTGGAGCAAAGTCCGTAAAGTCAGACTCTGACAGTTTGATTTTTAATTTTTTAATTTAATTTTTATTTTAGATTAGGTTATAGTTGATTGACAATGTTTTGTTAGTTTCAGGTAAACAGTAAGGTGATTCATTTGTACATATATATTACTTTTTCAGATTCTTTACCCATGTGCTTTGCTTAGTCGCTTTAGTCATGTCCACCTCTCTGCGACCTTATAGACCATGGCCTGCCAGGCTCCTCTGTCCATGGGATTCTCCAGGCAAGAATACTGGAGTGGATGGCCATGTCCTTCTCCAGCTTTACCCATACAGGTTATTGAATATTGAGTAGAGTTCCTTGTGCTATACAGTAGGTCCTTGTTAGTTATTTATTTTATGTATAGTAGTGTGTATGCACTCTTGCCTGGAAAATCCCATGGACAGAGTCTGGTGGGCTGCAGTCCATGGGGTCGTGAAGAGTCAGGCACAACTGAGTGACTTCACTTTCCCTTTTCACTTTCATGCATTGGAGAAGGAAATGGCAACCCATTCCAGTGTTCTTGCCTGGAGAATCCCAGGGACGGGGGAGCCTGGTGGGCTGCCATCTATGGGGTCACACAGAGTCGGAGGCGACTGAAGCGACTTAGCAGCAGCAGCAGCTTGTGTATGTGTCAATCCCAAACTCCCGAAGGCTTGACTTAAACGCTTTAGTACTTTGGTCCTGGGAGTAAGTCTTAGCAGCCAGAATGTGTTTACTTTACCTTTTCCTGAGACAAGCAGGATGTGTTTTCTGCCACACCTGAGGCTGAGTAGCATGCCCTAGTCTGGAAAGACAGTGTTATGGAGAGACTAAAGGCTTGGAGAGGAGCAGAATGGTCTGATTCAAATCTCTGTTCCAGAATATTAGCTGTGTGTTCTTAAACACAAGTGGCTGTAAATCTCAGTTGCCCTATCTCTTAAATATAGTATGTGATTCTTGAGCTGTGCTGTGCTTAGTCACTCAGTCGTGTCCCCATGTGACTGTAGCCTGCCAGTCTCCTCTGTCCATGGAATTCTCCAGGCATGAATACTGGAGTGGGTTGCCCTTTCCTCCTCCAGGGGATCTTCCTGACCCAGGGATGGAACCTGCGTCTCCTGCATGGGCAGGCAGATTCTTTACCACCAGCGCCACCTGGGAAACCCATGTGATCCCTACCTTATCCATTTACCCTAGCACTGAAGGCAGTCTCTAAAACGGTCCCAAATGATCCTTGCCGGGAGAAGGCAATGGCACCCCACTCCAGTACTCTTGCCTGGAGAATTCCATGGACGGAGGAGCCTGGTGGGCTGCAGTCCATGGAGTCGTGAAGAGTCGGACACAACTGAGTGACTTCCCTTTCACTTTTCACTTTCATGCATTGGGGAAGGAAATGGCAATCCACTCTAGTGTTCTTGCCTGGAGAATCCCAGGGACGGGGGAGCCTGGTGGGCTGCCGTCTATGGGGTCACACAGAGTCGAACACGACTGAAGTGACTTAGCAGCAGCAGCTCATGATATTCAACTTTACATAATCCCTCCTCTTAAGTGTGGACCAGACCTAGTGATTCACGGCTAGCAAAGTTAGGGGCTGTCACTTCTGAGATTAGGTGATGGAGACTGTGGTTTCCCTCTCAGCTTGAACTCACAGCCTCTTGCTGGCTCATGTTCGGAAGGAAACCAGCTGTCATGTTGTGAGCTGCCCTGTGGAGAGGCGCATGCAGTGAGGAGCCAGTGTCTCCAGTAACAGCCAGGAAGGAGCCGAGGCTGCCAGCAGCCGCATGGGTGACCTTGGAAGCAGATCTGCCCCAAGCTGTCTCCTGGGGTAGAGGCTTGTGAGAGCTTCTGGGCTGACATCTTGATTGCAATCTTTTGAGAAATCCTGGGCAGTAGTGTCCAGGAAGCTGCATGGGGATTCCTGACCACAGACCCTGGATAATAATAAATGTCCGCTGTTTAAAGCCACTCTGTGTGCTGTGCTGTTCAGCTGCTCAGTAGTAGCTGACTCTTTGCGACCCTTTGGACTGTAGCCCGCCACGCTCCTTTGTCCATGGGCTTTTTCAGGCAAGAGTACTGGAGTGGGTTGCCATTTCCTTCTCCAGGGGATCTTCCTAGCCCAGGGATCAAACTCAAGTCTCCTGTGTCTCTTGTATTGCAAGCCACTAAACTGGGCTAATTTGTCACGTGGCAATAGGTAACAGTTACTAAAAAGAGATGAATTACAGGGTTGGCCAAAAAGTCTGTTTGGGTGTTTCCATATGGTGTTATATATATAAAGCATCTGGCACAATATGACCTTCCCACCAAAATTATCATAAGTTTAATCATTTCAAAAATGATGTTATGGAGGAAAGAGGAAAAGAAGCAGATATGGGTCCTGAGAAACAACCCCTTTCTATGTCAAAATATTGCATATAGCTTGCCATAACTTTAAGCAGCTGTATCCTTTCGACAGCTCACTACCCTACACCCCCATAATTGGGGAAAGGAAAATTGACTCAACAATAATTATAATAATAAATGGCAAAATTCACTGGAGCTTTGGCTGATCAGTCAGATGTCACTTTTGTCACTGGGCTTCTCGACATTGATGTGACTAGTGTCTTAGATCAATGGACAGATGACGAGACTATGAATGATCATAACCACACATGTCAACTTTATCCCTTTAAATGCACTCAGTGTCCTTAGATAACCCGAAAGGTCACATCGATAGTTGCCTCCTGCTATGTCTCTCGTTCCAAACACTATCAGACAACATGGCGTTTCTGGAGCACGGGAAGAAGTCGACTGCAACAGTCTGACATTTGATGATGGATCAGGGCATATCATTGTCCGATTCAGTCATGGCAATTCTTCTCTGTCTTTGAAAGACCAGTGCAGTCTCCCTGCTTCTCTCAGTCAGAGGGACAGCAATACTCGTCCCACCAGGTGTGTCTTTGAATTACAGGTATGAGCTGACCAAATGCATTTTTCCTGAAGTCAAAGAACTTGTAATATTTCTTGTTAACAATTCCTAGCCACGCAACCTTCCCCCAGCCACCAAAGACAAAACTCTGAGCTCATCATTTCATACTATGTCATGGGAGAAAGTCTAAAATCGTGAAAGGTCTAAATTTATAATACACTTTAAAAGAAATGCAGTTTACTGCTTTTTAATACATAGAGTAACTTCAACTAATTACCAAAATAAAGTTGGCTCCCTCTGGCTTTAATGAACAGATTAGTGGCAATAGCATTAACAACACAATTTGCATAAAATTAATTTGCTAAAGCCCTTAAAAATAGTGTTCAAAGTAGCTTAAACATGCTCATTGCCTATTTATACTATTAATTTGCTAAGTAAACCTTTCTTCTTAAGTAGGGCAAAAGTGAATCCTTTGTCCAGCTGAAGCTGAATTACCACCAAGTCCTAAAACAGTGAAGTCTAGATTAATTTGTTTTTCCCATACAAGGCTGGGAAAACATGGCTATGAGTTCAACTCCCAGTAAACTGGTAATGCAGGTATTTTGTTAAGCATTGGTGCAACAAGGAAAAGTAAACCAGTGTTGAATGGATAGTACAAATGCCTGTTTTCCTGGACTCATTTCTAATTGAAGGTAAAGTTGCAGTATAATTGATTTCTACGCAGCAGACACCATGGCTGAGAAGCATGTATATCTGTGTTGAAAGATGGAGTACAAATGAAGAATACAAGTTTAGACCTGATATATTTTCATGTGTCTATTGACCATCTGTATTTCCTCTTTGCAGAAATGTCTATTTAGATATTCTGTCCATTTTTCAATTGGGTTGTTTGGTTTTTGCTGTTGAATTATATGAGCTGTTTGTATATTTGAAAATTAAGCCCTTGTCAGTCACATTGTTTGCAAATATTTTCTCCCATTCTGTAGGTTGCCTTTTCGTTTTGTTTATGGTTTCCTTTCTGTGTAAAAACTTGTAAGTTTGATAGGTCCTATTTGTTAATCTTTGTTTTTATTTCTATTGTCTTGAGAGACTGACCTAAGGAAACTGTATGATTTATGTGAGAGAATGTTTTGCCTGTGATCTCTTCTAGGAGTCATGTCTTATGTTTAAAGTCTTCAAGCCATTTTGAGTTTATTTTTTGTGTACTGTGTGAAGTTGTGCTCTAATATCATTGATTTACATGTGGCTGTCCAACTTTCCCAACACCACTTGCTGAAGAGACTCTTTTCCCATTGTATATTCTTGACTCAAAATTAATTGACCATAGTTGTATGGGTTTATTTCTAGGCTTTCTATTCTTTTCCATTGATCCATTTGTCAGTTTTCTTTCCTTTTTTTTTTTTTTGCCAATACCACGCCATTTTGATTACTGTAGCTTGGCGGTATTGTCTGAAGTCTGAAAGGGTTATTCCTCCTGCTTTGTTCTTTTTCCTTTGGATTGCTTTGGCAGTTCTGGGTCCTTTATGGTTCCATATAAATTTTAGGACTATCTGTTCTAGTTCTGTGAAAAATGTCATGGGTAATATGATAGGGATCACACTAAATCTGTAGATTGCTTTGGGTAGTATGACCATTTTAATAATATTAATTCTTCCAATCCAAAAGCATGGGATAGCTTTCCCTTTCTTTGAATCATTAATTTCTTTTACTAACATATAATTCTCAGTACAGAAATCTTTCACCTCCTTGGTCAGGTTTATTCCTAAGTATTTTGTTTTGAGGGGTATGCTTTTAAAGGTATTGGGTTCTTTTTTAAAACATTCCTTTCTGATATCTCATTAGTGTAAAGAAATGCAGCCTATTTCAGAATATTTTTTTAAAGCTTATTAATTAAAACCAAAACATGGTATTGGTTCAGGAAAATGTAGATCAATGAGATAGCAGAGAGAATTGAGAAATAGACACGTGTATGTATGGAAATATGTAATGGTGGTAGGATTTTAGGTCAATGTGGAAAGTGTGTTGGAAGATTAACTATCCATTTTAAAAATAAAAAGTTAAATCACAACTTCACATGACCCACAAAAATAAGTTATAGATGCATTAAAGTGTAATGGTTAAAAAATGTTAGAAATAAATAAAAGAGGAGTATGCACAGAAGACAATCTTAAACAAGACATAAAATATAAAATCTATAGAGAAAAAATGAGTGAATTTGACTAAATCAAAATTTTAAAACCTCTGTTTTAAAAGAAATCATAGCAAGACTTGGAAAATAAATTTACAATAATATAGAATACAGAGTGTAATATGTGAAGAATTTCTATGAAATAATAAAAAGCAAACAATTCACTAAAACTTAGTCTAAGTACAAGAACAAATGACTTACAGAAAATAAAATTTTAAATAACATAACCACATGAAAACATGTTCAAAGTCATCAGGAGTCAGGAAGATTATATGAAAGTATCATTAAAAACCATTTCTTTTCCCATTCATCAAGTTACTAACAAAATATTTATGTGATGGTAAGTGTATGGATAAATTTGTCCATTTCCTATTGGTGGAAACAATAGAGGTTTTTTGGAGACAAGTTGAAAGTATCTATTTATGTTAAATTTTAATAAACCTTCCACAACTCCAACTCTGATATTTTCCCTAAAGCAATAGTCATCAGTTCAGTTCACTCAGTCATGTCCAACTCTTTGTGACCCCATGGACTGCAGCATGTTAGGCTTTCCTGTCCATCATCAACTCCCCAAACTTGCTCAAACTCATGTCCATTGAGTCAGTGATGCCATCCAAGCATCTTATCCTCTGTTGTCCCCTTGTCTTCCTGCCTTCAACTTTCCCAGCATCAGGGTCTTTTCTAATGAGTCAGTTCTTCACATCAGGTGGCCAAAGGATTATAGCTTCAGCTTCAGCATCAGTCATTCCAGTAAATATTCAGGACTGATTTCCTTTAGGATTAAATGGTTTAATCTTCTTACAGTCCAAGGGACTCTCAAGAGCTTTCTCCAACACCACAGTTCAAAAGCATCAACTCTTTGGAGCTCAGCTTTCTATATCGTCCAATTCTCACATTCATACATGACTAGTGGAAAAATCATAGCTTTGATTAGACAGACCTTTGTTGGCAAAGTACTGTCTCTGCTTTTTAATATGCTGTCTAGGTTGGTCAGAGCTTTTCTTCCAAGGAGCAAGAGTCTTTTAATTTCATAGCTGCAGTCACCATCTGCAGTGATTTTTGGAGCCCAAGAAAATAAAATCTGTCACTGTTTCCATTGTTTCCCTGTTTATTTACCATGAAGTGATGGGACCAGATGCCATGATCTTAGGTTTTTGAATGTTGAGTTTTAAGCCAGCTTTTTCACTCTCCTCTTTCACCTTCATCAAGAGGCTCTTTAGTTCTTCTTTGCTTTCTGCCATTAGGGTGGTATTGTCTGCATATCTGAGGTTATTGGTGTTTCTCCTGGCAATCTTGTCCAATAGTACACTAAGAACTATGTGGAGGGAGATGTGTTGGAGCTCTTTAATAATAAAATATTGGAATTAACTAAATGTCAGTAGGAGAATTGGTGCATGAATTATGGCCCTTTCAGGAGTTTTTATTTAAAAAAATCACTGGAACATTATATGTTCTAGAATATGGGAAACACCATATATGTCCATTCATTGGATGAGAATAAATGTTGATATCTCTGTATGAAAATATTATGTAGTTGTATGAAAGAATTCTAATTCATTCATTCTTCATTCAATGAATGAAGGGTGTATGAAAGAAGTAGCCATGTGTGCTGATATTGAACCAGTTGCAAGATACATTGCTAGTGAAGGCAAAGTTCAGCGGGATAGTGTATACTCTGGTTTCAGAAGGAATATATATAATCATTGCTATAGTTACACAGTAAATTATACATTATATATAATATAAATGACACCCTATGCACTACACATACATATACACACACAAGTATTTTTTACACAAAAGGAAGTATACATGGATGAATGCTATATATAAGCATGTCATATTCCTACATTTATATATATGTGTTTATTTGTGTGTATTTATATTATTATATATTCCTAAGATACCTTCAAATGTCTACATAGAACTATGATATGAGGACTAAAGCAATTGGGGTCTTGAATGAGAGGAAGACTCGTCTTCTGCCACTTACTTTTTATACTGTTTGAATTTATTGTATCATGTTCACATACTAATTTTTCAGATAAAACTAGTAACAGAAATAAAAATTATATAACCACAGTATAAAAAACTATACATAGTTTAAAGGAATGGGAGAAATCTATGCACAGGCACAGAAATATCTCCACAGTACATTGTCAAGGGTTGCAAGTGTGTTGGGTAACAGTGCATCCAGTTCAATGTCATCAATATTGAGACTAAACAAAACAAACTTAGGTATGGATTTATATAGATGTATAAATTTAAGTAAAAAGATATAAACAATGCACTCATAATTGCAAATGTATTTTAAAATGCATCAGGCAATCTAGAATGGTAACAGTGTTAGCCTCTGCAAACCTGACTCAGTTGTTGAGGTGAGGTTGGAAAGATGATTGCTACATCTTTTTTTAAAAAATCTTTATTTGGCTGCACTGGGTCTTAGTTGTGGTACATGGGATCTTCAGTCTTGTTTCTGCCATATGGGATCTTTAGTAGAAGAATGTGAACTCTTAGTTGCTGCATGTGGTACCAAACCCAGGCCTCCTGAACCGGGAGTACAAAGTCTTGGCCTCTGGATTGCCAGGGAAATCCCAATCTTTATCTTTAGATTTTTTTTCACAATGTGAATACATTCTGGATGACTTTTGTAATTACATCTTTCAAATTAAAAAAAAGAGAGAGAAAAAAGTTAAAGTACTGTATTAGAAACTTGTCTCATATTTAAAAATATATGTCTAAATTTCACCAGGCAAAATTAAACTTCTTTAGTAAACCATGAAGTCTTAAATTAGCCTGTTAGTAACTCCCTAACTTTTGGCTTTTATTTAGTCAATGTTTAACTTATCAGACCCAATCCTCCAAGAGCCCAGAAATTCAAAACCTTCTTAGTTATTCATGCTCTAAAGAGCCAGACCTATTAACTTCTCCCTTAAAAAAGAGATGGAAACTATTAATATATTCTACATAGCTTATTGGCTGAAGGGTAACTCAGCCTCCCTAGTTGTGAAATCAGTTTGCTTCCCATCTCCCCTTGAGGGTTATTTAGGGCTCTGAAAGGAATGTGGAGTTTAGTCTTAAGCTTGATTTTATTGATAGATGAAGCTGAAGTAGAAAAATTGCTGATTAATGGGATAGCAATTCAGATCTCTCTTCCCCTCCCCCATCCCTCTCTCTCCCTCTCTCTTTCTCCTTCCATCTCTTGTTAAAACCCCAGGAAACCAGATCACTGGTCTGATGGTTCACCTTTTCCAGAATGTCACATAAATTGCCCCTTAATTGAGTCTGACTTCCTTCACTTAGTATCAGATCAGTTCAGTTCAGTCACTCAGTCGTGTCCGACTCTTTGCAACCCCATGAACTGCACCACACCAGTCCTTTCTTCCATCACGAACTCCTGGAGTCCACCCAAACCCATGTCCATTGTGTCGGTGATGCCATCCAACCATCTCATCCTCTGTCATCCCCTTCTCCTCCTACCCTCAATCTTTCCCAGCATCAAGGTCTTTTCAAATGAGTCAGCTCTCTGCATATTCATTTGAAACTCATGTATCAGTTAATTCTTTCCTTTTTATACCAGGGTAGTATTCTGTTGTATAGATATACCACAGTTTATCTACTGACAGATGATGAGTTGATTTGAGAATACAGTGAATAAAGTCACTGCTGCTGCTGCTAAGTCACATCAGTCGTGTCCGACTCTGTGCGACCCCATAGACGGCAGCCACCAGGCTCCTCTGTCCCTGGGATTCTCCAGGCAAGAACATTGGAGTGGGTTGCCATTTCCTTCTCCAATGCATGAAAGTGAAAAGTGAAAGTGAAGTTGTTCAGTCATGTCCGACTCCTAGCAACCCCATGGACTGTAGCCCACCAGGGATTTTCCAGGCAAGAGTACTGGAGTGGGTTGCCATTGCCTTCTCCGAATAAAGTCACTAAACACATTTAAATACCAGTTTTCGTGTAGACTTATGTTTCTATCTCTCTTGGTAAAATATCCAGGAGTGGACTTGCTGAGTCATATAGTAAGTATATGTTTAATTTTAAATAAAACTGCCAACTGTCTTCCAAAGCAACTGTAGTAGTTTGCATTTCCACCAGCAATGTATGAGAATTCTACTAGTTACACATCCTCAACAGCATTTTTCATGTTTGAAAAAACTTGAAATTATCTTAACAGGTGGATAGTGATATCTCACTGGGTTTTAATTTGTATTTCTCTGTGGCTCAGCTGGTAAAGAAATGTCTGCAGTGCGGGAGACCTGGGTTCAATCCCTGGGCTGGGAAGATCCCCTGGAGAAGGGAAAGGCTACCTACTCCAGTATTCTGGCCTGGAGAATTCCGTGGACTGTATAGTCCATGGGGTCGAAAAGAGTCAGCAACGACTGAGCAACTTTCACTTTCAATGACTAATGAGGTGAGGATCTCTTCATTTATTTCTAACTTCATTCTTCAATTTAAAATAGTCTCAGAGAAGACTCCAGTATACTGCTCAACCTTAGGAGTGAGCCATGGAATGGGGTTCAGCCTGACCGCAAGTATCAACTGGGGATGCTAACTAAACAGTGTGTGTGTCTCATCCATCTTATATCCCTAGCATCTAGCACTGGGGCTAAACACTCAGTGAGCATGCCACTTCAGTGGCCAAATCACTGTGTGCTCCCCGTGTGCTGTGTTGTGCTTAGTTGCCAGTTGTGTCCGACTCTGCAACCCCATGGACTGTAGCCCGGCAAGCTCCTTTGTCCATGGGATTCTCCAGGCAAGTATACTGGAGTAGGTTGCCATGCCCTCCTTCAGGGGATCTTCCCAACCCAGGGATTGAACTGAGGTCTCTTGCACTGCAGGCAGATTCTTAACTATCTGAGCTACCAGCGAAGCCCTTGTGCTCCCTGCTTCCCTGTAAACATGCTGACTGTTGCCCATACCACCTTATCTCCATAAAGACATGAGCTGAAGCATCTCTAATATGCTGGAGCATCTCAACTCTCCCAGCTGAGTTGTATCCATACCAAGAGTTAGTTGTATCTGTTCTCATACCAGGGTTTTTCAAGTTGTACTTGACATTATAAATAGAAAGAAATTAAGTATTATGAAAATGGATCAAATATTGGTGAGAAAAATAGTTTTTTCTTTGTAACACCAAGATAATTCTTTATCAAGAGAAAAAACTAATTCTTTAGAAGACTCAATGAAAGCAAGTTATTAAAAGTGTAGATTAAGGGACTCCCATGGCAGTCTAATGATTAAAACTCTCCGTTTTCAATGCAAGGGGCATGGGTTCAATCCGTGGTCAGGGAACTAGGGTCCTGCATACCCCAGGGTGCAGTCAAGAAAAAAAAAGGAGATTAAGAAGTAGAAAAGGTAACATTAAAAGAATGAACATAATTATGAAAATCTAGAAGCTTTCTATAATCAGAATGCATCACAGGTCTTCAAGTTTTTACTGCATTACAATGAAATGTTAAATCTTGGAGAGTACATTATGGGTGTAATTTATGCAGGAAAGAATGTCAACAGTGGATTCAACCCAAACAAAGGCTTTAAAATGATAAAATTCATTTATTAGTATCCAGTTATAAATGTTAAATATGTTTGTGATTGAACATTTGATAAGTAATAAAAATAAATATATCTGGGTAGTTTTACCATTCAATGAATAAACTACTGTTAGCATTTGGAAAAATTTATTACAGTTATGACTATTTATATACTACATACAATATATATAGTAATTTATTACTGTGCCAACAAAGGTCCATATACTCAAGGCTTGGTCTTCCCAGTAGTCATGGATGGATGTGAGAGTTGGACCATAAAGAAGGCTGAGCACGGAAGAATTGATGTTTTTGAACTGTGGTGCTGGAGAAGACTCTTGAGAGTCCCTTGGACTGCAAGGAGATCAAACCAGTCAATCTTAAAGGAAATCAACCCTGAATACTCATTGGAAGGAATAATGCTGAAGCTGAAGCTCTGTACTTTGGCCACCTGATGCGAAGAACTGACTCATTGGAAAAAAGACTCATGCTGGAAAAGATTGCAGGCAGGAGGAGAAGCAGGTTGCAGAGGATGAGATGGTTGGATGGTATCACCGCTGCAATGGATGTGAACTAGGGCAAATTCGACGAGATGGTGAGGGACGGGGAAGCCTGACATGCAGCAGTCTATGGGATCAAGAAGAGTCAGCACAAGTTAGCACTGAACAACAATGAGCAAGATATCCTGTTCACACTGTCGAAAGCTCACTAAAGTGTAACTTCAACGGCTTTCTAATATCTTATCATGTCACTATATTATGACCTTCTTACTCAACCTACTGTCAGACATTTAGGAAGTTTTTATTTTTTCACATTGGCAATCAGGTTTTTTGATTTAATGGTTTTTAAAAAATATTTTGGAGTTTGTGCATTAGTCGCTCAGTCATGTCCAACTCTTTGCGATCCTACGGACAGTAGCCTGCCAGGCTTCTCTGTTTATGGAATTCTTCAGGCAAGAATATTGGAGTGGGCTGCCTTTCCCTTCTCAAGGATATCTTCCCACCCCAGGGATTGAACCCAGGTCCCCAGCATTGCAAGCAGATTCTTTACCATCTGAGCCGCTGCTGCTGCTGCTGCTAAGTCGCTTCAGTCATGTCCGACTCTGTGTGACCCCAGAGACGGCAGCCCACCAGGCTCCCCGTCCCTGGGATTCTCCAGGCAAGAACACTGGAGTGGGTTGCCATTTCCTTCTTCAATGCATGAAAGTGGGAAAAGGGAAAGTGAAGTTGCTCAGTCCTAGGAAAGCCCATTTTTTTAGTTATCTTTAAGGTATTAATAGATTCTCTAAGCTGGAATTAAGAGACCAATGGAAAAGACTTTAATTAAAGTATGGGATTTTTTCTGATTAAAAAATAATTCAGGTTCTTATAGGGGCTTCCCAGATGTCTGTAATGATAAAGAACCAAACTGCCAATAAAGGGGACATAAGAGACGTGGGTTCCGTCCCTGGTTCAGGAAGATGCCCTGGAGGAGGGCATGGCAACCCATTCCAGCATTCTCGCCTGGAGAATTCTGTGGACAGAGGCCCCTGGCAGGGTACAGTCTATCGGGTTGCAGAATCAGGTAGAACTGAAGCAGCCTAGCACAGAAACACACAGGTTCTTATAGAAAACTTGGAAAAATACAGTAAAATATGAAGACAGACAATTCAAGGATTATATTTTAATTGATTTTAATTGATATATCTTCTAATAATTTTAAAACAATTTGAAAACATAATTATGACCATATCATGTATAAAACAATCTCATAGTTTGTTTTTCAACCTTTCTTTAAATTGTAAGAATTTTCTCCTATGATTAAATTTACTTGACAATATCTCTTTATTATATGCATATTAGTATCTTCTATGAGCATTTCATTGTTAACATCAGTATTCTCTTAGCAATGAATATTTAGGGAGATATTTCTATTTTTAAATTATAAATAACAATGAAGTGAACATCTTTATCAATATCCCATTACTTTCTTAGGTGTGCTTCCTAGAGATAAATAACCAGTGAAACGCTGTTCGTATTTTTACATATGTTGCCATGGTATATTCTAGAAAGAAGGGATTAATATACACTCAACGGACAGCACATGATTGCTCATCTGTAAAATGCAAATAGTAACTGGCCTAATTATGTAGGAAATTAGTCACGCCTGAAAATACTTATGCAAATGACCTAATTCCTTCATGATCCACGCCAGGTGTATGGACCTACAACTGTACTCTCTTTCATATTTTGAAAACTCACTTTATTTTGCTGTTGTGTGAAGGGTGGTTTGGAGAAAAAGGAAACAACACAAGCTTCCTCCATAGAGGTATTTATCATTTCAGTTAATCTATCATTATAGACTATCTTGACTAAACTGTCTTGGCTGAGGTTTAAAGGCCCCAGTGGGTCATTGTCATACACCTGTAGGATTCTCTGACTGCTTAAGTATTGATTTATCCATTTGAAATTCCTCCTCATTGATTTATTAGGCCTATACATCTTCTGATGGCCAGTTTCTGTCTATAAAAGGTGGCTGAAAGGACTGTTTCACTATCGTGTATTTTATAGCTCACTGACACTCATTTACTGCCTCTCTTATTTGTCCGGTGTTAGTATTCATGCTAATGGGTGTTCCAAGTCTGGCCTCCGTCTCTGTGCTTTCGGAGCCTTGCTATGTACAGCATATAAATGATAATAAAAGAAAATTATCAAACTTGCACGAGAAGAGAGGACACTGTGAGCAATACAGTTTTCACATTCCTTAAAATGAAGGAAGAACAGGAATAGACATGGGATCACACGGGAGAAAAATGGACTACATTCCTCAAAGGCACTTAGCATAACAAAGATTCCAAGTTGTCTTTGCTTAATGGGAAATTTAGGATAAGGGATGGGGGCCAGAGGAAGAGGTTAAGATGGAGTGACCATATCCATGAACATGACAGAGATTTGCCGGAAACTCTACTCTAGTATTCTTGCCTGCAGAATTCCATGGACCGAGGAGCCTGGTGGGCTACAGTTCATGGGATCCCAAAGAGTCGCACATGACTGAGCAACTAACATTTTCACTTTTATCACCAGTGGACATAGGATCCTAAATCCTGCTTAGCTCAGAAATCAGAGCAGTTGCTTGAAAAAAGCAAATAGGAGGTTTAAGGAGTCATTATTTATATCTACTGCTCTTCATTCTATACAGTTAGTGCCTTGAATGCAATGGAGACTCTCTTAGTTGGTTACCAGCATGAAGCAGTGAAGCATATGCAACTTGGATTTAAGCTCAGCATTTAGAAACTGTATGCAAATTTTCACGAATAATTCATCCCCCTGTTCCCAAATGTTTACATTTCTTAAATGAGAAAAAGAAAGTTGATCTTGGAACACTGAGTAAAGCACTTGATAAGGGCTGTAAAATTTCTGGACACCAGTTCCTGCATGGGGAAAAAAATGTATTGGGGTGTTCCCCCCCCAGCTCAGTACCACCAAGCAAATCTTGGACACCAGCTGGAGAGCCAATGATTCAACTCAAATCTAATACTTCTGACCAGAGAGAACATCACATTTCACAGGTTAAAGGCTCAGATCCCTTCCCCCTCTTCTTTAAGACCAGTTGCAAAGCCCAGTTTATCACTTGTGCTTCAGACCCACAGGTTATAAATGAGAGGTTCCAATGAGCCCCATCCTTAGGGGATGATTAATTTGTCAGAGTGGCCCACAGAACTCAGAAACATTTTACTTAGTAGATCACCAGTCTATTATAAAAGGATGCAACTTGGGAACATCCAGATGGAAGAGAGGGAAGGGGGCAGAGCTTTCACGCCCTCCACTCTCCCCACATCTCCACATGTTCACCAGCCCAGAAGCTCTCTGAACCCTGTTCTTCTGGGGTCTCAGGGAGGCTTCATTACAAAGGTGTGACTGATTAAATCATCAGCCAATGGGATTGAACTCAATCTCCAGCACCCCTCCTGTCCTTGGAAGGGGCACAGTGCTGAGACTTGTAAACTTCTTATCACCTTGTTTGTTCCCCTAGTGACCATCCCCTCTCCTTAGATGACCTAGGGGTATTGCACTAGCCACCTCATTAATAAAACAGAAGGCATTTTAATTGTTCTTAGCATTTAGGAAATTCCTACTGTTTTAGGAGCTCTGTCCCAGAAACAGGGATAAAAAGCAAATAAATATTTCTCATTGTAAATCACAAAATCACAGGCTGAATTGTGTCCCCTCTCCCCAGATTCAAATGTTGAAGTTCTAACACCTGACATTGAAGAATGTGACTGTAATTACAGATAAGGTCTTTATAGAGGTAGTATAGAGAAGAAAAGCTATGATGAACCTAGACAGATATTAAAGAGCAGAGACATTACTTTGCCTCTGCATAGTCAAAGCTATGGTTTTTCCAGTAGTCATGTATGGATATGAGTTGGATCATCAAAAGGACTGAGCATTGAAGAATTGATGCTTTTGAAGTGTGGTGTTAGAGAAGACTCTTGGAGTCCCCTTGGACAGCAAGGAGATCAAACCAGTCCATCTTAAAGGAAATCAACCCTGAATATTCACTGAAAGTACTGATGCTGAAGCTGAAGCTCCAATACTTTGGCCAACTGATATAAAAAAGACAACTCATTAGAAAAGACTCTAATGCTGGGAAAGATTGAGGCAGGAAGAGAAAGGGACGATAGAGGATGAGATCATTGGACGGCATCACCAACTCAATGGACATGAGTTTAAGCAGGCTCTGGGAGATGGTGAAGGACAAGGAAGCCTGGCATTCTCCAGCCCACAGGATTGCAAAGAGTTGGACATGACTGAGCTACTGATCAACAATGAACGTGTCACTGTGGGCTTCTCTGATGGCTCAGTGATAAAGAATCTGCCTGACAATACAGGAGATGTGGGTTCCATCCCTGGGCTGGAAAGATTCCCGGAGGAGAAAATGGCAACCCATTCCAATATTCTTGCCTGGGAAATCCCACGGACAGAAGAACCTGATGGGCTACAGTCAATGGGGTTGCAAAGAGTCAGACATGACTTACAGACTCAACAACAACAACAAAGTTTAACTGAGGTCTTTGGGTAGGCCTCATGCAATATAAATAGTGTCTTGATAAAAAGAAATTAGGATGAAAACACTTGTAAAGGGAGGACTTTGTGTTAACAGAGGGAGAGAACATGGGCATTTATAGTAAGTCCTCTATACACGAGCTAGTTCCATTCCTAGAACTTGTTCGTAAGTCCAATTTGTTCTTGAGTCCAACAAAGTCAGCCTAGGTATCCAACTAACATAATCAGCTATATAACACTGTACTGTAATAGGTTTTTAATACTTCTCACACCAATAGTACATGCTGCTGCTGCTAAGTCGCTCAGTCATGTCCGATTCTGTGTGACCCCATAGACAGCGGCCCACCAGGCCCCTCTGTCCATGGGCTTCTCTAGGCAAGAATATTGGAGTGGGGTGCCATTTCCTCCTCCAAAATAGTACATGAAACAAACACAAAAAATAAAACAGACATCTTTACTTTTACAACACTTTGAAAAGCACAAAGTAGTGCAGTGCAAGAGCTGGCATACAGGGGCTGGCATGGAGGACACAGGCAAGAAGAGTTACTGCCTGGAGGAGGTGGGAGAGCGGAAGGATCATCAGCAGTAGGAGATGCAAGGCAAGCTGCAGCTTCACTCACTCCTGCCGCTGGTGGAATGCACATTCCCATCTTTGAAAGGTTTGTTTGTAGGGAAGTTAAGTCTCTAAGATGAGGAGAGAGGCCTCCAAGGAAAGCAACCCTGCCAACCCCTTGACCTCGACTTCTAGGGTCCAGAATTATTGTTTCAGCCACCCTGTCTGTGGTACTTGGCTCCTGCAGCCCTAGCAAACTAATGCAGATGCTGGTAGTAATGCCACGGGGAGCTCCACTGGAGAGGAGGCTGTTAGAGGTGATTACATGAGGTCATTGGCGTGGAGCCTGGGGGAACACAACCAGGGAGTCCAGGTCACCCCCACAGCAAAGACTATTTACAGTTGTCTCCATAGCGTTTCATCAGTCTTTTGCCTTTTTCCTTCTGGACAGCCTCAGACCTTGCCTCCCTGTTTGACTACTGCTTGAAATGTCTGTGCACCAAAGCCATGTCTCAACACCAGTCTCCAGGCTTCTTTGTCAAAAGGGTCCTCGATGTTCCCCTTCCTCAGCTACAGATTGCACTGACTTTCATCCACTCTTCACACCAGCCCTATCCAGTAGAAGAGACAATAAGAATATTAGCTTACATTCCCCATATTCCATTCCTTCTTCCCAGTGATTCTGGGAGCTCTGTAAGGTGAGTGCTATTATTCTCATGTTACATGTTTTTAAAAATGAGACTCAGAGAGGTTAAGTGACTTCCTAACCTCCATGGTCCCCACGTGATACAGCCTGTGGGATCCGGTCATCAGAGCCCTTTCCATCGCACAGCAACACAGTCTGTAATCTAATTCACCATCTTTCATTTATTGCAATATACAAGTCACAAGCAATGCTGATGAAATTGCTCAAAAAGCTCTCTGTGATATCTGTGACAGACCTAAAAATCACAGTGCAAATGAGAATTGTGCTATATTAAAATTCGATTGGACATTCAACTATATTGAACCTTAATGTTATTATTTGCAGAATAGAGGAATGACTGACTTCTTAAAGTTTTCAAGGTACTGATTTTCAGGGGTTATATAAATACACAAAACAGTGGCATCATAAATTTCAAATACATTCAGATAAAAAGAACTTTTTCATTATTTATCAGTGACTGCTAATTACTTTTCTGTGTTCATTGGTTGAAAAAATATTTATTGAGCAGTTGCTATGGGCCAGTCACTGTTGTAAGTGTTGAGATTATAAGTGGTAAACAAACAGGCAAAATTGCCTCCTCTTGCATGCCAAGTCACTTCATTCGTGTCTGACAGTTTGCGACCCTTTGGACTCTAGCCTGCCAGGCTCCTCTGTCCAAGGGATTCTCCAGGCAAGAACACTGGAGTGAGTTGCCGTGCCCTCCGCCAGGGGATCTTCCCAACCCAGGGATTGAACTTGAGTCTCTTTTGTCTCCTGCATTGGCAGGCAGGTTCTTTACCGCTAGCGTCACCTGGAAAGCCCCTGCCTCCTCTTCGGGAACTCATTTATTACGTTGTGTAATCAAGAGGGCTTCCCCGGTGCCTCAGCAGCAAAGAATCCACTTGCAATGCAGAAGACTCGGGTTTGAACCCTGGGTCTGTAAGATCGCTGGAGGAGGGCACAGCAACCCACTCCAGTAAGGGCTACAGTCCATAGGGTCGGAAAGAGTCAGACACAACTGAAGGGACTGAGCGTGCATGCACATAACCAAGACTCCTGTGGGACTTCCCTGGCCGTCCAATGGTTAGGACTCTGAGCTTTCACTGTCAGGGTTCAGGTTCAACCCCCAATCAGAGAACTAAGACTCCACAAGCCACATAGCATGGCCAAAAAACAAAAGAAAAATAAAAGAACCCCGCTGTAAGGGTATTTATAGTTAGCATTTTACACAAGAGGAAATAGAAGCTTTTATTTTATTTTTATGGGAGCTTGTGTATTTTTCCCAATGGCATCAGCTAGCGGAGGGGAAGACTTGGGATTGGAATTCTAGTCACCAGGATGCCAAAGCCCTAATTAATGCACCCAGGTTGCTCCCATCCAGGATGGTCTAACAGATAATGTCTGGTCTCAGAGTAAGTGCCGGGTCTTAGTCTTACACAAATACACTTTCTCCAGGGCGGTGACCTGTGTCCACACTGTCCTGTCTCCGTGTTGCTCTGCAAAGGGGTGTTGTTGTTTTCAGTCCTCTCCCCACCCTTCACCCCTCACCTGCTAGCTAATACCTAGAGAAATGTATGAGGAAAGATTGCAGCTGAGAGTAAAACTCGGATGTGAAGTGAGCTGACATCAATGGTGAGGACCCTCTCCGGGAGATGAGTTGGAAAATAACAGAAGGGTTTCTTTATCCTTGGGCTATACCACCATCCCGAAGAGTCTCCAGGAGCTAAGGCCCCCAAGGACAGCCCTGCGGCTAGTGATCAAGTAGCCTGTCGGCCACCATTAGGCAAAGGTTTACTTTGGGCTCCAAAATCACTGCAGATGGTGTCTGCAGCCATGAAATTAAAAGACGCTTACTCCTTGGAAGGAAAGTTATGACCAACCTAGATAGCATATTCAAAAGCAGAGACATTACTTTGCCGACTAAGGTCCGTCTAATCAAGGCTATGGTTTTTCCAGTGGTCATGTATGGACATGAGAGTTGGACTGTGAAGAAGGCTGAGTGCAGAAGAATTGATGCTTTTGAACTGTGGTGTTGGAGAAGACTCTTGAGAGTCCCTTGGATTACAAGGAGATCCAACCAGTCCATTCTGAAGGAGATCAGCCCTGGAATTTCTTTGGAAGGAATGATGCAAAGCTGAAACTCCAGTACTTTGGCCACCTCATGTGAAGAGTTGACTCATTGGAAAAGACTCTGATGCTGGGAGGGATTGGGGGCAGGAGGAGAAGGGGACGACTGAGGATGAGATGGCTGGATGGCATCACTGACTCGATGGACGCAAGTCTGAGTGAACTCCGGGAGTTGGTGATGGACAGGGAGGCCTGGCATGCTGCGATTCATGGGGTTGCAAAGAGTCAGACATGACTGAGCAACTGAACTGAACTGAACTGAACTACCTATTCTTGCTCTGAACTTGAGTAACAGTCTTTCAGCTAGATTCCCCGGACTGAGCGGACTCTGCTAATCCCTCTTGCCTCAGGAGGCAAGGCTTGCTTAATACTTCCTCTGGCTGGAATTTATATGCTGCAGAAACATAAAAATAAGCTGAACTGAGTCTCCAAACACCTCCAAGTTCTCACAGAGGCTGGGTGTTCTGAAACCAATCCACATTCATCAGAACTTGTAGGTGTGTTTACTGTCAGAATTTTTTCACACAGGTTCAAGCCACGCAGGCCCTTTCTCAGAAATCTGAGTCTAAACTGTTTCTCAGAGTCTCCTAAGCTATCTGGCTACCTCAGCATGCTACATGAAGGTCCCAAAGCTAGGGCAGCTGCTTGGTGACACACCTGTGTGGCCTGGACCCAGGCTCTGGTCTTTCAGGGTCTCTCTCTTTATAAAGTCTGAAACAATACCTGCCTCATGAAGGATCACACTACAATGCTTTGAAATCAAGTAGCAAGATAAATCAGACTGCATCTTGTTTTTATACCATCCAGGGACGTGCTTAGTACTGTCACCCACTGCTCTAGCTATGGAGGAGCAGAACCACCCCCAGATTAGGTAAAAGCCTACTCCTGGCTCTGACTGCACACTCTACCCACCTACCCCCAGGTAAGGCATCCACACACCTCCCTTTGCACCATGCTCCAGGTACTGAGGACCCCAGAATTGTCCAGCCAAATGGTCTTGAGTTGATTTTCAGGACCTGCCCAAATCCTTCCTGTGGTCCAGCCTCTTGAGGTGCGCTAAAGCACTGAGGTATATCACCAGGGTGCACCCCCCGGACCCCCTGAGCTTCTGCATGGAGCTCGGAAGTAGGCTGTCCTTACCGCTGCTCATCCACAGAGAGGCTCTGGGCTGGGATGGGCAGAGAAGGGGGACAGGCCACAGGCTGGGAGCCAGGAACTCAGAGCAGCTCTCTCCATCTTCCCATGTTCCCGCTGGCACTCCAAGAAGCCTGAGGATGCTACTCTTGGAATTGTCCTTTCAAGTTGTTCTGCAGGAATACTTGTGAAAGTGAGAGAATGGCATGTCTTATTTTGAGCATCTTTAAAGTTGATTGATAAACTTTTTATCATATTGATTTTTAAATATTTAGACATATGTGAGCTTCCACTGTTACCCTTAGTCTTGGCCCAGCACGGTGAGAAGGGGTTACCACCAATCATGAAAAAAGGAAAAGCAGTGACTCTCAGACCTTACTGTGCCTAACCTGGGATTCTTGTTAAAAACCTATTGGAGGACTCCTCTGGAGGTTCGGTGGTTAGGTGTCTGCCTGCCCACGCTGGGGACATGGGTTCAAGTCCTTGTCTGGGAGGGTCCCACATGCCGCAGAGCCACTGAGCCCATGAACCACAACTACTAAAGCCTGAGCACCTAGAGCCTGTGCTCCACAACAAAAGTAACCATGGCAATGAGATGCCTGTGCCCTGCAACTAGAGAGGAGCCCCCACTTGCCACAATTAGAGAAAGCCCACGCACAGGAACGAAGACTCAGGACAGTCAAAAATAAAATAAATATATAAGTGAGAATTAAAGTTATTCCAGGCAAAACCCTCCATATATTTAAGTTCAGTTGGCCTGAACTGGGGACTCAGAAGAGTGCATTTTTACTAATGTCTCAAGTGGTTTTGATGGAAGTGGTGCAACAGCCGCTCCTGGAGAGTAATGGAGCACCCAGGTGAAATGAATGATTTCACTGACAAAAGGCACCCAAGAGAAACAACTGGAGAGTAATTTGAACCCTTATCTGAGCAAAGGAAAAATCTGACTTTTAGACAAAATCAGAATTAAAATATCTAAAGGAGTGTCGTCCCCTACCAAGCAGTCCCCTTGGAGGTTAGGTGCTTATCCTGAGCAGGCAGCTGTTGCTCAAAATATTTTGACACTGATTTTTTAAAAATTGCCTTTGGAGGTGGATTATGAACCACATCAGAAAGCCAATCTCATTATTTCCCAGCACAGTTTGCATTTGACAAAAAACAACATTCCCCAGAAGGATGATGCATATTACTTAGCTGATTTAGTTCCTATGTTTCCCAAGTCAAATATGTAATAAAAGAAGATCTATTATATAAACACACCTGTTTATTTCAGCTTCTCTCTGAAACTGTACCAAAGTGACAATGAAGAAAGAAAAAAGGCACAAATCTGCACAGACAAAGAAAATGAGAGATTAGGTTTAGGAGGAAATGGGAATCAATAGTTTAGAAAACTGGAAAATTGATGGAGAAGTGGCCATTGACTTGGACAACCCAAGAATGCTGGAGCCTGAGCCTGTTATGAGGACAGCTAAGACAGTGACTCATTTTACCTGAAAATCTTGCCTTGGGAATTAGAGGCAACAAGTAACTTAGAGTCAGGAGTGTTGGGTGGGCATGGTGAAAAGAGAATTTGTTAGCAATTTCTCTAAGGAACAGTTTGACCCCCAGATCCCTTTTCCCAGCCAGGCAACAACCTTTCCCCAATCCAAGAAGACGTGAGGGCCATTCTCTGAAATCCTCATCCAGAGAGACCCTGTATTCTGGAAGACCAGTCTACAAGGCAAGGATGTGTGTCCTTACTAAAGATGAGCCATTCCTTGAAAATATGCTGAACACTGAAACTCTGGCTCCCTTTTGCTTAATGACCAAAATGAAAGTGGTTGCCTCAAAGAGGCAGGCACTGGGCATGGAAATAAATAGGGTACCAAGCACTCATTGAATGTCCTCTGTCTGCCATGTCCTGCCCTAGGTTTAGCCTTCAAGAAGGGAAGTGAATGAAGTGAAGTCGCTCAGTCGTGTCCAACTCTTTGCGACCCCATGGACAGTAACCTACCAGGCTCCGCGGTCCATGGGATTTTCCAGGCAAGAATACTGGAGTGGGCTGCCAGTTCCTTCTCCAGGGGATCTTCCCAACCCAGGGATTGAACCCGGATCTCCTGCATTGTAGACAGACACTTTACCATCTGAGCCACAGGAAGCCAACAGTTCCTGCTCCTGCACAGTTTGCTGTCTAGTTCACATTGCATAGCTCACTGACCTGCTTGCTGATCAACTTCATATGTAAGCATTAAGGGGCACTGAGTATGAGGAAGTCACATACAGATGGTAGGGATTTGGGAAAGAAACAACCTCAAAGACAGTGACTGATTGAAGAATACTTCTGCCTGTGTTTAAGAGAAAATAGAAGTGCAGGAGCAAATGGAGACATAAGCAAAATAGACTAAAAGTAAATAATACAGACATGCAAGCAATAAGAAAAAACGGGATATGTTAAAGGGTCATGTGAAACATAAAATAAGAAAGAGGACTTGAGAAGTGATGAGCTACTCAGACTCAGATAGAGAGCTCCTTGAGCAAGACAATCTCCAAACGGGGGTCATGTTTGAGGCCACTGATTGTAGAGGCTGAAGATGATTAAAACAGGCATGAAGAGTAGACAGTTCTACTTGGTGAAAAGACCAGACATGTGGCTGATTTAGCAACAAAGACCAGGTGTCCAGGATCTGGATTAGAGCTGAGTTGGGGAAATTGAGAGAAAGAAAAAAATTATGGCTGGCGGACAATAGGCGCGTTTTGGCTGCTGAGAATTCATCTCTTTGTGCTCACTCTTTTCTGTGGGTTTTTGATCTTCCCTTACTTCCCTGGTGGCTCAGAGGGTAAAGCATCTGTCTACAATGCAGGAGACCTGGGTTCGATCCCAGGGTCGGGAAGATCCCCTGGAGAAGGGAATGGCAATCCACTCCAATATTATTGCCTGGGAAATCCCATGGACAAAGGATCCTGGTAGGCTGCAGCTCTGGGGTCACAAAGAGTCAGACACGACTGAGCGACTTCACTAGAAGGAACCACGTAATATATGTGGCTTCAGTAAGTCAGTGTCCATCTCTCCATCTCCCGTGGTAGAGTCATAAGGGGCCAGGTTCTCCCTTTTTCCGCTGGATGGTAGGAGTGGGAGGGCAGGATGGGGCGTGAGACTTGAGTTTGACAAATGTGACCTTGTCTCCTGGGACTCTGAATTTTGAATGGAGAGTGGGCTGAAGGCGAGAGCACTGCAGTGGAAGTGGGGCGAAGGAGAAGAGACCTGACTCTCCTTCTGCTGGGGCTCCCAGCTCCCTAGCCTCTTGCTTGCTCTATAAACCAGCTATCCGTTCTTGGAGCCACTGATATTCTTTCAACTAATTCCCACTTTGAAAGATTATTTTCCAGATTCCTTTTGCTTGCAGCCCAGATTCCTGACTGACACACTGTAAGACACTGGAAAGGAAGAATTGGTTGGATTAGGTAACTGGAGAGGAAGCAGCAAGGACAACTCCTAGGGAAAGTATGAATTAGATGATTACTGCTATTAGCAGAGATGAGAAAAATAAGGATGCAGGATTTGTTTGGGAAAGATAATGCCTTGGTATGTTTGATGCCTGAGTTCAATGCACTTTGAGCAGCAGGAAAAATGACTGCAGGGTAACAAGACACAGAGCTAAACAGAGACACTTGGAAGCGACGTGCACATGTAACAGTATTCACAAGAATAGATGTAATCTTGCAAAGAGAATTGTCGGGGAGGAAGAGTACAGTTTGAAGCTATAAGCCTTCCTAGAGAGATGCAACTCATAGAAAATATATTTATATTAGGCAGGAAAAAGTAACAACTCACAGAGCACTGAATATGTAGATGCTTATCTTGTTTTAATGCTTTGTTTCAAAACTTCCTAAAGATCTCAATGGGCTTCCCTGGTGGCTCAGCATGAAGAATCCAGCTGCCAATGCAGGAGACAGGATTCCATCCCTGGGTTGGGAAGATCCCCTGGAGGAGGAAATGGCACCCTCTCCAGTATTCTTGCCTGAGAAATCCCATGGAGAGAGGGACTTGGCGGACTGTGGTCCACAGGGCACAAAGAGTTGGACATGGCTTAGAGACTAAACCCCAACAACAGCAAATCTCAATATCCTAGGTAATACAGTATTTCCTGATGTAAAGAAAGTAGCTGACTATGGATGCAAGTGCCAGAATATGTTGACTTTAATTCACTCAAACAGCACAGGTTTTCTAAGGTTTTATTCCCTTAGAAACAAAAAGTCTGTAGATAGGACGGTATCCAGAAGTGATGAGTCACGGCTTCAGCTCTGCTTGGATCCACTGGACCTGTCTTCTTCTATGTGTTGAACCTAACATCCAGCTGGCTCCCTTTCAGAGCGACAGAAATGCCGTATTAATTCCAGATATAACAATAGTAAAGGAAAAAAAAAAGTTATTTCCCCATCCTGTCTCTTGAAAGTGAAGATGCATTTCTCAGCATCTCCGACAGAATTTTCCCTCATCACACTGGTCACATTGTCACATTCCTTCCCCTGCACCATGATTGACTCAAGCCATCCAGGAGTCACCCAGTGGGGCTGGGGCCAGCCTGCCTTCAGCACACGGTTAGGCAAAGGAAGAGTCACGTAGCTCCTTGAACAAAACAGCAGTGGATACAATGAGATAGTCTAGTAGGAGTGGGTAACGCAAAGCAGCTATGAAGAATAGTGTCACAGAAGCAACATCGTCTGCTCCATAGTGTGGGGCTAATGCTGTATGTTGCAGTTCAGTCCTTCATGGAGCTTGATGTTTGACTTGGAAGTAACTTTGGGATACACTCTGCATTTTTATAGGACTTTATAAGATCCATCATTACATAACTTCAATTTGAACAATTTCTATGAAGCCATGGTTTTTCAGCCACTGCTTGACTCGTCTATAATTTTCTTTTCTTCTATCTCTAGCCTTGCCCCCTAAAGATTTTCAAAAATCACATGGAGCACAGAGGCAAAACCCTTCTGCACTCCCATTTTGTCCACAACAATTTTCCAAAGCCAGGGATCTGTAGGTATAGAGGGACAGATAGCATTGACAATGGGTGCCTGGATCAAGAGTCTAAGAAATTGTCAGTGGTCTAGGATGGAAATCAGCTCGAACCCAACTGAAGTATTTAGCTATTTTCCTGCTGCATCCTTTTAGGCTCCTTTGAGCTTATAAATGTTAAAGACTACCATCAAGGACAGTAAACGGATTTAAGCATAAAACTTCCTGTCAAGGGTGATTTATATCCAATAAAAGGATAGCAGGATAGCGAAGCCTGCTTCGCTAAGTTTATGATAGACAGTGAAAGAGTACCATCAAAATAAAAAGGCTTTCAGTCTGTCATCGGCTGTGTGGGTGTCTCCCTTCTTAAAAAGCAGCATGATTGTATTGTTTGCTTTTATCAGCGCCTTGCACTGTCGAGGAAAAGTTCTACTGCACTGCTAATTGAACTTGTACAGATTTATAAGCTCAAGGCCTGTGCATGAGGGAGATTATTAGGACTTAAAAGATAATAGCTCCAGCAAGAAGATTAAAACTGCTTTCACCACTTAGATTTCAATTGCACATAACTTCTACCCTCCATACAAACCTCGATGGACTGAGAATTTGTTTGAAAGATCTTTCCTAAAACCCGTGAAAGAGTGACGAAATCCCAGAGAACTCAGCTGCCATTTTGCCTTGTGTACAGCCCAACACTACAAAGGACCTACCCATGTAAGTCTGAAAGTGAGATTTCAATCCAGTTGCTTCCTAGGTGAACGACGTGACACTTCTAGATGATTGCTGGTGGGAGACACTTCTCCATGGGTCTTTCTCACATCTACACATCATGAAAGCAGAGGCACTCTCTGCTTTTGCTCCAGACTATCTTTCCACATACAGCAGATGGTGACTGCAGCCATGGAATTAAAAGATGCTTGCTGCTTGGAAGAAAAGCCATGACAAAGCTAGACAGCATATTAAAAAGCAGAGACATCATTTTGCCAACTACGGTCCATATAGTCAAAGCTATGGTTTTTTCCAGTAGTGTGTCTGGATGTGAGAGTTGGACCATCAAAAAGACTGAGCACTGAAGAACTGATGCTTTTGAACTGTGGTGTTGGAGAAGACTCTTGAGAGCCCCATGGACACCAAAGAGATCAAACCACTTAATCCTAGAGGAAATTAACCCTGAATATTCATTGGAAGGACTGATGCTGAAGCTGAAGCTCCAATACTTGGGCCACCTGATGTGAAGAACTCATTGGAAAAGAATGTGATACTGGGGAAGATGGAGAGCAGGAGAAGGGGGTGACAGAGGACAAGATGGTGGGATGACATCATCGACTCAATGGACATGAGTTTGAGCAAACTCAGGGAGATAGTAGAAAACAGTGAAGCCTGGCGTGCTGCAGTCCATGGGGTCGAAAAGTGTCAGACATGAATTACCAACTGAACGACAATAGAGGGAACAGCCTTGGAAGAAAGAGATGGGGCCTCCCTCAAAAGCAAAGGGCAGGTTTGCAACTCAGGATTCTTCTCCTGTAACAGCCACTGGGGCCGCATGCCATCTTCATACTGCCTTGTGCTAACTGGAGCAGATGCTGATACTCTGGCTGTTGCTTTTGCTGTAGGTAATACAACTCTTTGCCTCTGATCCGGGGACCTTTGTCTTCTGCTAGTTTCCAGGAACAGGCTAACTTCTCAGCTTACAGATAAGGACTATCTCAGACCCTTCACAGATTGTGAAAATCACCAGTAATGTGGACTTAGAAAAGCCATTTTTCTAATGTTTTAAATCAGAAGGAGTCTAGCACTTGCCTTAAACCATAATATGTCACTATTCCTTACATTTTCATACCTGAGTATAATTTCCCTTTGGCCAAAACCAAAGAGAAGCCAGGATAATGATAGTTGTTAGGGAGGGTTATGGAGGAAACTTCTTTTCTTGAATCTCTGGGGAAAATGCTTAGACTTTTGACAATAAAAAGAAAAAAGAAATGGATCTAATAGACAGGTGACCAATTAATGTCCCTCCCGGTTCTTCAACTCAGAAATTTACGTAGATGTAAGAAACATGGGATTTCCCTGGTGGTCCAGTGAATGGGACTCCATGCTCCCAATGCAAGGGCCTGGGTTCAATCCCTATTCAAGGAACTAAGATCCCACATGGCAAAACTACTGAGCCCGCAAGCTCTGGAACCCATGCACAGCAAGTGGAGAAACCCACATGCTGCAACGAAGGCCAAACAGAGGAAACATCTCCCCTCTTCCACTGTCCTCACCCTCAGATTACATGTAAGGAAAAATAATGCCCTTAACCAAGTTTTCACCCATTCGTGTCTTCAGAGATCACAGTATGGCTCCTTTTAGACCATTAAGGGGAAAAATAAGTTGAACAGCATCTCTTTAAAATGGACAGAGATGGGATTTATACAAGGAGAGGCAGGTTGATAGAGCCCAAGATAAGAAATACTGAGGTTACCTGAAGTTCCTTTGGACCTCATGCCAAGATCTAAACATAATGGGGATGCATGTATGCAAGCAAACCCTGAATGGGGATATATATTCCTAAAGAGAACAGTATGGTTGAACAAAGCTTTGATGATGGAATTAACTTGAAACAAAGGCCCTTTGAGGAAGATCAGTCTGAAAAGAAATGAAGAATACATAAAACTTTGTTTAATTTATGGAATTTATATGCTGCTGACCAGTAAGTATAAAGTTCCATTCCCTTGGTTCTCACTATCACTCATGTATTACTTGTCAGTAAATGCGATGCACTCAGAACAGAACAGCTCCCGTAATATTTCTGTTCCCACTGCAGCTTTACTACACCCATGAAACTCTGTAATCTTTAAATTCCCTCACTGTTAACATCTGCTGAAACATTATTGGTCCCAGCATAGCCAAGCTGCTCTGAAATTACATTTAGCCGAGTAGTTAATGCTAACAGTATAATTCTCGACGCAACGGTGTTTGAAGAGAGCTTTAGAACGGGCACGATGATCGCGCTTCCTTTAGGTTTTATTTCTTTCATATCTGTTTTGTATCACAATCTTATGTGCTTGGAGAGCAACATTTGAAAAAGACATGTTGTGTGTGTGTATATATATATATATATTTCAGTAAACACCTTATTACATTTTAATTTTTTTTAATTCCATAGCCTAAACTCACTTTTTCTAATTTTTTTTTTAACAAAATGAAATTCCTTTGCAAGATATGATCATAACCATTTAGCGGTTTGAGGAGGGAAATTAATCAAGCTTCTGTAAAATGAATATGTTTTATCACCCCATTAAGGTGTTTTGAATGTTTTAAATCTAAATGACCCTACACATAAATAACCAAAATAAACAGGTTGCTTATGGTGCTTGTTAATGAGGATACATTCATTCTATAATCATAAAGTTGTTAACATTTTTTAAAAACTTTGCTTTGAAAAACCACCTTTGTTATAACTCCAAGATTATAAACATGACATTAACATTACTTACTTTAAAATTAATATATCCATGTATTTATATTAATATACTTTATGTTAGTAAAATTACTTACATTTAGTATGGGTAGAACATGATGTTTAAATGTGTTTAAACTGTAGGCATTTACCTAATCTAGTAAGAGCTGCAATGAATGGCTTGGTAAATATGAAAGATTTCTCTTCCCTCAGGAATATTCTTCCTCAAATTAAAACACAAATTTTTTCATGGAATTTCACCATTAAGTTAAAATACATATTAATAATTTAATATCAAACAAAGTGAGATGAATTTACTAAGTTCTAATCTTTTGGAGGGCAGGAAAAATGTATTACTAACCAAGTATAGAGAGCAACATTTTTTAATTGGAGTATAATTGATTTATAGTGTTGTGTTAGTTTCTGTTGTACAATGAAATGAATCAGCTATGTGTGTGTGAGCTTAGTAGATCAGTCATGTCTGACTCTGTGACTCTGTGGACTATAGACCACAAGGCTCCTCCATCCATGGGGATTCTCCAGGCAAGAATATTGAAATGGGTTGCCTTGCCCTTCTCCAGGGGATCTTCCCAACCCAGGGATCAAATCCATGTCTCCCATATTGCAGGCAGATTCCTTACTGTCTGAATCCCAGGGAAACCCAAGAATACTGGAGTGGGTAGCCTATCTTTCTCCAGGAGAACTTCTCAACCCAGGAATTGAACCAGGGCCTCCTGCAATGCAGGCAGATTCTTTACCAGCTGAGCTACCAGGTAAGCCCAAATCGGCTATATGTATACATAAATCCCCTCCCTCTTGGATCTCGCTTTCACCTCCACCATGCCACTCACTGAGGTCATCATAGAGCACCAAGCTGAATTTCTTGTGCAACATTCTTAAGAACTTTCTTCCTTCATATATTCAGAATTTTAACTCTCAGCAATATTTTAACACAAGTTAAACTTCTGAATATATGAAGGAAGAAAGTCTGTGCTCAAGAATGTTAACAATGTAACTTTAGTAAGCTTTTACATAACTTTCTTCAAAATGAACAAGATGTTTGCTGAAGCTGATTGCCATAAAATATAGTATAGTCAAAGATAATAATTCTTTACCATTTATTACTATATATGCCATCTTTTGAATATTTCTATATTTGTGTCATATGTAATCGTCTGTTGGGATCAGAGGCCAGATTATATTCTTATAATTCTGTTTCTGCACGGTCTATGCCAGGATATAAGCAAGATTAAGTTCTTTCTAATAAACAAGTATTGGATTTACTCCCCCGCCCCATACCCTCATCCCAGGAGCCCTCATCCTCTCTGGATTTCTTATTCCCCAAGAGCAGTTATAGACATTGCTCAGAAACCTTCTTTACAGAAATTCTTTCCTTTGCACCAGTGCCCTCTACTTGCTGGCCAGACTCTGTCTGGGTCCCTTACTCCCTCTTTATTCAGTCTCACTTTGAGAAGATGTCTGGATCTCTGCTACATTTCTGCCTGTCATCCAGACCCATGGCTTGCATGGGATCTGAGAAAGTATCCTGTCTTCAAGAAGAAAACGCCTTCCAAGCTCCCGCTTGTAGGTACTAAACCCTCGGCATCGCTACTTACCCAACTGCGCTCTGTAACCAGGCTCTAGATCCCTGATTCTCCTCTGAACAATGACTTCCTGCCTGGGCCCCAAATCTTCCTGTGCCAGTTTTTATTCAATCACTCTATTTCTTATTTCTTACTTCTGACTCTCAACATCTAAACTTCTTTCCCTACATCCACTCTTTGAGGTTGATGGGGTCAAAATACTATTTCTTGTATGCTATTTGGCTTCCTTTTATGGTAGCCACACAGATTTATAATAAAAGCTCTACACAGAAAGAAACAAAAAAAATTCTGAGCTTTTAAAATATATTCACAAAGTAATTTACCAGACAATGCAAAACGTTATATTAACATTGAATGTTTACCTTATTATGCTTATCTCCTAACCTTGTACAAGAATATGCATGTAGGAAATCTTATATTTGAGATCTAAGCAGTACCTGATTAATGAACAGCAGTAAATTACAACTTGCCAGCTGGTTTTTCAACATTCAGCTGTAATAATAATCTGAATTCATATCTGCTTTTTCTCCTCCCTTTTCCTCATTATTACCATAAAACTAGAAGCATATGGGATGATATTATTAAAGAAGGTAAAATATGTGGATAACAGAAAAAGGAGACAGAAGGTTGTTTAAAACTGTTGTCTTTGCATATGTGTTAAAGAGAGAGAGATTTTTGTGTTTGTTTTTCATTTTCCTCAGGACTCACCATCCACAATGCATAAAGGGGTCTATCAAGTGACCTACCTAAAGGGACAGAGTAGAAACAATTACCATTGTCTTTAGTTGCCCTCTTTGAAAGCCTTTCCCAGCCTATAGACCTTATGGGTGGGCTTGGGCAACCTCATTTATGCCTTTCTGTGACTTCAGCTTAATTGAACTAGAAGTAGATACATGACCTTGAGGGAAACAGATCTCTAGCTTCAAGTGAACCAATAAGATTTTGCTGTTTGCTTTCTCTTTCACTCCCTTCTCTTTGCCTCTCTCCAAGTAAGATACACAGAAACTGGAACGAAAATGTCATTTAGAGTTGAGGTTGCAAGTGAAGCTGCAAAAAACCAGAACGTGGCGGGTTAAGTAAGCAGAAACTAAGCTTCACAGGAGAAATTAGTCAGTGGAAAAAGTAAGGCTACAGATAAGCAGAAAGAAGCAGAGAAAATAAACCACACAACGCTAGAGAAAATGATTCTTGATACAAGGCAGAGTTAATAGGATTTTGAAAGATCAAATATGAAGTGTGATGAAAAGAAAGAAATGGAAGACTTCTAAAAAAATAGTTGACCATTATTTCTTCAAAGACCATCTCAATTCAGTCTTTAGCAAAATGCTGCTTTAACAAAATTATTTGTTAATTTAACAAATAATTATGGAGCACCAACTTTGTATTCAGTAGTCTACCAACCCTTGGGTAGAAATCAGAAAACAAACCAGGGACCCAGTCCTCAAAAGCTGCAAGTTGAGACTTCGCTGGTGGGCTAGTGGTTAAGACACAATACTACTACTGAAAGGGGCTTGGGTTTGAGCCCTGGTCAGGGAAATAAAATCCCACATGCTGTGCAATGAAGCCAAAAAATAGAAAGCAAAATGATAACAACAAAAATTTGAAATAAATACCAACTGTAAGTCTTACTGGACTTTCTGTAATCTATTTCAATACAGTGAGGGAAAGTGTGTTTCACAGAGAAGCCTCTAACCCAACTCTTTCCCACAGGAACACAGGAAGGTGAGAAGGCGACAGTAAACGGAAGGAGATGAAATAACCAGAGAAAGCAACATGGAAGTGCATTTCAGGGAGAAGGAATCATGTGTAGTCTCTTAGGACTTGCGATTTGTTCTGCTTTCAAATGGAATTTAACTGCAATGGTTGGAAAGTAATATAAGCAGCTAAGATGTAGTATGGTATAGACTTTCTCTTTAAGTGCTTAAGGAATTCTGAATAAAGAGATTATTGTGAGGATTCTATGAACTTCACTGGTGAGAAAAGAGCTGAAGGTTGAGAAGAAAATGAGTTGATGAAGGAAAAGGACAGAGGGACACCTGTGTTGCTCCATCATCTTTCCCCTGTAGGCTCTGTGTGTATATATGTATTTCTTCTCAGGTACATTGTAAGTTCTTGCAAGCAGAAATTGCATGCTTTTCCTGTACATCTGTCTATCATATCTAATGGTTTGCTGGGCACAAGAATGTTATAAAAATTGTTTCCTCAGTGTTTGATTTTTTTGTGCTTTATGAGTCAGAGTTAAGAATGAGAAATGCTTGACTCTATTTTCTACACACCAAAAGTCCAAACATCTAGAAAATTCTGAAAGCATAGCATCTCATGTTGCTCATTTACCCCCAAAGCAATTTGCTGTGACCACTTTTAGAAGTATGTTGGTAGAGTAAGTGGATTCAAATAGTTTTAATGACTCACTAAGTTCGTAGGTAAATTTTTTGATGGATCTTTTTTAGCAGACACTAGAAGTAAGTTTACTTACTCATGATGCAGCTTGGATATCAGGTACTGGGCTGTATTGAGACTATCTCAAAGTATCGCTGCTTGTAATCCATCCACAATTTATGATGGCATCAAACAGGTAGTAATGACAAGTGTATGTTGTGTTCAACTCTTTGTGACCCCATGGACTGTAGCCCGCCAGGTACGTCTGTCCAAGGGATTTCCCAGGTGAGGATGCTGGAGTGGGTTGCCGTTTCCTTCTCCAGGGGATCTTCCTGACCCAGGGCTGAACCAGCAGACCCACATCTGCTGCACTGCAAGCAGATTCTTTACCACTGAACAACCAGGGAAGCCCATATTAGGGTGTGACAGCGACTTGTTAGTATCAGTAAAAGATAATATGTTGGCAAAACTATGGAGACAGTGAAAAGATCAGTGTATGCCAGAGGTTTGGGTGAAAGGAAGAATGAATGGTGGTGAATAGAAGGGTCTGAGTATGTATATGATACTACAGTGGTGGGTATGTCATTATACTTTTGTCAAAACTCAGAGAACATATAGCATGGAGAGCGAACCCTAGTGAAAGCCATGTGCTTTGATTGGCACTAATATTTTGATGGTGCACACGGGGTGTGGATGGTAGGGGAGGTTGTGGTCGGCGTTGGGGAAAAGTGGTAGGAACTCACTATTTTAAACTCATTTTGCTGTGAACCTAAAACTGTTCTAAAAAAATAAAGTCTATTAGTTTTTTTTTTTTTTTTTTTAAGGACTTCCCCTCTGTCCTCCTCCCCGACTCAGGGACTTCCCTGGCAGCCCAGTGACTAAGGCTCCACACTCCCAATGCAAGGAGTCCTGGGTTCAATCCCTAGTTGGGGTAATAGATTGAATACACCCCAAGTAAAGATTCCACATACCACAACTAAAGAACTGAAGAATCCATGTGTCAAAACTAAAGACCTGTGGCAATTAAAAAAAATCTCTAAAAACTAATATGAACAGAATATTTACTATTTTACAGACTCTAAGTGCTCTGTAGATCTGGTGATTTATTTAATCCTTATATCAACCTGATGAGGAAATAAAGCACAGAGTGGTTGAATAACCTCACACAGCTAATAAGCAGTAAATAACAGAGCTTGAATTAAAAGTACTATACTAAGTGGTTTATGAATTAAAGACATGTCCAGTGAACAAGGCAGAAAAATATTAAATCACAGAAGCAATGGTGATCTTAGGAATAACTGAGTTAAAGCCACAGAGTAATATCTAAGCATTCAGAAATCTGATAATTCTCCCTAATCCAGCCTAAGTCAAAAACAACTGTTGGAATATTTCTAAATCATATATCTAAAATTGGTGGATTCAAATTCCCTCTCTTGGGGGTGATCAAATGACAAGTGTAATGAATTTTGAAAACCACTTCTCAAAACAATACTTTTGTCTGGGTATTCTTATGGCCATTTTACCAATGAGGAAATTGAGGCTATGGGAGATTCCATAATTCCCCTTGGCTAAACTCCTTTGTGGATTGAGACAAGGTATAAATAAAATAGGCAATCAGTTCCCTGAAGATTACCAGGTTAGCCTCTGGGAGGAGGAGACGGCTGTGCTTTGTAACCAGAATTCTTTTAGGAACTTTTCTTTCGTTCTCTGATCACCACCAGCTCCAAGCACAGTTGTATGTAGTGAGCTGCAGTCCCACAGGGATGTGCCTCTCTCAGTCACACTGACTCCAGTATAAAATTACAGGAATTGAAGAAATTATTCTCAATTCAACACAGCAGTCCCAAGGGCAAGGGCATTTGTTGTATATCAGACTCCACAAAAGTTTGAAGACATGGAGGGATTAACCCAGCAAAACAAACAACTAGAACTTGAATATTACAAGTCCCTACTATGAATAGTTTCTTAGTGATGCTTGCAATTCTTGGCATTCTCCCTTATCTTCTCATTCTCTCCATCACCCTATCTGTTGCTTACGAAAGTGATTTAGCTCTTTTCAGCTCCTATCCCCAGTTCTACTCAGCATTTCGCAGAGAAGTGTTGGCTGAGGCTTTGAAAATGTTTACCTTTTCTTTAACTCAGGTTTAAAATTTTCCTTCTTGGTTTCTCTCCAGTGGTGGTTTTTCTCTCTCCAGTTACATATTCATTTAAATGTTTTACCAATAATAGAGAAGAACAGCCTAATGACTGTGTTCTATTTGTTATACTCCAGTTGTGTGTTGTAAGTTGAGAGAAGTATTTTCTAGAAAATATTTGGAGGAAGAAGAATTAAAATAAACTGGAAAGTTAAAGAACCATTCTACATGTATGAGAAGTCACTCTGAGGTGTGTTTTTAGGGGTCCATTAATATCTGCAGCACCACAGTCTCACCACCACTTGGGGTGCTGGAGAAGCCTCTTAAGAGTCCTTGGACTGCAAGAAGATCAAACCAGGCCATCCTAAAGGAAATCAACCCTGAATATTCACTGGAAGGACTGATGCTGAAGCTGAAACTCCAATACTTTGGCCACCTGATGCAAAGACCTGACTCAGTGGAAAAGACCCTGATGCTGGGAAAGACTGAAGGCAAAAGGTGAAGAGGGCTGCAGAAGATGACATAGTTAGATAGCAACACTGACTCAATGGACTTGAATTTGAGCAAACTCCAGGAGATAGTGAACAGGGAAGCCTGGCATGCTGTAGTCCATGGGGTCACAAAGAGTCGAACGCAACTTAACAACTGAACAACATCTACAGCAATGGTTATATGCATCAAGTTGTCATTCCAAGACAAAAGTTAGTAGAGCATCAAAATATGCCCTGTTGGGTCCTTACACTGAATTGCAGTGAGATGATATGTGTGATGACATGTAAATTAAGTCAGAAGCCAAAGTTTGCAAAACATTGCAGTTTGTTGATTACATACGTCAAGTTCCATTGTGAAAATCCATTTTGTCATATATAGTAACAAAAATTGGCTCAGACTTAAAATAGTCTGATAGCACCTATCACATAATGCCTTCCTGCTGCTGCTGCTGCAAAGTCTCTTCAGTTGTGTTCGACTCTGTGTGACCCCATAGACAGCAGCCCACCAGGCTCCTCCGTCCATGGGATTTTCCAGGCAAGAGTACTGGAGTGGAGTGCCATTGCCTTCTCCAAATGCCTTCCTAATAAGTAGTAAATAACCCAGTTGAACATAAAGCCTGTGAAAGAAAGTTGCCTCTCTTTGTTTTGAAGAGATTATTTTAAAATATTTGACTCGATCTTTCCCAAGTGGGCTAAAAATTCACACACACAAAAAAAGAAAAGTAATTTTATTTATTTTTTCTTTTTTCTTTCTTTCTTTCTTTTTTATTTATTTTAATTGGAGGCTAATTACTTTATAATACTGTGGTGGGTTTTGCTATACATTGATATGAATCAGCCATGGGTGTAAGAAAAAAAATTTTTAAGATTGTATCTGACTGGTTTTATTAAAAATCAACATATTTATCTTTAAACATTCTTATAATTTTTTCTGGGTTAAAGACTTTTTTAAAATTTATTTTTAATTGGTGGATAATTGCTTAACAATGTTGTGTTGGTTTCTGCCTTACACTGACATGAGTCAGCCATGGGTATACATATGTCCCCTCCGTTTTGAACCTCCTCCCACCTCCACCCCATCCCACCCCTCTAGATGGTCACAGAGCACCAGGCCAAGCTCCTTGCACTATACAGCAACTTCCCATTAGCTATCTATTTTACAAATGGCTATACATATTGCAATGCTACTCTCTCAATCATGATTCTTATAATTAATTCTATAACTGCTTTGTTAGCAATCAGGATGGGAATGTGAATTTAAAATATGAATTTAAAATAAGAAAATATCTCAATTTTTTTACATTTTAACCTGCGTTGGTATATTGTAGCAATACACAGAAGGCACTCAGTAAATATTTGTCAAATGAATAAATGATTAGATGAAAGACTGTGAAGATTCGATGTCTTGTTAGTCACAAGTACCTGTAGAATTCCTCCTTAGGCATTTATTCTTCACTCCCTCTGTATAAGTGTTATGTCCAGATGAGAATAGAGATGATATGTGGGACCTGGTCTCTCTCCTCAAAGACCTTAGACTCTCATTTGTAGGAAAAATGTAAAGATTTGATGTTTTTTGTATTTCCTTAAGTAAGCACAGGGAGTCCACTAGATACAAAACTTCAAGTTGCACCTTTCAAAGAGGCAAGCGTGCATTCACACGTCTAAGCACGTAACTTAGTCCGCGTGTCTGCTGTACCCTGTTATGTGCATGCACCCCCTAGAAAAGTTGCGCTTCTGTGTACTTTACTATACAGTACAGCGTAGAGTACACTAGGACAGCATCTTTATTTCAAGCAGGATGTCTGAAAGCAAGCAAAAAAGCAGCGTGAGGTAGCTGTGAAGAAGCCCCAGCTGTTTTGTTATACTAGTGTATTCTTCAAGGTACCGTCCTGTCAGATTAAAAATGCTTTCTTCATTTTTTGTGATTGTTTTTTATATATTGTCTGTGTGAAGGTATGATAAACCTACTTCTGTACTTAGTCACTCAGTCATGTCCGACTCTTTAAGACCACTGTAGCCCACCAGACTCCTCTGTCCATGGCATTCTCCAGGCAAGAATACTGGAGTGGGCTGCCATGCCCTCCTCCAGGGGATCTTCCCAACCCAGGGATCGAACCCAGGTCTCCCACACTGCAGGCGGATTCTCTACCGTCTGAGCCACCAGGGAAGCCCAAACCTACTACAGTACAGTACTATATAGATTGTTGTGTTAGTTGGGACCCAGGCTAGCATTTTTGGACTTAAGAACAAATTAGATTTATGAATATACTCTCAAAAAATAACTCTTTCATATGTAAGAGACTTGCTGTATAGCAGATAATTTGCAGAAAGCAATTCCCTGAAGTACATTAATAGTGATTACTCTTTGGATGGGTTCACTTTATCAATCTGGAAAAACAATGATCATAGACATCTATCTTTCTATAGAAAGCAAACTCCATGTGTGTTTCAACTGCCAGATGAATTTTGCGATGATAGAGTTAGGATGACTCAGACCACACTGCCATTGGTCTGCTCAGACCTGAATGTTAGCATTCTTCAGAGCCCATCCTTAAGAGATTGTCTGTCCTTCTGAGAAATCTCCTTAGATTCCAGGGGTTCCACTAGCCCCTGTTTGCTCATAATCCTCAAATCGCCATTTTTCAATACAAACTTCTTAGTGGTGTCCAGACCCAAACACCTCCTAGATGGCTCCACTTGGCTAGTGTACAAGTATGTCTACTTAATAACAAGTTCAGTTTAAGATATTGGGTTCACAAGGAATGAGGAAAGAGGAGTGACTGCTAAAGAGTAAAGGCTTTCTTTGGTGGGTGATGAAAATATTCTAGAATTAGTGGTGATGGTTTGTACAACTTTGAGACTATCAATAGTCTCTGAACTGCAATTTAAAAAAATAGATTTTATGGTATATGAAATATCTTGATCACAAAAAGGAAAAATATAACCCAATTTACTTCTATGTAAAAATTTTCTGTTATGTTCTTGAAAGGAGCAGTTAATTTCCCTAGCTGTGAAAGTTGTAGCTACATAGAACATGGATTTGAGCAGATCTTAACTACTGCTGCTGCTGCTGCTGCTAAGTCACTTCAGTCGTGTCCAACTATGTGGGCCCCCATAGACAGCAGCCCACCAGGCTCCCCCATCCCTGGGATTCTCCAGGCAAGAACACTGGAGGGGTTGCCATTGCCTTCTCCAATGCATGAAAGTGAAAAGTGAAAGTGAAGTCGCTCAGTTGAGTCCACCCTCAGCGACCCCATGGACTGCAGCCTTCCAGGCTCCTCCATCCATGACGTTTTCCGGGCAGGAGTACTGGAGTGGGGTGCCATTGCCTTCTCTGCTTAACTACTGAAGGGAGACTAAAGATCATTTACCAACTAGACTGAGATTTAAATGCAAATAAAATATTCTATTCATTTTTCTGTGTTCTTTCTTTTTTTCAAGTGGGTATTCAAAATAAGCATCTTCTGAATGAAAGACTATAAAACTAAGAATTCTGCCCATACATGGAAATGATATAAGGCACCATTAACTACACATGCTGAAATCTTGGGCTTTACAACTGATGGCTCAATGGTAAAGAATCTGCCTGCCAATGCAAGAGAGTCAGGAGATGTGGGTTTGAACCCTGAGTCATGAAGATCCCCCCTGGAGGAGGGCATGTCTACCCACTCCAGTATTCTTATCTGGAGAATTCCGTGAATAGAGGAGCCTGGCTGGCTACAGTCCCTGGGGTCACACAGAGTTGGACACGACTGCACAGGAGCATGCATGCACACTGAAATCTTAGGGTTGTTGCAGTGAAAAGGGAAAAAGAGAAATGAGTTTTTCTCTTTCCCTCTCTTGAGAACAAAGAAGATAAAAAGAACTGAGCAGGCCTGAACATTCCTAGTTTTGGGTTTTTTTTTGTACTTTAATAGCTCCTAACTCTGCATGTCTATAACTAAGTTTGCTTTTCTGCCCCATAACCATGCAGGAGCTACAATTCACATCTTCTTCTTTGACTCTATGTTAAATATCTCCCCTACCTAGTGTTTATCCTTATGACACCCTTCCCCTTGTACCTACATATCAGAAAGAAGGCTGCAGAGCCACTGTACTGCCAGACTCAGTTACTGGGTTGCCTGCTTAGTTGCTTAGTTGTGTCTGACTCTTTGCGACCCTATGGAGAGTAGCTCTCCAGGCTCCATGGAGAATCTCCAGAAAAGAACACTAGAGTGGGTTGCTATGCTCTCCTCCAGGAGATCTTCCTGACCCAGGGATCAACCCAAGTTTCTTGCATCTCCTGCATTGGCAGGAGGGTTCTTTACATTAGCACCACCTGGGAAGCCCTAATTACTGGGTTACTGATGCCAGTATACACCTGTCTTTGAAACAATGCGAGAAGACGAAATCAAGATCCTTTCACCTTTGTGCCTCATCACCAACTCCTGACTGCAGCCCTTGCCTTATATAAGCCCTAGACTCCTCATGGAGGTTGGGCACAGTCCTTGAGACACGAGTCTACTGTGCTCCCGTTTTTGCTTGCTGAGGATAAAAGCCACCTTTTTATTTCCTCCGAACTCTGTCTCTATATTTTTCATTCAGCTTCAGTGGGCAGAGAAGGCCAAGATTTTGGCCGGCAACAGGGTGGGTTCCAAGTTTGACATTTCATTTTATTCCCAGGGCCTAGTTCTATGCCTAAAGACAAAAGCAATAATAATATAGTCCAAACAGTAATAACAGACCATCAGTAACTCTTGAATAAATGAATCTGAAGATGCATGCTGAACTGACAGTCTTTTCTTCACCCTCCATATTTAGTCAGTCACCCGATGGCACCCCACTCCAGTACTCTCACCTGGAAAATCCCATGGATGGAGGAGCCTGGTAGGCTGCAGTCCATGGGGTCACTAAGAGTCGGACACGACTGAGCGACTTTACTTTCACTTTTCACTTTCATGCACTGGAGAAGGCAGTGACAATCCACTCCAGTGTTCTTGCCTGGAGAATCCCAGGGATGGGGGAGCCTGGTGGGCTGCCGTCTATGGGGTCGCACAGAGTTGGACACGACTGAAGTGACTTAGCCGCAGCAGCAGCAACTTCTGTAGACAGTCTGTCTGTAGAAAATTCGGCTTTTTCTCTTCATCATCACCATGCTGTGATTACCTTAGTTCTGCTTCTTGTCCTTGCTTCTTGGATTACTATCCTAATTTTCACTATGCACTTTTCTCCAAATATGCAATATTATTGTTAGGTAGTTAGAACAGGAAAAAGGAGTACAGAATGGTAGTGGCTAAAAGATAAGAAGGGAAAAACCTGAGAAAATAGAACAAAGGAAGTTTTGAGGACCGTAGTGAGGACCTCAGGTCAAATAATCAGCACTCATGGCTAGCCCAATTTACATAGGGAAGGCCCAGAGGGAGGGGAAAAAACATATAAAAAGAGGAGCCAAAATTGGGCTGGGGGCCTCTCTTCTCTCCTGGTCTTTTGGGTCGGCTTGCCCTCATGCCTCAAGGATGTATTTTCCTTTACTTTCTAAATAAAACTGAACTGTAAAACGGAGCTGTAACACTAGTCCATCGGAAGGATGTAACGCAGGTCTATCCGTCACTTCAAATTTTTGTTGTGATGAGACAGAACCGAGGAAGTTACAAACTTCCCCGACATTATGAAACTAAAAATACATTCATTAAAATTAGACTTCTAGTTGGTGTCACTTAGTTCAAACCAATCCTACCTGTGCTGCTGTCCAAGGGGTCTAAAATCCAAATGAGATCGTACTTGTTTCCTATTTAAAATTTTTCGTGATTCTCCATTATCTTCTAATTATAATGAAATTCCTCAGAATGCCTACGTGATTCAGCCTTGACCCTCTCAGCACGTCCAGTCATCTTCACACTTATGCTTTCCTTGTACCCCTTGCTCCCAGATAGTACTGACAACTATCTCCTTAAGCTCTTTCTCCATCCAACACACACAACTGTGATAGGATTCAAAAGACACCACTGTACCTATTTATCTAAAAATCTGTCTCCATGGCTGCACTTAGGACCCTTGAGGTCTAGAATCAGGCTAACCATAAAATATGCAGGCTGGTAGTGTGTCTTGTGGAAAAATCAAAACTCTTACAGATGGCACTATGGTTCCACTAGCTCAGCAGGTTAGCTCTGGAATCATACCTACAAAGGTATGTTGCATATAATGGTTTATAGATAACACTTGAATGAGCACTTAGAAGATGATTCAATGCTAATTCCTTTCATTCTTCTCTTCCTCTGTTGCTTCCTCTTCAGTATTTTACTACCATCTTTTCCCTTAGAGAAGAAATGTATCCTGTAGGAAAAGAATACCTTACAGGTAAGAGGGTTTCCCAGCCTAATTATATTGATGGAGTGTGGCAAGGCAGTTATTTTAAACTAATAGGAATTTGGGGGTGTCTTGGAGATTCCGGTTATTTCTGTTATCTCCATGTGTGAATTATCTTTAGTCATTTGAACTTTACTACATTTGTTATGCCTTTGTTAGACTCTTTAGAATCATCATTTAATGAAATTGCCTTGGGACAACACACAGAATCCAAACAACAATTTATAATCAAATACAAATATAGTCAAAACAAAAATAGCATGAAGATAAAACACTGTGCTTAATAATAAGTTCTGTCAGTGAAGATGGTATTTAATAAAGAAAGTTCATGAAACTGAGTTTTGATGAAATTTGTCAGAGTAGTAGAGCTTCTGTGTGCGCTGTAATCCCTTTCAGTGGGCACTTGATGTGAGTTTCTCAGTGTATTTTCCAAATCAAGATTTTGAATGGGATGAACGAGAGTATTCAATTTTAAGGCTGCTGATTCTTTACTAATTCACTGATTAAATAAAAATCCCCCAGAAGGAAAGTTGGCAATTATCACTTTCACTTCAATTCAATGATTCCATTATTATGTCGGTCCCATTATTGACAGAATCCTCAATCCTTATATTCGCTCATTCAGATAATACTTATTTTGAGAACCTACTTGAAAGAAAGAACACAGAAAAATGAATAGAATATTTTCTTTGCATGTAAGCATCCCGGTCCAAGGCTTCCCTGGTGGTTCACATGGTAAAGAATCCGCTGGCAATGTGGGAGACTGGGGTTCAATCCCTGGGTCAGGAGGAATCCCCTGGAGAAGGGAATGGCTACCCATTCCAGTATTCTTGCTTGGAGAATTCCAGGTTCAGAGGAGCCTGGTGGGTTGCAAAGAGTCACCCATGGGGACAGGAGTCCATCGGGGTTGCAAAGAGTCAGAGATGACTGAGTGACTAACACTACTACATCTCAGTCCAGTTTGTAAATTATTTTTAGTCTTCAATCTGCTTGTCCCGATATAGCTATAATCTTCATGTTATGGTTTAGTTGCTCATTTGTTTTTGACTCTTGTGACCCTATGGAGTGTAACCCACCAGGCTCTTCTGTCCACGGGATTTTCCAGGCAATAATACTAGAGTAGGCTGCCATTTCCTTCTGCAGGGGATCTTCCCAGCCCAGGGACTGAGCCCAAGTCTCTTGCATTGGCAAGTGGATTCTTTACTGCTGAGCCACCAGGGAAGCCATAATCTTCACAGTGTAAGACCTCACGGCCTTTTCTCAGAATCTGTCGCTCCAAAGACCACAGTGACTCGAATTCGATGCAATAGGCAAGAGGATTTATTTGGCCGGCGCGCCGGGGTCCAGTCTCCACGCAGGGAGATGAACCCCCAACATCCACTGTGAGGAACTTTTATACCCAAAAATCACAGGCAGGTGTGGGAGGGGTCAAGAAATGTGGTAGTGGGCTATAGGCAGGTGTAGATGGGGTGAGGACATTTCATTGGTGGGAAAGGTCTGCAGATAATTAAGTCGAAGCAGTTGACTGGCCACTCTGCAGCGCTTGGCCAGTTCTTAGAAAAACAATTACCTAGGAAAATTCCGATCGTAAATACATTTTCTTGGGAGGGGGTCTCTCCTGTAAGGTCAGGAAACTAGGTTATAAGTCATCAGTTAAGGAGTAATAGAATGGGGCTTTGTGAAGGACCAGGAGACTCTGAGTCACCAGATAAGGAGTAAGTTATCTCCAGTGAGGCATGGCCTGCCTCCGGGTTTCAGCATTAAGGGGACTTAAAATTTTAACTTAGGTTTCTCAACAGTTAGGGAAAATAAGTGCTTCTTTCAAGAATTTTGGGATACTTTTGCCTTTATATGGAAAAACAATTTAGAAGATATATCAGTTGTGCAAGGGTATATTTGCTGCTCAGTTAAGTCCAAGTATACAACCCCATTGACTATAGCCTGCCAAGCTCCTCTGTTCATGGACTTCTCCAGGTCAGAGTACTGGAGTGGGTAGCTAGTCCCTCTCCAGGGGATCTTCCTGACCCAGAGATAGAACCCAGGTCTCTGCATTGCAGGCAGATTCTTTACCGTCTGAGCCACCAGGGAAAATAACTGCTCCTTTCAAGAATTTTGGAATAGTTCTGCTTTTAACTGGAGAAAAATTTAAAAGACCCACCAGTTGTGCAAGGGAAACACATCCAGTTGAGATGGCTGCTGCTTTTGCTCAGATTTTATACTCACTAGACCCTCCAACTGAGTCCTTGTCTTATTCTCCATACAAAAAAATTCCTGCTTTAATCCCTGTGTTCACTAAGTCCCACTTCGTCCAGGGTGGTAGTTCCCACTTGCCTCTCTGTAGTCCACCAAGTGTTGGAACATCGCCCAATTCCAGCCCTGACTATGGGATTACCAGATCTCAAGGCCAGGCCTGCTATAGGCATTTGGCCTCTATTGATTGTCTGCTCTTGTTTTTCCTAGTTCTGGCTTCAGCACAACCAGGCTACTTTCCTAATGAACCACCTTTGCCCTCATTGCCTGTCCTTGGACCTTTCCAGATCAGCATTCAATCCTGGGTCTCTCTGGACTGAGGATATGCAGATCCAGGCCTTCCTTTAGTTGGAGAAAATGCAAATAGTCCTACAGAGAAGCATCATCTCAGGTTTGTTGGGGATACCGCACTATACTCATGTTATGGAAAGATGATTAGTTCCCTACAAGAGCAGGAATTTGAAGTATCAGATTTAGTTCCCAGCAATCACTGCCTACCCCGAATTCCCAGGTTCTCATCCTGGTATTGTTAGGGGAAACCTTGACTGAAACTGCCCACCCTGGGCAGTTACTAGAGTAACCATTTGCATGAGTCATTTTATGACAGGAGATCTAGGTAACGAAGATAGAACTAACAAGCCACCACCAACTAGAAGAATTTAGGAAAGGTCAAAGGGAGATGTCACATGTCCTACTAACCTCCCAGAGTCCTTCTTGCTGGAATCCATCTTGGCTGAGCAATGCGGACGCCACCAGGAAGGCTCCTGAGTCGGAACCAAGAGGAAAAGTTAACATTTTACGTAACCTCCTGCTCCTTCTGCCTCTGAAACTCAGCTTGCTCCTTGCAAAGTCCGGATCACATAGGTCACATCATGTCAGAAAAGTGGGGACTTAACAATACTAAGAACTGGAGCTCATCTCATTTGCCTTTGTCCTGCTCTTTGCAATTGCCCGGGCTTGCAAACTTGCTTAATCATGCCTGTCCACGTAAAGGTCAGGCATCCCCCTCCCCATCTTGACGGCTGTTCTGTGCGTGAAACCATTTAGTTTAAACCAGCCTATTAACAGCTAGTGTTGCCCACTATAGTCTGTCTATAAAAACTTTGTAATCCCTTTGTTCGGGACTCAGAGCTTGGAGTGTTAACTCCTCTGGGCCCGCTGGCATAATAAATCTGAGTGTGGTGCTTGGTTTCTTGAGTACTGGTTTCTGCAACAGAGAAAACCCAGAAATTAATCTCATCACCATAAAACCCTAGACTGTGAGCCACATGGCAGAGTGGTCCTCCTACCTTCCCTTGACCCTGCTGCTCCCTGCCTTTTTTTGGCATCCCTTCCCAATAAAGCCTCTTCAGCACATTTGTCTCCTCAGACAATTCATTTCCGAGTGCTAGGCAAGAGCCCACTCTCAAGCCCTAGAAGGGATCTCCCTTCCTGCAACAGTATCTCGATGGCACGGTTTGTAAGTAGAAGGGCGATAGAGAGAAAAATAGATGGCAGACAGAAAGAAACCATCTGACAAAGCTGAAGACCACTTGCTTTTCCAAAACAGCTTGAATCTTCCTGCCTGGGCTGCCGCGTGAAGCATGTGATTAATGAAGAGATGTCAGGGAGATAATTCTTCCTAGGCAGGAAGAGTGGAGAAAGGATTAAAAAAAAAAAGAATTATTATACATTGAGTGGAAGGAAAGCAAGAAAAAGGAGCTTGTGGTGGTTGTAAAAGTGCCAAGAAGAAATAGTTGCACCATTGTCAACCAAAGTATGGACCCCAACCCACCTGGTCTTTCAGCACCTACCCCTTCCGCTTTTCCGGTGGAGCTGGAGCTACCTCCCCGGTTATAAATAGCAGCACAGATGTTGACAGAAAAATGCTCCCTTAATTACCATACAAACTGCTCTACTTGAGTGAACCGTTTAAAGCAGCCTCCAAAGGAAGTTCACTCAAGCAATTCCGCAGATTACAGCTAATGAACAATATTTCCTCGCACCTATTTAGTGCTCATTAAAATGTAAAAGCCTTTCATTTTAAACAGACGCACAATAAATAATTCCTCTCTCCCTTTCGGTCTCTGAGCAGGCTTGAAGAGAAGCAGGGAGAGGAGCAGGGCTAAGGTGGGGGCAGAAGCAGAAAAAGAGACCAGAGGCAGGGGAATCAGAGACTCAAAAAAGGAGTGGGGGCTCACTAGCATCCCAGGAAGCCACAGCTTGTCTGCTAGGAGTGATATCTGTGATGGAGTTCAACAGACAGAGGCCTAGACCAATTCTTCCAGCACAGGTAACCAGCCTTGAACCAGGACAGCAGACCAAAACCGCCCTAGGCAGCCCTGGGAGGCAGAGAGGGGCCAGGCCAGGATAGAGCCCTTCCAATGTATTCATGACAAGGGCTATGTTTCTTTAGCTTGAAAGAAAGTTCTTAGTTGCTCAATTGTGTCCAATTCTTTGCAACCCCAAGGACTATAGCCAGCCAGGCTCTTCAGTCCATGGAATTCTCCAGGCAAGAATACTGGAGTTGGGTAAACATGTCCTTCTCCAGGGGATCTTCTCGACCCTACAGTGCAGGGTCTCCTGCATTGCAGGCAGATTCTTCATCATCTGAGCTACCAGAGAAGCTTATTCTGTGTTCACTTTTTGTCTTCATTGATTTTTTAGGCCTGAGGTTAGAAGATGAATCTCATATAATCCTTGAGAGGCTACTTGTTGCAAGCGGAAACAGAACTGACAAATGTTTTCGGGTTCCTAAAGGTTCTTATTACTGTTGTTATTGTTTAGTCCAAAAGTCCTGCCTGACTCTTGTGATCCCATGGACCGTAGCCTGTCAGACTCCCTGTCCATAGGATTTCCCAGGCAAGAATACTGGAGTGGGTTGCCATTTCCTTCTCCAGGGGAATCTTCCTGACCATGGATCAAGACTGTGTCTCCTGCATTGGTAGGCAGGTTTTTGTTGTTGTTGTTGTTTTTTTAACCACTGAGCCACTAGGGAAGCCCAAGGGTCTTATACCACCACCTTTGGTATTTTGATCTTAGAACACCTATAGCACAAAAAATGGAAGGATTCTTGTGTATAGAAGTGAGCTAGAAGTGGAGGATGGTGGCAAGTAAGGTAGATTATGGGAGGACTGTGTCTGATCCTTTTCAGATAAATAGCAAGAAAGAGCACCAGGCACTTGGCCAAACAGGCACAGTGAATGGATTTAAGAAACCTGTGCTGTATACGAAAACATCTTTGTCCCTTTAACAAAATTGTTAATCCCAAAGACTGATGGGACCAAAGCGATGCAATACATTTGTGGTGGTGCATGTATATAGTACGGGGAAAAGCCGGAGAGGATTCTGCACCACCCAGTCAGAACACAGGTGAGATTGACGGGACTCCTGTGTAACGAACTCTCTCAAACTTCAGTCACAGGGCTGGATCATGTGCATAACAGAGAAGAGACTTCATGGTCAGACTGACCAAGGCATACTCTTTCTTTAAAAAAAAAAAAAAAAATGGACAAGGGATCTTGATTCTATTAAGGAATATTGCTTTTCCAACCAAAATTAATAGTACACCTTTCAACTTGAAATGGTTATTTCAGGTAAAAAGGATGACTGTAAACCCCCACCCTTTGTTCTAGAAGGCGTGCATTTATTACACAGGTATTAAATACCCCAATGTTAAGCCACATGCAGAAGCTACAGAAATGAATAAAAAATGTTCCTGCAAGGAACCCACAAACCTAGAAAAAAATCACCATACTCTTATAGTATTGATAATATGGACAAAGTGCTGTAGAAGCTGGGGGCAGGTGCGGGAACTGATGTTCCATACTGCAAGTGGCAACACTGTTGTATTCTTATTCCAGACGGGGCAAATACTTGTTGACTCTTGGGACCATTTCATTCATGGAAGCTAAATATTTGTGAGGAAGAGGAAGGCAGGCATGGCGGGAAGGAGGTGCGAGGGTTCACTTGAACTTGTTCTGAGACATGAAGAAGGCACTGGAAAAGAAGAATTAAGTCTGTACTTGGCTTTTAACTAAGGTCATTTGAAAAATGGTCTTCAACACCCATCTCATTTGCTTTTTTATGCCTGCCAATTTAGTGTTGTATTCAAAATGATTAATTAGTTTATAGTGAAGGTTTATTAGGTAATCTTTCTGTCAGTCAAAAATCACTTGAGTCTCAGAGCAGAATAAAGAGTACCCAGAAATTTTATAAGGATAGAGAATTTAGGCCATTATTGTATTAAAAAATAAACACAATCTTAAAATGTGAGAGTACATAGAAGAGTTAGTTCAGTTCAGTTCAGTCGCTCAGTTGTGTCTGACTCTTTGTGATTTCATGAGTCGCAGCACGCCAGGCCTCCTTGTTCATCACCAACTCCCGGAGTTCACTCAGACTCACGTACATTGAGTCAGTGATGCCATCCAGCCATCTCATCCTCTGTCGTCCCCTTCTCCTCCTGCCCCCAATCCCTCCCACCGTCAGAGTCTTTTCCAATGAGTCAACTCTTCGCATGAGGTGGCCAAAGTACTGGAGCTTCAGCTTCAGCATCATTCCTTCCAAAGAAATCCCAGGGTTGATCTCCTTCAGAATGGACTGGTTGGATCTCCTTGCAGTCCAAGGGACTCTCAAGAGTCTTCTCCAACACCACAGTTCAAAAGCATCAATTCTTCTGCGCTCAGCCTTCTTCACAGTCCAATTCTCACATCCGTACATGACCACAGGAAAAACCATAGCCTTGACTAGATGGACCTTAGTCTGTAAAGTAATATCTCTGCTTTTGAATATGCTATCTAGGTTGTTCATAACTTTTCTTCCAAGGAGTAAGCGTCTTTTAATTTCATGGCTGCAGTCACCATCTGCAGTGATTTTGGAGCCCCCCAAAATAAAGTCTGACACTGTTTCCCCACCTATTTCCCATGAAGTGATGAGACCGGATGCCATGATCTTAGTTTTCTGAATGTTGAGCTTTAAGCAAACTTTTTCACTCTCCTCTTTCACTTTCATCAAGATTTTCTGCCATAACGGTGGTGTCATCTGCATATCTGAGATTATTGATATTTCTCCTGGCAATCTTGATTCCAGCTTGTGTTTCTTCCAGTCCAGCATTATACCTTAAACCAAGGTAAATAGAGGGGATAATAATATTTCCAAGAGTCAAAGATATTCCCCCCAGCTAAAAATACATTCCACACTACTATATTTAAAATAAGGAACTAACAAGGACCTACTGTACAGCACAGGGAACTCTGCTCAATGTTAGGTGGCAGCCTGAATGGGAGGGGAGTTTAGGGGAGAATGGTTACATGTATATGTATGGCTGAGTCCCTTCCCTGTTCACCTGGAACTGTCACTGTGTTGTTAATTGGCTATAATTGGCTATAATACAAAATTAAAAAATACAATACAGAATTTAAAAATTTTTTAAAAATTACATTCACATTGTGCTACTCTAGAAACAGACCCAGAGGCTGCATTTCTTAAATCACAGACCATCACACTGAAGTGTCTGTTGTTTAGTCGTATCTGACTCTTTGCGGCCACATGGACTGTAACCCACCAGGCTCCTCTTTCCACAAAATTCTCCATTCTTGTACTAGAAGAATACAAGAATTTCCAGTATTCTTGCCTGAACCAGGCAGGAATACTTGAGTGGATAGCCATTCCCTTCTCCAGAGGATCTTCCCAACTCAGAAACTGAACCCAAGTCTCCTGCAATGCAGGCAGATTCTTTACCATCTGAGCCACAAGGGAAGCTCAAACAATTATATGTATATTATTTTTTTGCATCATGGGTACATATAATTAATTTTAATTCACTATAGCTACATCAGTTTTATTGCAACAATATTGGATATTGCTTCCTGACAATCCTTGAAAGTCATTTAAAGAATTTTAGGAAAATGGTAGTAAATATAACTACTTAATTTTATCTGTTTTTACAACAAATTTATATCAGTGTAATACGTAATGAAGATAGTGAACAAAAGATGAAAACTTTTCTTTGGGGACTTTTTCATTTAGACTGTTAGCTGTCTTCCTTTACCTAGTGTTGGCTAAAAATGTTAGTTTATAACCTGAAAGTAGAGGGTGTTTTATTCTGTGAGAAAATCTCAGGACTTCAGGCCCAAGACACAGCATCTCTTGTGGCCCCAGAAGCAGGAGAAGAACTCAAGGTATATACATTTGCAACAAAGGGGACCTGCAGTCTGAACATCAAAGACTATTGTTAAGTAAGAAAACCAGCTATCAAGTTAAAGAATTTAGCATTCTTCTGTGTATGGGAAGATACAAGAGTCTGGGATTATTGAAGTCACTCCTTCCATAAGCATCTCAGCTGTCTGGGGCCAGCATCTTGTTGTTTTGATTTCTCACATCCCCCACCCACAGCTCCTTAGCAATCACCATGGAGGGGTAGCAGCATCTGCTGGACCGCAGGTATTGTTTTCCCTCTTGGGAGCCTTCATTCACGTTTGGAGGCCCCAAATCGCTGATGCCTGTTATATTTTGGTTTACTGATATGGCAGGAGATATTCCATTTCATACTATGACTTAACCAAATACATAATTAATAGATTTTTTTCTTCTGACAAATATCAATACAGCAAAAAAATAAAACCAAAAACCCGATCTAATATATAGTTGCTGTTGCTGCTGCTAAGTCACTTCAGTCGTGTCCGACTCTGTGTGACCCCATAGACGGCAGCCCACCAGGCTACCCCGTCCCTGGGATTCTCCAGGCAAGAACACTGGAGTGGGTTGCCATTTCCTTCTCCAATGCATGCATGCATGTTAAGTTGCTTCAGTCATGTCCGACTCTGTGCGACTCCATGGACAGCAGCCCACCAGGCTCCTCTGTTCACAGAATTCTCTAGGCAAGAGTACTGGAGTGGGTTGCCATTTCTAGAACTCAATAACTGCTAAACGTTACTATACTTTTACCTACTTTTTACTAACAAAAGTATCTTTAGCCTAAAACATTTTGTTTAATTGAATTACAAACTGCATTGATGTTATTGATAGCTTGAGGAATATGAAATTCCTTATGCTAAAGTGTCGTATGGCATTTCAGCATTATTTATCTACTTTTTACAACATCATTTTGCTTCTTCAGATTACCATGCACATTTGTGGATCTTATGGAACAGACTACCTGTAATATTACCAAAGTATCTTATGAGGAGAAAGAGTTCTTAGCTGACTGTGAGAACAAAAGTAAAATCAATAATCAAATTTGAAAATAAAAAATACCAAACAGCCCACTAAACACTACCCTGCAATCTTCATTCTGATAGGTTTAGTCTCTTTTTTTCCAGTGCAATAGCGTGAGCTGTGGTTAAAAAAGGAACACAAACAACAACAGGATATGTGTACACAAAGTTTAACTGATGCAGATCAATAATACATAGCCTGAATTTTGTTTTTAAATTTTCCAGATGAGGACCAACAAATGGTAAATGGCATCATATCAAGTATTCTGGGATACAGTCTCAATCAACTTTAAATTCCTCCAAATGCCTACATTTAAGAAAGAAAGTATATTTCATTGATTTACAAGGGCCCATAAAATTTAGATATGGTTTGGCCTGGGAATTAGAAATTTAGTCTCAGGTGGGCCCCACATTCAGCCTGAAATAAATCTGCAGAGAGAGTGGCAGTCTAGGTGCTACAAATTCCATGACCCTAGGGGGAATTTGTCAGAGTGTTCTGAAAGTCAGCTCTGCCTGCAAGAGGAAAGACTCCTTCCCCTGCCAAAACAAAATCAAAGTGTTCAAATGATTTTTCTCCCCCCAAACAACAACACTCTCATATTTCTCTTATTTGTCCTTCCATTCGCCTTGCAGATTTCCAGAAAAGTAGTTTGGAGCCATTTAGAGTTCTGATTTTCTGTATGTGACATGAAAAGGCAATACAGGCTGTCTTGGTGTGCTGAAGGAAGAAAGAGGAGCACAATTGAGCAGGCTTTCTTCCTTGTCTCCTTTGCCAGGCCCCATCATAAAGAAGCAAATGAGTTGCTTAGCCGCGCCTCTTCAGAAGGATGTAATGACAGCGTGCGGTCCACAGGCGCGCGGGGGAGCGGCCACCTCGCACCGCCCGCGCGAGATGGATGATACTGATGGCGACGGAACACACACATCCTGCCTGAATATGAACAGCAGATTTGTCAGTGTGTGACAGGCTGACAGCCCCGCTCCCAGCTGCTTGTCCACTGTTGTTATATCAGTACCTTGTCTAAGTATTCAGCAAAGAGGCAATCTGCTTCCTCCAGTCGTGGGAGGCAGGTTGCCAGTTAAAAAGCAAGTATTGGCTTCAGGCGGCAGTGCCAGAACGCATTGAAAAGATGCAATTTAAACCCTTGTGAGCTCCTTAGGCAACATATCACAGGCCCGGGAAGTTCAGTCCTCCAGATTAGGTTTGTAAAACAAAGAAGGGAACGCAAAATGAGATGTATGCTGGCAAAACATTGTAATTTAGCCTCCATGAGTGTCTCTGAAGACACTTGGTTATGGGAAAAAAAAAAAAAAAAAAAAGCACTGGGCACTGAGAGAGACTGAATTGAAAGTCTGCTCTGGTTCCTGCTTGTGAATGTTATTTGGGGAGAGTGGGGGTAGTTGAAAATGTGTCAGTGAAAATATACCATATAACCCACAAAGCCCCAAGCTAGCGGTGAGCATTAAAAGTTCTCATTGAGGAGTCAAAATTGTTGATCCACTGATAATCAGTAATTAAATATTTAACAACGTAGATGTTCTAGAAATATATTTACTGTACCTTATTTTAGCCATTGTAAAGACTATTAAGTATACACAAATGTTTACTATAGTTCTAAAATCTATCAAAATGGATCAGAAAAAATTAGTTACTAAAGAATTATACATGTGATTTTAATGTCTAAGAACTGGAATGAAATGCATAATATTAAAGTGAGAAAAGTAGGAGAAGCAATGAATTTCAGAGAAAATTTCCAGAGAAATTGCCAATTTGCTCTGCCTACTATGGCTATATTATTGTTCAGAAATCAGAGCATCACTTAGTGCTTTGATGAAGTGCCATCGTACCTGTGTGGCTGTCTCCAATACTTTGAGTCTAAAAAGTGAGACCCCTACAGGATTTATGCCATAATCTTTAATGGCTCTTTCAGAGCTGTTAGGACTGTCAAGTCGTTAATAAGCAGTATTTAAGAGTCCCTAAAGACACTTGCACAACAGTCCCCAAGGAATTAGGGAAGGCTATTATATTTAGTTGGATCAATAATTATCATCATTTCACTCAAGTCCACTGCAAAATGAAGAACTGCCTATGGGGTCATCTAGCATCCTTGCTCTGGGTCATGATAGGGTGGTGTAGGTCTTGGTAGGGTGCCAAAGGCTTTGCCCTTCAGCATCCCTGGAGGCCTAGGTTCCACCTGCCATCATATCCATCTGTTTCACCATGTATAACACTCAAGAGATGCTACATCTTTTTAAGTTTGAGGCAACCTTACCAAACACGATCTTTTATTGACTAAGAACATTAATTTTGTTGTCTTTGCCAAAAAAGGTAGTAATGAAAATTATGTTAGAAAGCATTCATAAACATTCAGGTAGAAATGTTGTACATACTTTATTTTCTGAAAAAATTAGCCCAAATATTTATTCCTAGATGACTAGTTGAATATATTATTGTTCTTCTACACAGAGGAATGCTCTGTGGCCTCTAAAAATGGCATTTTAGGAGACATGGAAGGATGTTCCTGATATTCTCAAGAGAAAAATGCAGCTTACAAAGCTTATGTGAAGCTGTGATGACTTAAAAAAATTATGAGCTACTAATTAGATGTATAGCTGTAGATATAGATGATATGGATATAAATATAGATGGACTTCCCAGGTGGCTCAGACTGTAAGGAATCTGCCTGGATGCAGGAGACCTGGATTCGATCCCTGGGTGGGGAAGAGTCCCTGGAGAAGGGAATGACTACTCACGCCAGTATTCTTGCCTGGAGAATCCCATGACAAAGGAGCTTGATGGGCTACAGCCCATGGGGTTGCAAAGAGTTGGACATGACTGACCACTAGCAAGCCTACACGCATAGACATGGATAGTTGGGTGCCTAGAAGGATACACTGTTTGTTGTTGTGGTTTAGTCGCTAAGTCTGACTCTTTTGTGACCCCATGGGCTTTAGTCTGCCAGGCTCCTCTGTCCATGGGATTTCCCAGGCAAGAATACTGCAGTGGGGTGCCATTTTCTTCTCCAAGGGAACTTCCTGCCCCAGGGATTGAACCCACATCTGCTTGGCAGGTGGATTCTCACTGAGCCCCCTGGGAAGCCCAGTAGGATACATACTACATTATACATGAAAACAGAAAAAGGATATAGAAAGTCAGATGCAGGACACTTTTACGCTCTTTGTGCTTTTCTGTATTTCTGAAATTTTTTTTCATGACAATGTGGTACCTTTTCTATTAGGGGGAACATGCTATTAAAATAAAAAGCTGTCAACAGTAGAGGTTCACATTTAAATGATAGAGTTGCTATTCTTTTTAAATTTAGTGTTAGATATTTGTGATGGGTGGAAAACAATATAACATGAAACATCACAAAGTAAAAGCCTAAAATTGCTGTTATTTTTCTTATTGATTGTATGATATATACATATTTTAAAAAGAACTCCAGCTATATATACTAAAGATCATTTTGGATAATTATGTTAAGAGAGTGTTTTTTTTAATCCCATTTCAATCCTCCAAGTTTTTTCCTTAAAAATATCAAATTAATTGTAATTTAAAAACTATAATGGATTTTATTTTCTTTTTCAAGCACGTGTTTTAGGTTATAGGTCTTCCCAGGAGGCACTAGTGGTAAAGAACCCACCTTCGATGAAGGAGATACGAGACACGGGATTTAAGCCCTGGATTGGGAAGAGTCCCTGGAGGAGGGCGTGGCAATCAATTTCAGTGTCCTTGCCTGGAGAATCCCCTGGACAAAGGAACCTGGTGGGCTATGGTCCATAGGGTCTCAAAGAGTCAGACGCACTGAAGCAACTTAACTGGTGCTGTTTAGGCTATAAAGTCAATGTCTTTTATGAAAGAATGAATAAACCAGTAGTGTCTCACTCTCACTCTAGCTGTATCCACTTGAGATGTTTGGGGTTCCTAGCTTCATTTCACATTTTTCCCAAAGTTAATTCAAATATATTTAAATATATAAAGTCATTCTTCACTAACTCAATACGGTACGTTATGCACAACTTTCTAAATCCAAACATGTATGTCCTTATAAGACTTTCAAGAGATACTTAGTACTAAATGATATATCTGAGTAATTTATTCAACTGATGGATATTGAGGTTACTACCAGTTTATACTTTTACAAACAATTTTGCAATACAGCTTTGTACTTACGTTAACATGTACGCTAGATTTTATATCCCTGATGTGAGACTTCCTGAGTGGATGGAAATGCCTGTTTTAAATCTTAGAAGATACTGCCATATTGCCTTCTAAAAATGTTGCAGCCATTCACCTGCCATGTATGAGGAAGCTTGTTTCCCCACATACTTGCTAGCACTGGGCATGACTAGTTCTTTCCATTTCCATTAATCTGATGGATGAATAATAACACCTCCCTGTTTGGATTTGTGGTTCCACAGCTACCAGAGAGGACATCTTGATCTTAGAACTCTGTTTAAGAGGTTTCTGTCTTCTAAACACTGCCATCCCGTTTTGGGTTAACCCTTTCTATTTCTTGTTTACACTGTGTTGGTAGTTAGGGCAGGTCTAAATTAGGCTAAAAGAGGTGGAGATATTCCCTCTGTGTGAGCTCAGTCATGTCTATCTTTGCGACTTCATGGACTGTAGCCTGCCAGGCTTCTGTGTCTATGGGGTTCTCCAGACAAGAATACTGGAGTAGTCCTACTCCAGGGGCTCTTTCTGACCCAGGGATTGAACCTGAGTCTCCTGCATAGGCAGGTAGATTCTTTACCACTGCACCACCTGGGAAGGCAAGAGATACTCCTGAATGACCCTTAAGTGGAAAATGGCAGAGTAAGGACTTAAACTAGGGTGCCTGGTTGTAGACTACGCTTATTCTGTTCCATGTTAGGACCACCAGTAGAAAATATTTTGAAGTAAGTTCTCCTCATTCTCTTTCACTTCCTTCCCTCTCATCTCTCCCTTAGAGAAAAATTTTCCTTCTTTCAGATTCTCAGTATATTCATCTCTCTTGTGGGCGGTATTCTGATATTAGATGTTTATTGTATTCCACCATGCTTACTCATTTTTTGGTTATCCTGAAGTCTTCCTTCTGTTCAGCAGGAACTGCTTCTCTGACAAAATACAATATTTCAGAGTATTAGTATTTGTGATCGCCTCCTGGCGTGTTTCCTTTCTCAAGTGTCCATATGTACACAGAGATGTTAGGTAAACATTGCCTTATTCAATATGTATATCAGCAGGGAGAAGATAAATTCTCTGATTCATAAGTAAGAGTCTGAGTAGCTTAGTTACCCATTAGGTAAATTGATTCTGTAAGAATACCCTCATTCTCCTTTGTCTCCAACTTTGCACTTGGGCTCCTATATTAAAACTGAGATGGAAATAGAGCCTATTTGGTTTTCAGTCTATGGTTACGCAAATGTTTTCAATTTTAGAACCAACTGGTAGTGATGGAGCCATGCAGAAGAGATAAAATGGTGCAATGCTACCTCATTTAAACTTCACTAAGGCGCAACTTTCAGTATAGATTCTATTTTAATCTTTGCGACCCCAACCCTTCCTTCCCTGGTTTCATATCCCACGATGTAGCCTTTCAGAGTTTCTTTTTCAATCTTCTAGACAACTTACTCAAGTAATTTTTTTTTCCTTTAGAATTCAAAAGAGATTTGTTCCTATCAGGTTCACAGGTCGTGTGCTTTGTGAACTCTGGCATGTTTTAAAATGTCTTTATTTTGCTTTTACTTTTCACTGAGGGTTTTACTGGCTGGAAGAACTCTTGGTTCAAAACTTTTTCTCTAATAACTTTGAAAGCACTGCCCTAGTGTTTTCTAGCACTCATTAGCTGTTATGAAAAGTCTGGTGCCGTTTGATTTATGTTCCTTTGTAGATAGGATGTTCCATGTGTATACCTCTCTCACCCCTTCAAAAAGAGTTTTTTCTATACTTGTCTTGCTTGGCACTCATTGATTTCTTTCTATGTGAAGATTTATATTGTTTATTTATTGTTTTTCAGCTCAGGTAAATTTTCTCTTATTTCTTGAATTTTCTCTCCCTTCCATTACCTCAATTCTCTCCCCTTGCAACTCTTAGTAAATTAATTTAATATGAATCTAGTCTCAAAAATGTTTATTGAGTGGATGAATCAATGTTTTGTTGGCATCCAAGAAAATAACAGATATTATCCTAGGGTGGCAAAAACAATGAAAGTAACATTTTGAATTATTTGCTGCCCATAAGAATATCATCTCTAAAGACAAAAAAAATAATTATTTTTTGTTTAGTCCACAGTTTATTTTGAGGTGTCTTTTTAATTTAGGGCTATCCTCTTTGCCATAATTTCACTGTTATGAAATTGTAGCTAGCCTGTAGGGATTAACCCTGAATGTAATAAAAATACAGCTGAAATTGTCATATAGTATTTCTTTTTCTTTTTTTTTTCCAGCTGCACCATTGTTGCTTACAGGATCTTAGTTCCCCAACAAGGGATTGTACCCTGGCCCAAGGCAGTGAAAGCAACGAGTCCTAACCACTGAACTGCCAGGGAATTCCCATCATGTACTATTGCTAATGTAAGCATTTCCATTTGGAGAAGAGTTTAACAAACTTAAAGGTTTATTTTAAAATAGCAACTTTAGGAACTTCTCTGCTGGTCCAGTGGTTAATATTTCCCTTCCAATGGTCACAGGTTGCATCCTTGGTCAGGGAACGAAGATCTCACATGCCAAGAGGCCAAAAAGAGAAAACAAAATAAAATAGCAACTTCATACTTTTCTGCTTTTATTTTAATAATTCAGTGTTCAAGAAGAAGTAAATATTCTCTGAAATTAATAGCACTGGATAAATTAAGAAGTTCTCTATAGATATAAAATAAGAATAATTTGAAAGAAAGAGAAATATTTTAATTGTACAGCATTAACTAGCATTTCAGGGAAAGATTATATGTATCATACTTCAACATTATATTGGCACACATGTGTGTATTTACATTAACCAGAAAAATAAGCATCAGAAACTTTGTCTTTAACATCCTAGATTTTAAGAAAATATTCTGTAAGCTGATATGTAGCCTATTTACGTATATTTAAGATCTCTCATTTAGAGTTAAGTGAAAGAAGAAAAAGCGAGATTGTTTTTGCAGATGTTGAGAAGGAATTCATTGCAGGCAATCATCATTTAATAACCAGTGCTGACTTTTTGAACAAGTGCTTTCTCTAAATGATAAATCAAATGAGTTGGCACTAACAATAATCTCTTAGAATATGAATGAGAAAAGCATATTAAAACAATAGAAACATTAACATAAAAAATCAGCCATTATAGCAAAGAACAGCAAAGGAAATTGGGAAACTATTTTGAATTTTTTATGGTTGATGTTAACATGATTTACAGAGGGGACTATTGTGCAAAAAAGCCAAAATACAGATTGAGCTGTAAATATTTACTCACTTGGATGTGACATATGGTATATGAGTTGTTGGTATTGCTGTAACTAACATTTGAAATGAAAGAATGGGAAATTTTGCCATTTAAAATATAAACACCCTAACAACAGTCTTCTTACTACTGTATATCCCATGCTTTCTACAAGTGAGACTACTTTGTGGATTTTGAACAAGTCATACACATGTTTTTCCATCTCTATTTACATTCTGTTCCCTCCACCTAAAATATCTACTTTCATCTCTGTGTGTGAAAGTCTTAATTTTCTTTCAGGTTAATCAGAAAAACTAACTAGCTTTCATCTCCCTGGTAAGCAGCTATTGAGCACCTTTTTTTATGGTCCAACTCTAGTGACTATATAGAATACTGAGTGACAAAGAATCGATGTTTTCAAATTGTGGTGCTGGAGAAGACTCTTGAGAATCCCTTGGACTGCAAGGAGTCAAACCAGTCAATCCTAAAAAAGAATCAACCCTGAATATTCATTGGAAGGACTGATGCTGAAGCTAAAGTTTCAATGCTTTGGCCACCTCATGTTTTTTCACTGGAAAAAACCTTGATGCTGGGAAATATTGAAGGCAAAAGGAGAAGGGGGAGGCAGAGGATGAGATGGTTAGATAGCATCACCAAGTCAATGGACATGAGTTTGAGTAAACTGGGAGACAGTGAGGACAGAGGAGCTTGGTATGCTGTAGTCCATGCAGTTGCAAAGAGTTGAACACCACTTAGTGACCGAATGACAACAACAGAAAGCAGGATACCTTTAATTTTTGAACATCTCTAGCTTTTCTAAAATTCGAGGGTACTAGGCATCAACTTCTGTACAGTTACATGAAAGTGAAAGTGTTAGCTGCTCAGACATGTCCAAATCTTTGCAGCCCCATAGACTATAGATCACTGGGCTGCTCTGTCCATGGAATTCTCCAGACAAGAATACTGGAATGGGTTGCCATTCCATTCTCCAGGGGATATTCCCAAGCCAAGGATTGAACCCGGGTCTCCTGCTTTGCAGGCAGACTCTTTACCCTCTGAGCCACCAGGGAAACCCTACAGTTACATAGCACTTCATTTTTATATGATGTTATTTAATTTGATCTTCCTTACAATCCACCATGAAAGTGGTGCCAGAAAAAAAGAAAATTGAAGTTTCAAAAGAGTCAGGCTTCCCAAGACAGCCTAGTGTGTGCTGAGGCCAAGGTCTCTGACGATGAATGGCTGCTTTTTCTAGCATATCACGCTGCATTTCAAAACCTTTCTAAGACTGAACATCTGGTGATGGCAGAAAGAAAACAAAATTATCTGATTTCTCTGAAAATTTCCAAATACTGGCAGGTTTTGCACTGATGCGTGTAACCCCAATATTGCCCACACAGATATATAAACATACAAAATTTTATCAATCATTATTTACATCACATATGCATTCAAATCCTGTCATAGTTAATCAAAATTGCATACAGGGATCCTAGCCTCACCAAATAGACAGGTGCTAAATAATAAAGGGCCTGGGAATGCAGTTAATAGCAAAGCAAAGCTTTTTTTTTTAAATTTATTTAGTTGCACCAGTTTTGCAGCATGTGGGATATTCAGTCTTCCTCACAGCATGCAAATCTTTAAGTTCTTTAATTGCAGGCTGTGGGCTTTACTTCTCTGAACAGGGATAGAACCCCAGTTCCCAGCATTGGGAACATAGAGTCTTAGCCACTGGACCACCAGGGAAGTTTCCAAAGCAAAATTGTTTTTGTTAACAAAATTCATTGAGGACTCAGCTGCTAGGCAGGGTCAGTATCAGTTCAGTTCAGTCACTCAGTCGTGTCCGACTCTTTGCGACCCCATGAATCTCAGCACGCCAGGGCTCCCTATCCATCACCAACTCCCAGAGTTCACTCAGACTCACATCCATTGAGTCCGTGATGCCATCCAGCCATCTCATCCTCGGTCGTCCCCTTCTCCTCCTGCCCCCCAATCCCTCCCAGCATCAGGGTCTTTTCCAATGAGTCAACTCTTCGCATGAGGTGGCCAAAGTACTGGAGTTTCAGCTTTAGCATCATTCTTTCCAAAGAAGATGCCCCCATACAAAGAAGTCTGTTCCATCAACATTTTTGTATATAGAGATTCTTCTACTGCCAGAGGACAGTGAAATAACTCGATACCTACCCTCACAGAGTGTGGTAACACAAGGATTTAAAAAATACATTGTGCACTCTTATCTGGGGAGTGTCAGAAGGGTTTCAGATTCTGAAATTTCCTCCTTTCTCCAGCATTCCTTTGCTGCAGGAATGCATGATATACAAGTGGCTTTGATTCTTTTCCTTATGTGAATTATTTTTCTCCCAAACAGATACAACCTTGTTGTACTCAGCTTTGGTTTTATTTTTATTCCTATTATTAAAGTGGTCTTTGGACTACCAACTGCTTCTTTTCAGCTTTTATGAGGATTTGGCTGTGTGGTGGGGAGTCTAGAGTTCACCTATAGCAAGTGGTCCATCAGACTGTATTTTGTGGGTTGATATGCAGGAGGCCAACTCACACCCCTGCTCTGATTTCAACTTGATGCGCCTCCTCTTGTCTCGGATCCTGGGGAAAGTTGGATCCTCAGAACCTCCCAGAGTGGGTGTATGTAGCAGAAGAGACTAAGGCTTCAGGCGAAATCGCCAAATCCTATATTTGTACACCAGCAGGCAATAAGTGAAGAAGCTTAAGCATTGCATTCCTGCCGTCTGAAGCCGGCAGACCCTGCAATCAAACACGGAGACCATATTCCAAAACAATTGCTGCCGATGACAGCTTATTATGGAAAGAGTCAGTTTCACTAAGGATGCTTGCCAATAAAACAAAGTGGAAAACGGGATCTCTTCATAATTTCTATTCATCGAGCCACAATTTTGTAGATGATAGTCGAGCTCTTATTCAGATTTCAAAAACCACTTTGCGGACTTAAGGACCATTCGTTCCCACAGACCCCGGGTGGGGGTAACCTCCGCGGGCGGCAGCGTCATGCAGAGAGCGAGTTTGCTACCCCCTCCCGGGGCCGCACGGACAACCTGAAGATCTATTTAAGCATAGCTCCCAACAGCAACCGGAGCTGATGGTTCATCGCTTATTCCAGTGTTAAAGTTGGGATTTACTATCCTGCAGAATGATTTCATAGACACCTCTGAGTCAATCCTTTATTTCTAAATCAGAATAACAGAGTTACCAGCAGGCTTGACACCAGGTAAACCTTTGTAAAATGCCAGCTGGCCTAAGAGATTACACTCACCGGAGGGGATGTGAGTTAATGTTTTCTTGTCACCTCTGGTAGACATTTTGTTTACAGATTTCTGTGAACTTTTTCTCTTAGTTAAGAAAATTGGCCGGAGGCAGCCCTGTGTGAAATAGTTACAGTCGTTTCTACTGCATTTGCGTGAAAATGTGTTTTCCCTTAAGTAAAACTGGGCAAACAGCTATTCTGATTTTGGCCTTCTCAAAAAATCTGAAGCAGTTTTAAACATCTCTATTTTTTGCACATAGCTTTCAGGCCTGTAGACTTCTTTCTCTTCTTTAAAAAAAATTCATTTATTTAGTCAAATTTCAACTCCGGGAGTTGGTGGACAAGGGAGGCCTGGCGTGCTGCGATTCATGGGGTTGCAAAGAGTCAGACGTGACTGAGCAACTGAACTGAACTGAATTATGGATCAGTTATTGGATAAATGGTGTAACTAGCAGTGGATATAGAATTTTGTGTTGAGGAGCTTAAATAGGGAGCTAAGATATCTATCTAAAATATACCACAGGTGAATGATTAAAAAGTGACCCCTACCTAAACAAAGTTAATATTATTTATTATATTATTTTTATTCTGTTAATCAGTGCTTAGAAAAGATGCCTAAAAATATTATAAGGGTAAGAGTTGTGGAAAAAGATGAGATTTAACCTGATTCTAAATGGACACAGATTACAGGGGAATCTTTTTAACCAGACAGAACGAAGGCCATAAGCAAAAGAATGGGAATGAGGAAAACCAATATGTGAGCATTTGAAAGAAGTAAGATTAATTTGATTAAGAGATAAGCAAGAAGAGGTTTCTGAAAAGAATCAAAAAAGTATCATTGGAGAAATTTGTGCAAAAGGTATCTTTTAAAAATTTTTTATGATTTTATTTAGTTTTGACTGTGCTAGGTCTTGCTGCTCTGTGGGCTTTACTTGTGGTGCACGGGACTCTCATTGCAGTGGTTTTCTTGTGGGACATGGGCTCTAGGGTGTGCCAGCTTCCATGGCTGTAACTCCCATCTCTAGAGCAAAGGCTCAACAGTTGTGGCCCATAGGCTTAATTGCTCCAAAACATGTGGGATCCTCCTGGACCAGGGATCGAACCTGTGTCTCCTACATTAGCCGGTGGGTTCTTTACCACTGAGGGACCAAGGAAGCCCAGTTGGGCTTGATAGTACCCCTCTTCTGTAACCAACACTTACGGTGTCATTATGGAATTGTATTAACAAATGGATTTCATTACACTAGTAAACGTTGATGGTTATACTAGTTAACTTTAGTTAACTTTCACTGCCAAGGACTTGCACCTGGTTTCATCATGAAAGAGTATAGTGATGGGTTGATGATATCTGGCACCAATAGGGAAAAGCAGCATACACATGTTTATGTTCCATCTTATTCATTGACATTTGTTTGTATTCAGTGTAACCTTTTTTTCTTGTCTTTTTTCTTAGTTGAAGTGTACTTGGTTTACAGTGCTTCAGGTGTACAGCAAAGGGATTCATTTTTACACACACACACACACACACACACACACACACATCTATTCTTTGTCAGATTCTTTTCCCTTATAAGTTATTATGAGATATTGAGTATAGTTCCCTGTGCTCTACAGTAGGTCCTTGTTTATGTTTTATATATACTAATCTGTATCTGTTAATCCCAAATTCTCAATTTATCCCTCCCTTTCTTTCCCCTTTGGTAACTCTAAGTTTGTTTTCTATGTCTCTGAGTCTATTTTTGTTTTGTACATAAGTTCATTTGTACTGTTTTTTTTTTTTTTTTAAGATTCCATATGTAAATGATATAAATTTGTCTTTGTCTAACTTCACTTAGTAGAATCTCTAGTTACATCCGTGTTGCTGCAAGTGACATTATTTCATTCTTTTAGTGGCTGAGTAATATTCCATCACATATGTTTATATCTGGAGTGGGTAGCCATTCCCTTCTCCAGGAGATCTTCCCAACGCAGGGACTGAAGCTGCGTTTCCTCCATTGTAAGCAGATTCTTGACCATCTGAGCTACCAGGAAAGCCCATATTAAGATATACACGCTGCTGCTGCTGCTGCTAAGTCTCTTCAGTCGTCCGACTCTGTGCGACCCCATAGATGGCAGCCCACCAGGCTCCCCTGTCCCTGGGATTCTCCAGGCAAGAACACTGGAGTGGCTTGCTATTTCCTTCTCCAAAGACATAGATAAACGTACATATATGTTATATATATATAACATCTTTACCTGTTCATCTCTCAATGGACATTTAGATTGTTTCCATGTCTTGGCTGCTGTTTGTTAAAAGTGCTGCTATGAACATACATTGTGTGTGGTCTTTTCCAATAGAGTTTTCTTCAGATATATGCCCGGGGGTGCTCGGTCATATGGTAATTCTGTTTTTAGTTTTTAAGGACCCTCTACAGTATTCTCCATAGTGGCTGCACCAATTTATGTTCCTACCAACAGTGTAGGAGGATTCCCTTTTCCCTCAACCCAATACAACATTTTAGACATAGTGGGTTTTTTTCCCCTCCAACTTAAAACCCAGATATAAGTAGGGTTGGTATTTACCAGCATGCTTTATAGCTGGCATCTATTCAAATCAGATGGGTATCTACTTTCATTGGCCAGTGCCTGTGCCAATCTTATTATGAAATATTTAAATATCATTTCTGAATATTTGTTGGATTTCTTCAAAAAAGATTCCAAGTCCATTGTGGCCAGTGAGTACACCACGAAATTCTTATGAATCTTCGCAGTACCCAGCTCAGTGATAAGCATATGGTAGATGCTCCATAAATACTTAGCAAGTGGCATGTAATCAGATGGTAGGAAGTAGACACAGTCTGCTTTGGCTGAAATGACTGTCATTGGTCTCGTTTTGCGCTGTAATGAGCAGTTTACCTAGCCTAATGACCTGTGAGATACTTCACAGCTGCAAAAGTCAGATTAAAGAATAGACCCAGAAAGGGCCACAGCTTGTAGGAAACAAAGCCCTCCAGCCCAAGTCCAAAGAATGAACTTGGAAGTGCAGCGGGAAGCAAGGCTTTAATGACCATCTTGCAATATCAGGTGTCTGGTGGGCAGGCACACCCAGAGTGGTTACAGGGAGCAAGCTATCCTAGCACTTAAGTCCCTCCCCCGTTCCTCATTGGCTGAGTACTATGGGGTTAATAGTCTTCCCCTCACCTAGACTCATGAGCCTCCAAGCACTTATTCCCGCTCTTATGTTTTGAATTCACCAATAAAACGAGCCTGCATGAAAATCCTAGGCATTCTACTCTCCCTTTGTTTGCCCAGACTTTCCCCTGTGAATCTCTCTTCCTACTACATTGGTAGACTGCCACTCACTATTTTGAAAATGGACCACTTTTTAAATTTCTTACAAGCCCAACCTCATGCTAATCAACAAAAGAGTGGACAGAGGGCCAGTGCCCAGTGTGAAAATGCATCAGAACCCTGTCCTGGCCACACTTACTGCCAATGTGATTTCACATTGTGGAGCGAGGTTGGATTCTCCGGAGTGGCAGAATATTACTGTGCATCACCCCCAAGCTGGGCTTAGTGGCAGTCCTCATGTGATTCACAAAGGGCTTCAATTACTTCAGACTGAGATTTCTTGTGAGTTCTTCCTTTGATTAATTTACTGGTTTTCTTTAAAATATGCTTTTCTGTTCCCTTTCACTCAAGTACCATTTTCCGTTTTTAAAAAAATTTGAAACCAACCAATCCATATTTTTCCCATTCTAGAATTGAAGGGTAATTTTTTTAATTAAAAATTTTTTTGAACTTTTAATTTTGTATTGGGGTATATCTGATTAAGAATGTTGTGATAGTTTCAGGTGAACATCAAAGGGATTCAGCCATATATACACATGTATTCGTGTGTGGGTGCTCAAGTCGCTTTAGGTGTGTCCGGCTCTTTGCGACCCTATGGACTGTAGCCTGCAAGACTCCTCTGTCCATGGGATTCTCCAGGCAAGAATACTGGAGTAGGTTTCTATTTCCTCCTCCAGGGGATCTTCTTGACAGGATTGAACCCATGGCTCTTATGTCTCCTGCATTAGCAGGTGGTTTTTTTTTTTTTTTTTTTTTAACCACTAGAGCCACCTGGGAAGGTCATACATGTATTTACTTTCCCCTCAAATCCCCTCCCATCCAGGCTGCCACATAACAGTAAGCAGAGTTACGTGTACTATACGGTAGGTCCTAATTGGTTATCCATTTTAAATATAAATGTACATGTATTATATATATATACACAATATACGTTCATGACCATCCCAAACTCCCTATCTGTCCCTTCCCCCTATCGTCTGCACCCCCTTGCTCCTGCTGCCCCTGCTCTGGCAAGCATAAGTTCATTTTCTAAGTCTTGAGACTCTTTCTTAAAGGGTAAGAAATCATTAAAGGGTAAGGTCTTGAAATCATTCTGTTTCTTCTGGATGTTTGTGTCTTTAAAATATTTTTGAGATGATGAGACCCTCTCTGTGGTTATTATTTAGCAAACTCTCCATTATTTCTTGTCTATATATTTCTTATGTTCAGTCCTTTTAGCCTTTAATCATTTGTCTTGATTTTTTTCTGAACCTATTCCAATTCTTCAAACTGTATATGGAGTTAAGGTCACTACACTGAACCCCAGTTCTTTAAAAGAAAAAAAAAATCACTTTATTCTTCATTGTTCTGGGAAATCATGCATAATCTCTTGCCCAAGGTCATGTTGTCAAGTTAGTTTTATACTGTATTTCTGATTAGGAGCCTGACATGTCATGAGACATATACCAGGAGATGTTGTCAAATGTGAGTTATTAATATATGGACCCCACAAAACTTGAATTTGTGGTTATTGAGACTTGGGATGAGCTAGTATGCTGGTGCATTATTCTGATAGTTTGATCGACTAAATTAACAGCGAAAGAAGTTAAAGGGGAAATAAAGCACGTAAGGAAATTAAAATGTTCAAAGTGATACAATATAAATAGTTTGCATTTAAATACTGATTTGAATATTAATTCACTTAAAGTTTTATTTATTGTTAAATTGTTAGTAATTTACCTATAAGCAATAACATTGCATGTCCTTAAGTATTAGATAATTTGGACCTTGTGCTGGTTTAGGAGTAATTTTTTTCCCCATTAGACTGAATTATCAGTGTTCAGTTCAGTTCAGTTCAGTTGCTCAGTCGTGTCCGACTCTTTGCGACCCCATGAATTGCAGCACGCCAGGCCTCCCTGTCCATCACCATCTCCCGGAGTTCACTCAGACTCACATTCATCGAGTCCGTGATGTCATCCAGCCATCTCATCCTCTGTCATCCCCTTCTCCTCCTGCCCCCAATCCCTCCCAGCATCAGAGTCTTTTCCACTGAGTCAGCTCTTCGCATGAGGTGGCCAAATACTGGAGTTTCAGCTTCAGCATCATTATCAGTAGTGTTAGGTGTCATCTAATCTTTATAACTGAAAAAGACCAACAAGAGGTATCGATACCTTTCTGTGAACTTCACCTGAAAACTTGTAAGAAATCCCCAGTGTGGAGTAGGCACTCAGAAACATTAACTCCTTTTCACCAACAACCACTTCTTTTTATAAATCTGGATACAAAAACCAGAACAGTTAGGTGAGTGTCTTGAATCAGTAAGGTGAGTGTGTGTGTTAGCTGCTCAGCTGTATGTGCTTCTTTGTGATCGCGTGGACAGTAACCCACCAGGCTCCTCTGTCCATGGAATTCTCCAGGCAAGAATACTGGAGTGGGTTGCCATTTCCTTCTCCTGGGGATCTTCCTGGCCTAACAAGGATCAAACCCAGATCTCCCATTTTGCAGAAGGTTTCTTTATCAGCTGAGCCACCAGAATACTGGAGTGGGTAGCCTAACCTTTCTCCAGTAGATCTTCCCAATCCATGAATCAAACCTGGGTCTCCTGCATTTCAGGCAGATTCTTTACCAGCTGAGCTACTAGGGGAAGCCTCTGAATTGGTAAGGGATGAACCAAACTTGAATGCAAGTCTTCTAACTCTTGGTCCAGTGTTACTTCTGTTGTATTACTTGCTTCTGTGTCCCAGATGTAAAAGGCAAGCATGGGAACTTCCCTGGTGGTCCAATGGCTAAGACTCCACATTCCCAATGCAAGGTGCTTGGGTTTGATTCCTGGTCAGGGAACTAGATCCCAAGTGTTGCAACTAAAAATCCTGCATGTCCCACATGACACAACTAAGACCCAGAACAGCTAAATAAGTATTTTTAGAAAAGAGGCAGTCAAACCACCAGGTCTAAAGAGTGGCTTTCTGTTTTCTGCCTTTTGTTTTGTTTTTCTTTTCTTTTCTTTTTTAGTTGCTTCCTTTCTATAGTGGAGGCCCTGGGACTCCTGTCTGAAAGGCTGGAGATAGGTGGAATGGTGAACAGGGTAGCTACTGATTTCAAGGAACCAGCCTAACAGCTATAGCCATGTCCACCTAACAACCAATAGCATAACTTTGTAGCCTGGAATGTGATAAGCAAGCAACTGTAAGATGCCCTGGGCTTTGGTCTCCCCTAGTGGCTCAGACTGGAGAAGGCAATGGCACCCCACTCCAGTACTCTTGCCTGGAAAATCCCATGGATGGAGGAGCCTGGTGGGCTGCAGTCCATGGAGTTGCTAAGAGTCGGACACGACTGAGCTACTTCACTTTCACTTTTCATTTTCATGCATTGGAGAAGGAAATGGCAACCCTCTCTAGTGTTCTTGCCTGGAGAATCTCAGGGACGAGGGAGCCTCGTAGACTGCCATCTATGGCGTCGCACAAAGTTGGACACGAGTGAAGCAACTTAGCAGCAGCAGCAGCAGCAGCAGTGGCTCAGACGGTAAAGAATCTGCCTGCAATGCAGGAGACCTGGGTTTGATCCCTGGGTGGGGAAGATCCCCTGGAGAAGGGAATGGCTACCCACTCCAGTATTCTTGACCGGAGTATCCCCATGGACAGAGGAGCCTGGTGGGCTACAGTCAATGGGGTCTCAAAGAGTCAGACACGACTGAGCAACTAATACTTTCACTTTCATAAGATGTTATAGAAAGACTGAAGAGAGTGGCTTTTTATCATTTACAGATTTACCATGCTCTCTTCTACTTTGCGACACAGAAATTGTAAAACAGCTCAGGGAAAAATATCATATGTGATATTTTCATTAGTATATTTGAAAAGTAAAGTAATATTCAGAATTCTTCTCTAGTCTTACGAGAGTCTCTTGAAGTCATGGGCCTCCTCTATTGCTAGGAATTACTGGGTTAGAATTTGGTAGAATTGGACTCAGTTTAGAAAGAAAAAAGAATAAAAGGAAAATGAGGCCAAGTCATTTAGAATACTCCACTGCCACAAGGTGGAACTTTATTAAAGCATATAAGGTGTACTAGTTACTTTAAAATTGTAAATTCTTAGATAATTGCACAGAGAACATTCAGTTGATCAGTTATAGTAATATTTTTCTGTTTTATAATGCATTTACATCTTAGCCAACATCCAGCAGAAAATAGTCCTATATGGAAATAACAGAAAGTTTAAGTCATACAAAAAAAGAATATTTATTATAAGATGAAGGAGTATCCTATGGGACTGAGGATAAGCTAACAAAAAATAATTAAAATCATGGTAGAATGTTCAGGAGTACTGTATTCATCTGGACAGGCTGTTATTTTAGCTCCTCCTTCTAACATAAAAATCTAAAAACTGGACAATTAACTGTCACTATGATTTTAGATTTACTTTATCTGAATCTATGATGGATATTTAACAAATAGTGGCTTAAGCACTTGAGCTTTTACTTTTTCCCTCTGTTAAGTATTTAATGATCTGTAAATAAGTACTTGAGAAAATGCTACCTAAAGGGACCCTGTGCTCTCTTACGACATGCAAAGCTTTGTGTAATGTGAATCATTCACCCTCTGGTTTATAGTTTAGACTCATGTGGTAAGTATTCTTCCCAATAATATAAGAGGCTGTGCGTGTTAAATCACTTCAGTCATGCCTGACTCTTTGCGACTCTATGGACTCTAGCCCTCCAGGCTCTTCCATCCATGGGATTCTCCAGGCAAGAACAGTGGAGTGGGTTGCCATTTCCTTCTTCAATGCATGAGAGTGAAAAGTGAAAGTGAAGTCGCTCAGTCGTGTCCGACTCTTCGCGACCCCATGGACTGCAGCCCACCAGGCTCCTCCATCCGTGGGATTTTCCAGGCAAGGGTACTGGAGTGGGGTGCCATTGCTTTTTCCGCATATGAGGCTAGTTCCATGCAGAGATGTCACCCTCTCGTATAGGAAAGGATTGCTTTCTCCACCTCCCCAGTAATGGTCCTCTGGTCTTTTTGAAGAGAACATTCAGCAAGCTTACACCAGGCTCCAGCTCTGTAGGAAACCCATACCTTTCTTCTTTTCATCTTAATTCTTTGTTCCTCTCCTCCATTCTTTGCCTCATTTAAATACTTCCTCTGTGCCCATCAGATAGTGTCTCCATTCAAGAGACCAGCTACACCAAGGCCAGAATGAAACCTATTAGTTCTAATTCCAAATTGTCTTAAGGAGAGGGTGGAAGGGTGGTGGTGTTGAGAACATTTCCCAGAAGGAGAGAGCTGGGGCAGATGACTCCGTAGAGTCTGCCATAGAAGGCTGGGCTCAGATGTTTGCAAAGGTAGCCTGGAGACAGTTTGGAGATAGTCTGATTTGGTTTTTCCAAGACAGTCTTTCTCAAGGCTCTTCCTTTTTGAGAATGGAGTTTGAGAATCTCACTTTTTAAGTCGTTTCCTGGTGATTCCTATGCTGAAGTTTCCACTGTCCTAGAACACATTCTCAGAAAGATTATGTGAAAAGATAGAATTTCAAATTAAGCATCTCAAGCAAGCAGCCCCATCTAAGGAATGTGTCATAGAATTAGCCTTGGTCCTGGATCAAGGACCAGTTCTGTAAGATCAGTAGCGTAGACTAGAGCCATGCCAGGTTCCAAAGGCCTTGATGTGTGTGGCCAGTGATTCCTGGATGATCTTCAGTCAACTGATAAGAAATGATTTGAGTGCAGGTTGTTGAATTCTCTATTTTTACTGATTATAGGTTCTAGTTGTATTGAATTAAAAAAAAAACTTACTATTTGGAATCATCAGTTCAGTTCAGTCGCTCAGTCATGTCTGACTCTTTGCGACCCCATGAATCTCGCAGCATGCCAGGCCTCCCTGTCCATCACCAACTCCCAGAGTTCACTCAAACTTGCATCCATTGAGTTGGTGATGCCATCCAGCCATCTCATCCTCTGTCATCCCCTTCTCCTCCTGCCCCCAAGCCCTCCCAGCCCTCCCAGAATCAGGGTCTTTTCCAATGAGTCAACTCTTTGCATGAGGTGGCCAAAGTACTGGAGTTTCAGCTTTAGCATCATTCCTTCCAAAGAACACCCAGGGCTGATCTCCTTTAGAATGGACTGGTTGGATCTCCTTGCATTCCAAGGGACTCTCAAGAATCTTCTCCAACACCAACTTCAAAAGCATCAATTCTTCAGCGCTCAGCTTTCTTAACAGTCCAACTCTCACATCCATATATGACCACTGGAAAAGCCATAGCCTTGACTAGATGGACTTTTGTTGGCAAAGTAATGTCTCTGCTTTTGAATATGCTTGTCTAAGTTGGTCATAAGTTTCCTTCCAAGGGGTGTCTTTTAATTTCATGGCTGCAATCACCATCTGCAGTGATTTGGAGCCCCAGAAAATAAAGTCTGACACTGTTTCCACTGTTTCCCCATCTATTTCCCATGAAGTGACGGGACCAGATGCCATGATCTTCGTTTTCTGAATGTTGAGCTTTAGCCAACTTTTTCACTCTCCTCTTTCACTTTCATCAAGAGGCTTTTTTGTTCCTCTTCACTTTCTGCCATAAGGGTGGTGTCAGCTGCATATCTGAGGTTATTGATATTTCTCCTGGCAATCTTGATTCCAGCTTGTGCTTCTTTCAGCCCAGCATTTCTCATGATGTACTCTGCATATCAGTTAAATAAGCAGGGTGACAATATACAGCCTTGATGCACTCCTTTTCCTGTTTGAAATCAGTCTGTTGTTCCATGTCCAGTTCAGAAGTTTATTATTAAGGGTATGCCCATCAATGACTATGAAATTAGGAAGATTGCTCAATATCGCTTGTCTTTCTTGGGCACTGTTCAGTTCAGTTCAGTCGCGCAGTCGTGTCCGACTCTTTGCGACCCCATGAATCGCAGCACACCAGGCCTCCCTGTCCATCCCCAACTCCCGGAGTTCACTCAGATCAATGCAAAGAAATAGAGGAAAAGAACAGAAGGGGAAAGACTAGAGATCTCTTCAAGAAAATTAGAGATACCAAGGGAACATTTCATGCAAAGATGGGCACTGTTAGCAAAGTAAAAATACATTAACACTTTTGTATATGTTATACTTCACCCAGAAGAGTAAACAAACAAGGACAGTTTATCACTTCATCAGAAACTAGAAAAGAAATGGTACCCAATTCAGAGCATCTCCTATATGCTAGGACTGATAGGATATTTTCTGTGCATTATTACATTTAACCCTCATAATCCAGTGAGGTAGATATTGTTATTTCTAACTTCAGCAAAATAAAAGACAAAAATGTGAACCTTGGGAGATTAGTCTCAAAACACACAGAAGGCACTGTTGTTCTTTAGTCACCAAGTTGTACCTGACTCTTATGTTCCCATGGACTGCAGCCCGCCAGGCTCCTCTGTCCATCGGATTTCCCAGGCAAGAATACTTGAGTTGGCTGCCACTTCCTTCTCCAGGGGATCTTCCTGACCCAGGGATCAAACCTGCATCTCCTTCTTTGCAGGCGGAGTCTTCACTGCTGAGCCACCAGGGAAGCCCAGAGAAGGCATTAGAGCTGGGCATTGAATATAGTTTGGAATAATTCTACGGCCTGAGCCATTTATGTCATATAATGTCAACATAACAGAAGCATCTCTGGGTAACAATGAATCCTCCTTGTTTCTAGCTGAACCCTATCTTTCTTCAAGGAGCAGCTCCAATCCCATTTGCTCATTCATGCAGACTTAACCTGGCATTCCTCAGATTTTTTTTTTAATCTTCACCTTCATTCGATATTGACATGAACATATTTGATCATTTTCTCACATGTTAGTATTCCTGAAATTGGAGTGGAGGCACCTTACTGGGGTTAGAGGATCGTGGTTTGTGTTTTTTCCTTCTTTCTTGCACGCATGCTCACTGTGCCCCACTCTTTGTAACCCCATGGACTGTAGCCCCTCAGGCTCCTCCATCCATGTAGATTTCTAGGCAAGAATATTGGAGTGGGTTGCCTTTTCCTACTCTTCCTTCATAATGATACACAAAATTAAGGTGCATCTTAAACTTGATGGCATCCTAGACTCAGTGAAATAGATGTTACTTGGGTATTTAATGGTCTGAACATGCTACATTGAAACTATGTAGAAATTGTATAACTAGGGCACAACTAGTGCTCACAGACATCTGCGTGCTCCCCTACTTCCAGCAGCCTCCCTGGAAATCAGCTGGGCCGTATGACCAGCTCTTGCCAATGAATCCTGAAAGGGGGAACACTTGTCACCCCTGGGCCAAGACAATTAAGTACTCATGTGCCTCTTTTATCTCTGTCCCAGCCACAGCAAACTTAGGACCAATGGATGTTAAGTACTTATCTATTTGGGGGTTTCCCAGGTGGCTTAGTGTAAAGAATCTGCCTGTCAGTGCAGGAGATGTGGGTCAGGAAGATCCCCTGGAGAAGGAAAATGGCAACCCACACCAGGATTCTTGCCTGGAGAATCCCATGGACAGAGGAGCCTGGGGGCTACAGTCCATGGGGTTGCAGAGTCAGACACGACTGAGCAACTGAACAAAGGGTATGAATAACTAAAAATTCAGAATTGAACTTTGAAATGATCACTCTAGTCCTGCAGTATGACAAATGGATTCAAGTCAGGTGAAAGGAAAGTTTCAAACTTTCCAGGTAAAAGTTGATAGCTTGGACTCAGTGGTGCCAAAGATATTGAGACGTCGAGAATAACAACTTATTTATGTAACAGTCTTATGGTAATATATACTCACATAGTAAGCGCATGATGATGGTTCCTTCTTTTGGGTTCCTACTAGGCAAAGTGTTAGTTGCTCAGTCGTGTCCAACTCTTTTCAATCCCATGGACTATACAGTCCATGGAATTCTCCAGGCCAGCATACTGGACTGGGGAGCTGTTCCCTTCTCCTATTTTACACACCTGACATTTTCAGTAGCAGCCCTGGGGTGCTGCCTCTTCGTTCTTTTTCCTCTCCATGATCTTCATGCTCAGCTAAACTTTTATAGGCAACATCCCTTTACAATAATAAGATTTGAGGATGAAGGAGAAATAACCCCAGAAAGAGGAACACAAGAAAAAAGCATTGGATTTCTAGTATCCCAATGTTTGGTGAGAATGCTGAAGTGACCAGGAAAGTAGAGACTGAAATGTAGGGCTGTTCCTCCAAACTGGAACTATTTCAGCCTAGGCTCCCTTGCCTCTTGAGAAGCCTTTAGGACTAACTCATAATAGAACAAGATAGCTCTCCAGCTTCATGGAAAGCTCTCATCCTTTTCAGAATGCAAGTCTGAATTTACTTTTTGTCTTGTCTGAGGACAATCCTGTTTGTGAATATGCCGCACTGTATCTCCCTGAATTTCCTGGATCTGAAGGAAGTGAAAAGACTATTTGCTTTTATGTAATCAGATTCTCTGGAATTTAATCCTATATCCTATTTATGGCTGAGCTAGCCATTCAAAATTAAAATGAACCTTTCATCCATGTGTATCATAAATGGGCATTTATCAGGATTATATGATTTTGCAATCCATCTGAATACGTAACCTGAATTTGTTTTCTTTCCGTTTCACTATGTAATTACCATGCAACAATAACAAAAGTGACATGTTTGAAGAACAGATAAAATGCCGTAAATTGGCCAGTAATGGTGATATTTCCTCATCTTCTGAAAAACCCATTTATTCTCTCTCTCAACAAATCAAGGCATTGTCAGCCCATCCTCATCGCGTGGCCAGAGGGGCTCTACCAATTTCTAGATGTAAGTGAGTCTTGGAATGCAGATGAGGGCGGCTAACGAAGGCTTTCAGCGCAGGCAGCTGGTTTTTGCTTGCCTCAATTTCTAAATCATCCATAATGGGGCCAAGACCTCCCAAGCACTAAAAAGAGCGAGCTGACATGCTGGACAAACTGTTAATTTTTTCCTAAAGAAGCTGCTATATTGCACATCTGTCACCGCGGCGCAGACAATTACTCAGTGAGTGGGGAAAAAATCTGCCGCTTGTTTCTAGCTGAGTTGTTAAGGGATATAATGGAGAAACACAATGGGACAGGAGTCAAATCAGGCAGGTTTCCTGTGTGCTTGCAATGGTTTCCATTTTGCAAGGCTGTCCTGTGATGTTAAACTTAGGTGAAGGAGATGAAGATGTGTGGAAAGGAACCGGGAGTGATGTGATAAAAGGAAATGGGTATAAAGATGGGGGAGGGTCAAGAACCAGGCCTCCAGAGTTTCTGGACCACCCAGCTGACTGTTGAAGCCATGGTCATTGTTTTAGAAATACTGTGGTTTCCACCTTGACATTTCCCAATCTCAGTGTGTTCTGCCAAGTGCTTCAGGTTCACTTAAAAATTGTTTTGTGAATCCCATCCCCTCTACCTGCAGCATGGATTATCTGTAGTGTCCACAATCAATTATAGCCATCAAAAAAAAACTTTAGACTTAGATTAGCCACACAGGTATCTAATGAAGCCTTAATTTCTCCCCCCCTAACACTCATCTGCTCATCCTAACTATGAAATTCTGGCATTTGAAGAAATTTACTTAAGAATGTTTGCTTTTGGAAAGCACGTTTTTGAAGTATGTAATGAGCTACTAGACTATTTCTCATCTTTTCTGCTTTTATTATAGAATGCTACCTTTAAGAAGGAATAAACATTTCCTTGAAATTTAATCGGAAGATGAAAACAGGTAGAAAAAGGTCTAAGTGTCCTTTTTGCTTGGGATGCTACCATAATACAGTCTTGTCTTTACCATTTTATAGCTGAAAGATCAAGAATTACATATAGATTTAAAATGCCATTCATGCATCTTGAATATTCAAACTAAGGGAAACAAGAAAAACGACTGAAGAAACACAAAAATAGCCTTCAATTGTTGCTGAACTTCATCCTTCAAGGATGAAGGAGTAAACACGGGCCATCCTGACACTGCACCAGGAGTGAGGTCGGTGAATCTGAGAATGATTTACACTCCACGACAATTCAGACAGAAGACAACTCTAATATACAGATAAAACCAAAAGTGGCATCAGTAGATCATGCTCCTGGCAGTTAATGGCATCGACTCGCTAGAGACAAATCTGGATCTCCTTAAAATGTCAGGTGGGTAAAGTAATGAGTCTTTGCCTAGTAGGAATCCAGCAGAAGGAGCCTTCATGGTCCACTTGTCAGTTGAGTATATATTACTGCAAGCCTGTGAAATAAATGAGTATTTAATACCTATTGGATAAAAAAAAAAAACCACTTACTCTAACAACTCACAATTCAGTTTTTTGGGGAGAAAAGAGAGTATTTTATTAACATAATGAGATGCTTCCTATAAGCAATAGAACTCAACACTTTAATGAGTATTTTAAAATATTTAAAATATTCAAGCAGGTTTCTGAGGAGCACAATTTCCCAGAAGGAAATGGAGTAACACATATGGTTCTGATCCGTATTTCAAGTTATCAGAGAGAACTTGCACTTGTTCCTTTAGAATCAGAGTCTTTGGGTGGAAAGAGACCTTCACACAGTTAGTCTAGCCCAGCATCAGAGAAAACAAAACCAGGGAAATGTGGTATAACAGGTCACAATCAGCTGTGAATAAATGAAATAAAATGTGTTTACCAATTTTTTCCCCTAAAACTTTTTAGAAAATGTTCACATTTTCTAGGACTGAAACATGAATAATGAATTTGGGGCTTCCCTGGTAGCTTAGACAGTAAAGAATCTGCCTGTGATGCAGGAGAGTTGAGTTCGATCCCAAGGTTGGGAAGATCCCCTGGAGAAGGTAATGGGAACTCACTCTAGTATTCTTGCCAGGAGACAGAGGAGCTTGGTGGGTGACAGTTCATGGGCTAAATAAGAGTTGGACATGACTGAGCAACTAACACTTAATGGCACTGTTCAATGTTAACTGTCAATGGGTAGTAATTACCAGGCCTTCCCTGGTAGCTCGGCTGGTAACGAATCAGCTTGCCATGCAGGAGACGCTAGTTCAATTCCTAGGTCGGGAAGATCCACTGAAGAAGGGATAAGCTATCCATTCCACTACTCTTGGGCTTCCCTGGTGGCTCAGCTGGTAAAGAATCTGCCTGCAGTGCAGGAGACCTGGGTTTGATCCCTGGGCTGGGAATATCCCCAGGAGAAGAGAATGGTTACCCACTCCAGTAGTCCATGGGGTCGCAAAGAGTCAGACACAACTGAGCGACTTTCAGTAACTGAAAAAAAAAAAAAAGTCCTTTCAACTTTATTTTTTATTATTTCAAGAGGGAAACATTTAAAGCACAAAGACAATGACTGCTTATAAATAACATTTTAAACATAATGTTTATTCTTTCATTCTTTGTTGTACTATTATTATATCTTTCTACTAAAAGAAAAAAAATCCAAAATATTCTTTGCTAAACAACTTCATTTTACAATACTTTTTTTTTAAAGAAAAACAGAGTATAGGAGGAAATGGTTTTAAAAAGCATGTCAGCAGTGATTTTTCTCTTTCATGAAATATCTGCTCAAAATGAAAACATATTGAAGAGAAGCAACTGTCAGTTCAATTAACTGCAAGAATATCAATTCACAATGCTGATATTAATAAAATGCAATTATTTTGCAATCATGTCTGTAAATTGCACACAGTCATGCCCTGTAAACATACCTATATGTATACATTCGGCATATCTTTAACCCTACTGTCTTAACTTCTCTTTGATAGCAACAGTATCAGTTATAAAGTCTGTTTTCAAATGCTGATACCAATTAACTGGTAAATGTCAGTTAACAGTGGATTTTCTTTTAAAGGAGGCCATATAATTAAAAAATAAAAGCAAAGAAATTTGAGGGGGATAACATTGCCTTAAAAATTGTATTTGGGGAGAAAGAAGGAAGGGAGGAAGTAAATGACACCAATACATAATCTGGTTAATATCAAGTATAACAAGTATATAAAGGCAAAATGTTGAATTGCTAATGTAGCCACACTCAGTCTCTCAGCTACTTGCTGGGGAACAGATAATTTGGATAGTAATGGAAGAGACTTATGCATTCTCTAAAAGTTTTAGTACAAGCAATTAATTTGATACGAGGCTTAGATTCTATAGAAGTGTTGGCTTTATGAAGGACAAGAGAAAAATCTCACTGCCTTTTTACAGAGATGATTGATACATTCTAAATTCTTTTGGATGCTTTGGGTTCTATAGCCATAGGAACTGGTAAAAATTAACTTTACAACAAACGTAAATTAGTGAACTTCATATCTTAAAGATATTTGATGCACATTAAAAATTCCACTTTTCAATTGTGTTCTTTTCTCAGATTAACTTCAGGTCCAAGCAGAAGTTAGGTGTGCAATGATCATCCTTAAATTTCACTGAAAAGTGAAGGGAGGTCTGTGTGAGAGCAGGGGGAACGCTTGGGAAGCCACCACTTCTCGGCTTTGAGTATTGACTCATGTATTCCGTAAACACTCCTATAGAATAAGACATGTTTGAAATCTTCTGTGAGTCACAGACAGGGCTCAAGATGTCAATATTGAGGCCTTTATTCTATTAAGGGAAAATATAAAGATGAATTATTTGGGGAGGTGGAGTTAGGGAACACCTGAGTTCAGTGATATCTTAGAAAGCTTCTTCAGAAGATTGATGCCTGTCCAGGAGAACAAGAAAAAATATTTATAAAGCTGCGACATTTAGCTAAGGAGTTCCCCCATGCCAGCTCATGTAAAGTCTGCCCTTCCTCACTGTGAGAGATGGACCACGGTGAAGTGGAAAACGGTCAAGTCCACGGGAATTCGGGATCAGTCAGTCTCACAAAAACCCCATTGTGTTTTACCTGTGGCTCTGAATTTGGCTTTTCAAAATTCTAGGATTTTAAAAGACCTTCAGGCAGTGGAATTAAAATAGACGTATGAACAGACCTTGGAGTGCTACACGCTAACGTAAAGAAGTTTTAAACAGAAATATAGACAATCTCCCCCAGCTTTTTGCACCGTATGTAGATAGAATGGGTATTCAATAAAAAATATTTTTTTAAAAATGGTGAATTTTCAAGTAACAGACATTTAGGAAAGCATCAAACAACAGAGTTACTTTATCCCATAAGAATGCTCACCTGGTAGGCTAAGAAGGGCATAAGAAAAGCAACTCATCTGGTAGCCTATGGTTCCCTAACCAACTTGTCCTCTTCCCATGATAACCTGAGAAAAGAAGATAATCCTTAAAAGGAACCTGTAAGTGGGCAAACCATTAAGCCTTTCAAATAGCACGCTGAACTTCCTCTCCCTAACCAGCAGTATATTTAGAGGACCACGTGGGACAGGTCTATTACACGCACAAACCTCCTTTCCCCACTGTCAGACTCTTGGTACTGTCAAATTCCCAAGAGCCTGTTAGAGAGGAGCCAAGAGGAATTTTATCACAGTAAAATTACTCTGTGTGATCCTATAATGGTGCATACATGTCATTATACATTAGTCCAAGCCCATAGAATGTTCCACACCAAGAGTGGACTGTAATATAAACTGGAGTTTGGGTGATTTTGATGTGTCAATGTAGGCTCCACAACTGTAACAAATATACCACTCTGGAGGATGTACATACTGGGGGAAGCTATGCGTGTGTGCGGGGAGGGGATATTTGAGAAATCCCTGTACCTTTCTGTTAATTTTGCTGTGAATCTAAAACTGCCCTAGAAAAACAAAGCTTAAAAAACATTAGAAGGTTGATTCACCTGTGTTATCTTGGCCTTCACTCAACCAATAAAGGTCATTACAAAAGAGAATATCATTATTAGTTCTTACTAACGAAGACAATAACCAACCAACATCTAAACTAAGAGCAATTCAGAATCTTGGACATTATGAAGCAGAGGATTCAGATGTAACAATATTAGGCACATACTAAAAATGACTTGTTTTGCTTCCTTTTAAAGTAACTGCTTAGGTGTTAGAAAGGGCAAACAGTACCGTTCATTTTTTTTTTGTACACCTTGTAAACCGGCTGGATCTTTGCCAGAAATCTCAATTCTTGGGAGAGGCATTAAAATCTTCAAATAAATTGAGTCGGTATTCTAACTTACTCCAATGGTTAAAATTTAAAATCAGTTTACCACAGTTGAGTTGATCTTAAAAAAAATATCAACCTTTGGGAACAAAGAGGTAGAAGGAAGTCTAGATTATTAATAGAGTTTACAACTCAGTCACGGTGAATTTAAAAAATACATTTTTCTTTCCATAATTATTTTATGTTCTAAATGAGGTAAAATTGATAAGATCTGCAGTAAAGTCATGTCGAGGGCACTCTGGTGATCACAATGATGAGGTTTATTTTTGTCAACATGTCAGAGGGCAACATTAATTGCTGTTTGTCAGCTGTGAACTTCATACTAAGTGTCCAAGGATAGAAGATGAATGGGTGTCACCCCGTTGAGGAATCCTAACAAAAAAGTCAAATTCAAGGAATAGGAAATTGGCCAGCCTTGCAAAAAAAGATGTGCTTAGGACTTCACTGATGTGATGACAGGTGTTTTCGGTTAGGACAGACAGGGATGAGGTGAGACACAACCCTTTCTGGCCAATCCTATTTTAGAAACACGTAGGCGTGCTCAGTTGCGGGTGCATCAAGAGCACACAGGAATGAATCAAGCTAAAACATGAGAAATTACTGACAGTACAAGATCAAAATAAATAAGAGAAACGAGCTGTTCCTTACACCTAGAATGAGAGTCAATGAAAAATTTTAAAAGGTGAAGGTTTTTACTTTAGCACCATGGACTGTGATGAAATCCCATTTCTATCACACTGGCAGAACTGTAGCAGCTAGGAAGCTAGAGGGACAAGTCTGAGGCTTTGATGTTAGATTTCAGCTTCAACCCACAGAAGCTATGCTGTCATTTTAGAACAATGGGCTATAGTGAGTGAATAAAACTTGCTAAACAGCTCCTCTGCTTTTCCTCTTAGGCGGATTTTCCTGAATTGGAGGCAGTGTTTGCAGGGGTGCTTTTTGGTAGAGGAAACCCAAGTCCTAATCCTTTTGGCCTCTGCAAGGCTGGAATCGGCTCAGCGATCCCCTTGCCATCTCGTCCGAGGCCTGTCCCAGGTGTCCAGCCCATGTTCTGGAGCATTCGGTTTCCAATGTTGTTTTCTAGGATTGGCTGGGCGTTTTCTCCTACAAATCCTGGAATTAGAAAATGACAAAAACAAAACAAGACAAAATCCCACGTTAGTATGAACCTGGATGAAGGCCCTCTTAGGCTAAGAAAACCACATTCTTCGAAGTTTTCCTTTCATCAAAATACTGGGGAGGGTTCTTTATTCATCTTTGGATAAAGAGCTGCTGTAGTAGAAGGCTCAGTGGAAAAAGACCATGGTTTCAGCTCTTCCACTTAGTAGTTAAGTTATTTAACCTCTTGGGTTTCTGTTTTCTCATCTGTAAAACAGGCATAATACAAAGCAATCAAAACTCAAATCACCAGACCATTTCTTGTGGTTATTCTTCCTTGATAATTAAGGGAGTGATCACCAAGCAAGCTGATGATACAGACTGTGTAGGAAGAAAAGGGACCAGAGTATGGACTCCCTGGTGGCTCAGTAGTGAAGAACCCGCCTGCCAGTGTGGAAGATGCAGGTTTGATCCCTGGGTTGGGAAGATCCCCTGGAGAAGGAAATGGCAACCTGTCTGTTTTCTTGCCTGGAAAATTCCATGGACAGTGGTGCCTGGGGGGCTATAGTCTGTGGGCTCGCAATAGTGTTGGACACGACTTAGGGATTAAATAACAACAGCTTAAAACCATTTTGGTTTTAGGGAGAACATATTCAGCACCGTCTCCTATACTGGGGCTTCCTCGAAAGTCTGTTGTCTGCAGGATGCCTGTAGCATCCAAGCTCCCTCCTGGGTCCAGCATGTTTCTGTTTTGAAATGAAGGCTGTGTTTTCTGAGACAGTCTGAGAGTTGAAATGCGCAGGTGCTGACATCACTCACTGCCGTCAAAGGCTTGAGAGTCAGTTGTCTCTCCTGTGCCCTCATCCCCTTTCATCCCTTTCCCATCATTGTCCATCTTTCCTCCCTGATTTGGGTTTCTAACAGCACCTTCTACCCCACCTCTACCCCCCAAAATTGGGATTCATCCTCCTCCCCTTTCTCTAAGACTGTATATAAGGATCCTTTTAAGCACCAATAACAAAAATATTACCTATGGGACCGCAGTGTATAGTATTCTGTTTCTTGATACGGTTAGTGGCTACAGTAGTGACCAATTTATTATTGTTCTTTAAAACTCTACCTACACATTTCATTCCATTCTCTGTATATGTGCTGCTCAGTTGCTAAGTCACATGCGACTCTTTGTGACCTGATGGACCGTAGCCTGCCAGGTTCTGCTGTCCATGGGATTTTCCAGGAAAGAATACTGGAAAGTGAAAGTTGCTCAGTTGGTCCGACTTTTTGCGACCCCACGGACTGAATTCTCCAGGCCAGAATACTGGGGTGGGTAGCCTTTCCCTTCCCCAAGGGATCTTTCCAACCTAAGGATTGAACCCAGGTCTCCCACATTGCAGGCCAATTCTTTACAGAGGTTGCCATTTCCTCCTGCAGGGGATCTTCCCAACCCACGGATTCAACCCATGTCTTCTGAGTCTCCAGTACTGGCAGGTCGGTTCTTTACCACTGAGCCACTTGGGAAGTCTCTGGTATTATTTCATAGTAAAAACATAAATAACAGTAAGTAATAAAAGACATGTCAGAGTTGAACTAACAGTATATTTAATCTGGTAATTTGTATCTGGTTTTCTGGAGAATAGTGAGTGGGTTGTTCTTCAGGATTCTAACTTACAGAAGGGAATTGCAAAATGATAGAGATGAGTTATATAACTGAAACTGATGAGTTTATAACTAAAACTGGTGAGTTTTATAACGAACTATAGAGTAATCATCAATGGGTTTTTGCAAGACCTTTATTGAACATTTTGATAATCTTCAGAGCATCTTCAGACTGAGAATAGAATACATTGCTATCATTGCTAACTTCATTACAGGGAGTGAGAACTGGATTACCACAATAATGAGTTGGTTTTGGACTTGTCAGATTGGTTTTTAGCTCACTGAAGCAAGTATCTTAACATGTAATAGAAAAAAACCCTTCAATTGCCAGCAGCTTGAATGGCCAAAGACTGGCACCAAAGGAAAACTCTGGACTAATATTTACTGCTTGACAAAGGCAAAATAAAAATATGCAGAGATTTTATGTATTTATCTAATTATACAAAAATATACATAAACATATAAAATATAAAAATGGGCTTCTTAATTACCAAACAAAACAAAGAGAAGCCTTTTGTTAAAACTTGTTTAATAACAAAAAGACAATTAAGGTTTTTAAGTTTTTACTTTAAAATTATGATAATGGCAACAACAAGGCATCTAATTTTTTTCTGAACAGTTACTTCTCAGGTGTGTCGGTTACATGGCGTACTAGCATTTTGTCTTATATCCTTAATTTTTCTGCGATCACCACAAATTAATTTAATCCATTGAGAAGCTAAGGTCAGATCAGAGGTCTAACGAGGCTTCAGGCTACACATCTGTTATATTTCTGATATAAGAGATTGCAAAGGTTCAAATTTAAACTTAAATATTTAAGAGAAAATACAAAGTCAATTTAAACCATCTCTGGAAAAACTGCAGGTTTGTTTTGAGTTCTGAAATGAGCAGCAAATAACTGATTCACGACTGTAGTTTTAAAATGTTGGCATTTCAAGTGTGGTGGCTCAGTAGCGGCCACTCGACCCCACCCTGCTTTTTTATTTATATTTTAAATTGATGTATAGTTGATTTACAATGTTGGGTTAGTTTCTGGCGTAGAGCAAAGTGATTCAATTATACACACATATATAGTATATTTGCATTTTTAAAATATTCTTTTCAATTATGGTTTATCACAAGATATTGAATATAGTTCCTGTGCTATACAGTAGGGCCTTGTTATCTATTTTATATATAGCAGCTTGACTGAACATCAAAATCTGCTCATCCCAAATTCCTATTTATTCCTCCTTGATTTCTTTCCTCTTTTGGTAACCATAAGTTCATGCTTAGTTTTTATACAAGCGGAAAAGAATTCATTCTATCTTTTTAATGCTGGTTTATTTCTCTTAATTAAAATGAAGCATTATCATCATGTAAAAAAAAAGATCATTTGATTTCTTAAATGCTAAATCTTTCCAGCAACACAGATTTCTGAAACAAACAAAAAACAATGGCTATTCTATATAACTTTAATAAAGAAAAAAGATACTTCATTTTTCATGGAAAATGACTCTGGCGTGAGATCTACTGTTGGTCTCTCATCCTTCTTTTATGAGATTAAGACATAGGAGTGGAACAACTCCGTCTCAGCACAGCATCTGACAACCATAATTTCCTTTTCTTTTGCTCCTGGCGGTGCTAAATCCTTTAAGTCCTTTCCTGGGAGGCTCTCCTCTGCTCGGGCAATTTTAGCAATACATAGCCTGCTAACCCTTCTGCAAGCTCCCGCTCCAGCCCCCTTTATTCTGGATCTCTTATATCTATTACAGCTGAGTCGGTCCTTTCCCCTCAAATCTTCCAGAGTATTGTGGATAGTAATTCACTTGCGTAATTGGCTCAAGAGATGAAAATCTTGTATCGGCCTCTCTTAGCTGCTAATCTATCCAGCTGACTGCAAGCCTAATTGGCAGCTTGTTTAGTAATTTGGCTCCTAAAGTGTTGTATTGATGTTGGATAAACAGCCAATGGAAGGGGAGGTGACACACGCTGCTTCCCACATAACACAGTGCATCACTTCAGTCCTGACCTCGTATTCAGAAGGCTTTTAGTGGCCTGTGCTCATTCTTCCTTTCCACCCTCTTTCCCCATTACTTTACTAGTCAGCTGAAGAGCACGGTTATTATTATTATTTGTGACATTATTAGAATTGCCAGTTCTCATGTTGTCCTCTGGTCTCAGTAACTAATTTAGGGACACGGGTTTTTGATTGCTGTTAAGAAACAGCGTTGAGTACAGACTGGGCTGTGGGAAAGTGGTAAGGGTTAGTGCTTTTTCTCAAATGTTTTAATTATTTCATTTTTTAATATAGAAAAGCCTCACTGAGATTATACACTTTATCTGAAATAATGCAGATGTTTTTCATGTGAATTTTTCGAAATAAAATCAGTTCAAATAGCCAACTGCTTAAAAATATAAGGCTCTTACTTTTTAAGCAATGAAATGTAAAACTAGTTTTTCATTTTTTTTTAACTAAGTGAAAAAAATTTTGCATAGTAGGGTATGAAAGACATGGTTGATATTGACATGTTTGGAGAAGGGAAAGTTTTTATTAACAGATATTTTGGTTATAGGGGCTTCCTAGGTAGCCCTAGTGGTAAAGAATCCACCTGCCAGTGCAGGAGACACAAGCTAGGTGTGTTCGACCCCTGGGTCCAGAAGATCTCCTGGAGGAGGAAATGGCAACTTACTCCAGTATTTTGCCTGAGAAATGCTATGGACAGAGGAACCTGACAGGCTACAGTCCATGGGGTCACAAAGAGTTGGGCACGACTGAGCACATACATTTAGCTTATACAGATACATTTCTTATGGGATGCTGCTGCTGCTAAGTCACTTCAGTCGTGTCCAATGCTGTGTGACCCCAGAGACGGCAGCCACCAGGCTCCCCTGTCCCTGGGATTCTCCAGGCAGGAACACTGGAGTGGATTGCCATTTCCTTCTCCAATGCAGGAAAGTGAAAAGTGAAAGTGAAGTCGCTCAGTCGTGTCCGACCCTCATCGATCCCATGGACTGCAGCCTACCAGGCTCCTCCATCCATGGGATTTCCAGGCAAAGTACTGGGGTGGGGTGCCATTGCCTTCTCCGTTCTTATGGGATGATTGTATTAATATATCAAACAATAGTGTTTTCAGAAAACTAAAAAAAAAAGTCTTAAAACTATTGGTTCTGAAGGCACACAGGGGTATTTGTTTGCTATAATATGATCAGGACTATTTATGGTCTACCTACTATGTACCTGGTCTGTGCTCTACTTGTTAGGCATGCGGCATTCATAATCTCCATTCCTCATAACAACTGTGCAAGGCCAGGGGAGTACTGATATAATGGGCCTCGGAGAGATGAATTGCTTGACCATTACCACATAGTAGGCTAAGATTCAAACCTTGGTGAAGTTTACTTTAAAAACCTATATACTTTCCATTACCTATACTGCCTTCCTACAAGAATTAATGGCAAATAAACAAATTCAGTGGAGATGATGGTCCAAATTATTTTTTAAAATTTAATTGGGTTACATGTCAATTGCAGTATCAACTTCTCTCAATTTGCATTTGGACAATACAGAGCATAGTACTCACAACGACATAGTTGGATAACTTACAATATAATGTCTGTGGCTCTCAGAGATTACCAGTGCTTCTGCGGCTTGCTGTGATTTCTTTCAGCAACCTGAAACGTTGTTATTGGCTCCACTTACAGAACAAACTAAGGTTTAAAGGGTAATAATGATTGTTGTTGTTTAGGTGCTAAGTCGTGTTCAACCCTTCTGTGACCCCATGGATTGCAGCCCCTCCCCCGAGGCGGCTCTATCCATGAGATTTGCCAGGCCAGAATACTGGAGTGGGTCACCATTACCTTCTCTAGGGGATCTTCCTGATCCAGGGATCGAGCCCATGGCTTCTGCATTGGCAGGTGGGTTCTCTACCACTGAGCCGCCAGGCAAGCCCTTAAAGAGGTAATGCATTTGCCCAAAGTCACCCAGTTACAAAGTGCCCCAGTTAGCGTGTGAATTTAGGACTCCTGAATCTTAATGTTACCCTTTCACCGACTGAACATCCATCTTAAAATATTCTATCATCATTAGTTTCCATGATGTCATTTCTTCTGCCACACTGTCCCAAATGACAGAGATTTTAACATAGTCAATTTTCTGGAAAAAACTGTTCATCTAAATTAACATAGCAAGTCTGTTTGAAGAGTGTTTTGATTCTTCTGAAATACCTCAAAATTCACTTTGTTATTAACCCAGCTACTTTTTCTTTGGCTGATATTTAAATGGAAATTTGTTTTAGCTGTATTTATTGTAAACAACATGTACTGAGTTTTGTTAGTTTATCCATTATAATAATCCCAGAATTTAACTGATGCATTTACTCCATTTACATTTATTGTGATCATTGATATATCTCGGTTATTTTTACGATGTTACTTAAAGATATTTACCTTGCTTTCTCTATATTTCTTACTTCCTCTTTTCTGGCATCCACTGCTTGCTTATACTAGTTTGAAAATTATATATTATTTCTCTATTCTTTAATTTTTTAACGTCAACATGCATACCTGGCTAATTTATTATTCCCTCACAGTTTTACATCTTATTGTTGTTCAGAGTTTTAGCTCCATCTTACTTTCTTATTATTTAAATTTATTTATTTTTAATTGGGGGATAATTGCTTTATAATATTGTGTTGGTTTCTGTCATACATCAACATGAATCAGCCATAGGTATACGTATGCCCCTCCCTCCTGAACCTCCCTCCCACCTTAAATCCCATCCCACCCCCCTTGGTTGTTGCAGAGCACCAGATTTGAGCTCCTTGTGTCATACAGCGGATTTCGACTGGCTATCTAATTTTACACGGTTCATGTATATGTCTCAATGCTACTCCATCTGCCTTTATACACCCAGATTAATCCACCTATCGTCACCGTCACCATCATCTTATTACTTTTATACATTCAGTGTAAAGTTTAGCTTTATGCACATTCAACGATTACTTTGCTCCCAATTCCTTCTTGATTTTTATCCTTTTTTTTTTGGATTCTGTTTTTTTTTTTTTCAAAAGTTATTAAATTTAGCAATGATGGCTCTTTATCTGAAAATGTCTCAGTTTCATTTCTTGGGAAATAATTTAACTGGGATAGAAAACTCTAGGTTGATTCAGTTCTCTCATCTCAGCAGTTTGAAAATATTATCTCTCATTTTCTAGATTGCATCACTCTTTTTAAGTTTGTTGCCGGTATAATTTCATCCCTGTGTAAGTTAGATCTTTTCTCCTTGGCTGCCTTTAAGTTCTTCTCTTGCATTTGATGCTCTGAAGTTCTATTATGGTGTGTCTAGGTATGACTTCACTTGTATTTACTATTTCCTGATAAAGGCTTATACTTTTGTACATGAAGACTTAAGTTTTCTTCAGTTATAAAAATTCTGTTATTATTGAGTTCTATAAATATTCTCCTGGAATAGTGTACCTCATTCTTCTATTTTTTTCTGCAAGTTGTATTAGACATATACTGAACTTCATGCTCCCTCAAGTACCCTGACCATGCTTTTACATTTTCCATGCTTTATTCCTCTGTACTTTTGGGCTTCCCAGGTAGTAAAGAACCTGCCTGCTAATGCAAGAGACACAGGAGATGAGGGTTTGATCCCTGGGTTGGGAAGATCCCCTGGAGTAGGAAATGGCAACCGGCTCCAGTATTCCTGCCTAGAGAATCCCAGAGCAGCCTGGCAGGTTATAGTCTGTGGAGTCAAAAAAGAGCAGACATGACTGAGCAGCTGAGATCATGCTTCTCTTCAGATTACTGTTCCAATTCACTGTTTGTTTGTTTTTTTTTTTTTGCTGCTGTAGTTTGTTTGTTTGCTTCCCTGGTGGCTCAGAGGTTAAAGCATCTGCCTCCAATGTGGGAGACCTGGGTTCGATCCCTGGGTCGGGAAGATCCCCTGGAGAAGGAAATGGCAATCCACTCCAGTATTCTTGCCTGGAGAGTCCCATGGACGGAGAAGCCTAGCAGGTTATAGTCCACGGGGTCGCAAAGAGTCAGACACAACTGAGCGACTTCACCTTCAATTGAATGTGCTATTCAACCCATCAAGTGAAGTTATGATTTTTAAGATTTTTTTCAAAATAAAAAAATCTCAAATTTCTATTTTTTTTTTTTTTTTTACCACGGCTGTCTTTTCTCTTTCCAGCTATTCCCTTTCATTTTCTAACCTGTTTTTACAACTAGTTCTCTTAAGGGAGACCATCTTCAGTAGGTTTTCATTTGTGGCGATTCTTGAGGCTTGGGTTGAAGGCACGTACCTCTACAGTGGTTTTGCATTTCCTTCAAAGACCAGTTTTGATGCTTAGTTTTGGCATCGTGTCATTTTAAACTAGAGTCTCGTGTAGGGGTAGGCTCTTGGTTTCTTATCTTCAGAGTTTTCCAGTTAGAGTCCAGGTAGAAACCAGAGTCTTTATTTTCGTGTCCTTGTGAGTGAGTTTTGTTTCTAGTTTGCCCTGTTCTGAGGACAGAGCTTTTCAGATATTCTGTTCCCCAGCCTGGCTCTCTCCACAAGGAACCAACATGCCTCCAGATTTCCTAGACTGGTTCCTCAGAATGAGTTCTCTCTTTCCCGCAGTCTCAGTAATGCATCTAAAGAGATGGTTTTACATTTTATTCAGCATGTGCAAGTATTCTGTAGTTTGAATATTTTCTCACTAGTCTTTCATACTGTCAGGAATAGAAATTATTTTCTTTCTTTCTTTTTTAATTGGAGTATAGTTGCTTTACAATGTGATAGTTCTGCTGCAGAGCAAAGTGAATCAGCTATACATATACATACAGTCCCTCTTCTGGGGATTTGCCTCCCATTTAGTTCACCACAGAGCACTGAGTAGAGTCCCCTGTGCCATACAGTAGTTGCTTATTGGTTATCTGTTTTATACATAGCAGTGTACATATGTGTTAATCTCTATCTTCCAAGCCATCCCACCCCCTCCCTTCCCTCCTTAATGTCCAAGCATTGGTACTCTATGTCTGGGTCTCTATTTCTGCTTTGTAAATAAGTTCATCTATACCATTTTTCTAGATTCTGCATAGATGCATTAATACACAGTATTCATCTTTCTGTTTCTGACTTACTTCACTCTGTATGATAGTCTCTAGTTCCAGCCACATCTCTGCAAATGGCACGATTTCATTCCTTTTCACGGCTGAGTAATATTCCATTACACACACACACACACACACACACACACACACACAATATCTTCTTTATCCATTCCTCTGTTAATGGACACTGAGGTTGCTTCCATATCCTGGCTATTGTAAATACTGTTGCAGTGAACATCAGGGTGCATGTACTGTAGTTACTTTATATCTAATATGTGTGCTTACTGTTTCCTTAAGTGTTTCTTGTATCATATGACAATGGAGAGCTGTTTAAAATGCTTCTGAGACACATAACTGAAAGGTGGTTCATATATCCAAGAGGGAGAGGGTAATGTATTTCCTAGGCTTTTGCTATCTGTTCGGATGTAGTTTGGTTTCAAGATGAATAACAACCACCCCTTTCCCCTGCCAAGTCTGCCTGTTTTAAAATCCAGGAAGAGAGAAGATAATCTGCAGTGGTCATACAGATCCAGGGATAAAAGAAAGTAAAAATACAATTATTGATAAGATAAATTTGAGCAACTGAGGAGTTATAGCACCTTGGAAAGGAGCTTGGGTACATCACACATTTCCTGAATATCTTCAGTATGACTTAAAAGAATACCTTTGAAAAATTTTCACCCTTTATAATTTACAGTCTGCCTTTATCACTTAAATATTTATAAAGATTATTTTACTATTGAAGTACCAGTAGGATACAGAGGAAAAAACAGAAAAGCCACAAAAAGCTGTAATGTTAACTCCCTGCTAAGAACTTGCATGTCCACAAGGACACAGTTACTCTGGAGCAATATCTGTACTGAAATATTGAACTTCAGTAGGTATTTCTCTGCATAATTTAAAATGTAGAGAAGAAAGTCTACTACTTATGGTGAATACTTTCCCTATGGTAATATTTCAATAGAAAACAACATAGAAATATCAAGTCCTAACTGTGGACCACAATAAATTTAGTAATGCATAGAAGACAAAACATTTAAAAAATACGATAGCCACAATATCTCAGTAAACATACTGAAATCTTTTTAACTATCAAAACCTCAGTAAGCTATGACTTCTGCCCCAACATAAGACCCTAACCAACACTGCTGATGGCCTTTAAAAACATGTTAATAATATCCCTCCTATTTTGTTCATTTCTTTTCTTCACCCTTACTGATGACATTTTTCAAACTATAAAATGCACCCTGCTGGCAAACCTCCTCGCTTCAACAATTCTCTCTTTTATAACAGCAAGTCTACACCCTCTGCTACCGAAACATCCACTATCTTTTGGTGTGTGACTTTGAATGAGGCAGAGAACAAGCCGTACATTTAAAAATCAATACCTAACCTTATCAATATTCATTTTACTTTGTCAATACAAAATACAAAGGTGAAAGAGCAGTAAATAAGCTAAAGCACTGAAATAAATTCGGTGTTCCTGTCACAATTAATAAATGTTCAACCGGTAACACTGCTGGCTGGTCTATAGCTTTATAAAGCGACTCAAATTATGCTTCAATGTTATTGCTACACAGGATGAGTAAAATTTTCAATACAATAGCAGGTAAAAATGATCAGATTTGGGGTTATTAATTTCACAGGGGACTTTAACTCTTCAAAAAAATATGACATTATAAATACAAAATATGTAACTGTTTAACATCTTAAATTATTGTATAAACATAGTTAAGATTATAAAGTTAAAGTGCCTAGTTATAGTATTCTGACAATTTTTTGCTAAACCTTTCCTAAACCTGCTGTTTTGTCCCTATCCTATTTCATATATACACCAGAGGGAATCACTGAACAATATACAGACCGTCAGCCTTTTAACTTATTCTTGATTTCAAATCAGAAAGTGTTACCCTCATCTGCCTTTTTCCAGCTTAGGCTGAATGTTGACTAAAGGTAAAAAAAACTGTGAAAACACATCTCAGTTTCAGTGTGTTTTGGGGGAAGTCTACAGAGGCCTAGACAATGGCAGGAATAGTTTCCTTCAAATCATTCTACATTCTAACCTACCTTGGAAACTTATGAAGATAAGATTCTTTGTTATGTGACTGACTATATATTCCAGAACTTGAAAAATATCATTTTTGGAGACAAGATAATCTAGGATTCATAACCTCATTAACAAAGTGTATTTATGCAAAAGCATTTCTTACATGAATTTGGATAATAATCTTCACCTTAGAGTTGATTCATTAGTATTAGAAGATATTCTTTTTAAAACTAAGGATTTTTAAATAACCTCATTCTCTTCTTCCTTGAGAGGAACAGTTATGCATGGATTTTTAAAAATGCATGAGTAACATAATTCTCCTACTCCAATACTATTTGATTAATTACAAAAATGCATTAACTTTCTATGAATTATGTTTTTTTAAGTAAAACAATGTAGTAATACAATCAAAATCTTGAGTTGTAAGGAGAATCACAAAAATTTTAAAAAATAACATTTGGAATATGCTGGTAGATGCTTAGGAATGTTTTAGGCTAAAGTTTAATCTTTATACCCATACTCTATAAAAAATGATTTCTTCTGATGCTGTTGAGTTGTCACATCAAAATCACCCTGTAGATATAATTATATTATCCTCTTCCCAACCACTACGTATTTTCCTTCTCACTTCACATACGTTCAGAGTGTTAGGACCTGACCCTGACAGCCTCTCTTACTTATTGCTGGCTCTGAAGTGCTTTAGTCACATCCTAAGATTGTTCTTGTACTATTTCTGCCACAAATGTTTGAATCATTGAAAGATAAGAGAATTCAGGACACCATTCAACCAGAATGGGAGTATTAAAGAATCCTACATGTGCCTTATGCATGATTTGAATTGAAAAACTTATGACATGTATTTAATCTAAAAGTGGCTATATGTTCCTGTATAAAGACACACATTAGAGGTATACTAATGAATGTTCTGTATTTCTGCACAACAAATTTAGATAAATGTTTTTGGCACTTCAGATATAAAATAGTCTGTATAAAAAATAAACTATATAATAGTCTCTCTCTCTCTATATATATATATATATAATTACATTAAAAACATGGAATATGATGGTCTTTACCTATATATTCTTACAAAGGGAACTAAGTATATTGTCACTAAAAGAAGATGGGTTTAGGAGTAATGCAGACATTGGCTTGAATCCTCCCTTCGCCCTTCAATCATTCTGCCTTCACAGATAGCTAGGAAGCCTACACACGTCCAAATCTTCATTTTATGCTGTACAGTGAATGATAATAACATGTGAAACACCAAGTTGTTGCAAAGATAAAAAACAATAATAAAGCTTTGGTATACAGTAGGCACTCAGTAAGTGGTAAATATTTATCTACATAAATATTTGTTGTAGGGTTCAGTCTCTAAGTCTTGTCCAACTCTTTGTGACCCCACAGACTGCAGCACGCCAAGCTTCCCTGTCCTTTACCATCTGCCAGTGAAGAGCAAACTCATGCCCATTGTGTCAATGATGCCACCCAACCCTCTCATCCTCTGTCGCCTGCTTCTTCTCCTGCCCTCCATTGTCTCCAGGGTCAAGGTCTTTTCCAATGAGTCTGCTCTTTGCATCAGGTGGCCAAAGTATTCAGCAGTACTGGAGCTTCAGCTTCAGCATCAGTCCTTTCAATGAATATTCAGGGTTGATTTCCTTTAGGATTGACTAGTTTGATCACCTTGCAGTCCAAGTGATGCTCGAGAGTCTTCTCCAGCACCACAATTCAAAGCATCAGTTCTTCAGCACTCAGCCTTTTTTATGGTTCAACTCTCACGTGTCCATGACTACTTGAAAAACCACAGCTTTGACTATGCAGACCTTTGTTGGAAGAGTGATGTCTCTGCTTTTCAATACGCTGTCTAGGTCTGTCATGGCTTTCTTTCCAAGGAGCAAGCGTGTTTTAATTTCATGGGTATGGCCACCATCTAGTGATTTTGGAGACCAAAAAATTAAAACCTGTCACTGTTTCCACTTTTCTCCCATCTACTTGCCATGAAATGATGGGACTAGATGCCATGATCTTCGTTTTTCAAAATACTGAGTTTTAAGTCAGCTTTTTCACTCTCCTCTTTCACCCTCGTCAAGATGTTCCTTAGTTCCTCTTCACTTTCTGCCATTAGAATGGCATCATTGGCACATGTGAGCTTGTTGCTATTTCTCCTGACCATCTTGAATCCAGCTTGTGCTTCATCCAGCCTGGCATCTCCCATGATGTACTCTGCATATAAGTTAAATAAGCAGGGTGACAATATGCAGCCTTGATGTACTCCTTTCCCAATTTTGAAATTGTTCCATTGTTCCATGTCTGGTTCTAACTGTTGCTTCTTGACCTGCATACATGTTTCTCAGGAGGTAGGTCAGGTGGTCTGGTATTCCCATCTCTTGAAGAATTTTCCAGTTTGTTGTGATCCACACAAAGGCTTTAGCATAGTCAATGAAGCAGATGTTTTTCTGGAATTCCCTTGCTTTTTATATCCAGCGGATGTTGGCAATTTGATCTCTGGTTCCTCTGCCTTTTCTAAATCCGGCTTGAACATCTGGAAGTTCTTGGTTTACATACTATTAAAGCCTGTCTTGAAGGATTTTGAGCATTACTTTTCTAGCATGTGAAATGAGTGCAATTGTATGGTAGTCTGAACATTCTTTGGCATTGCCCTTCTTTGGGATTGGAAAGAAAACTGACCTTTTCCAGTCCTGTGGACATTGCTGAGTTTTCCATTTGTTGACATATTGAGTGCAGCCTTTAGAGCATCGTCTTTTAGGATCTGAAACAGGTCAGGGGGAATTCCATCACCTCCACTAGCTTTGTTTATAGTAATGCTTCCTAAGGCCCACTTGACTTCACACTCCAGGATGTCTGGCTCTAGGTGAGTGACCACATCATCATGGCTGTCTGGGTCATTAAGAGCTTTTTTGTATAGTTCTTCTGTGTGTGCCAACTCTTCTTAATCTCTTCTGCTTCTGATGGTCTTTGCCATTTCTGTCCTTTATTGAGCCCATCTTTGCATGAAATGTTCCCTTGATATGTACAATTTTCTTGAAGAGATCTCTGCTGCTGCTGCTAAGTCGCTTCAGTCATGTCCAACTCTGTGCGACCCCATAGACAGTCTCCTACCAGGCTCCCCCATCCCTGGGACTCTCCAGGCAATAACACTGGAGTGGGTTGTCATTTCCTTCTCCAGTGGATGAAACTGAAACATGAAAGTGAAGTCGACTCCTAGCGACCCCATGGACTGCAGCCCACCAGGCTCCTCCATCCATGGGACTTTCCAGGCAAGAGTACTGGAGTGGGGTGCCATTGCCTTCTCCGTGAAGAGATCTCTAGTCTTTCCCAATCTCTTGTTTTCCTGTATTTCTCTGTATTTTCCACTCAAGCAGGCTTTCTTACCTCTCCTTGCTATTCTCTGGAACTCTCCTTTCAGTTGGGTGTATCTTGCCCTTTCTCCTTTTCTTTCCTTGGCTATTATAAGGCCTCCTCAGACAACCACTTGTCTACTTGCATTTCTTTCTCTTTGGGATGGTTTTGGATACCGCCTCCTGTACAATGCTATGAACTTCCATCCATATAAACATATTCTGCATGTAGGTGCTTCCCACTTCCAAATTCCAAAAATTCAATAAAATTAGAGGATGAAGATCAGATATTAAATTTGTAACTACGTGCATAATTTCATAAGGTAACCTTTTATGTGACGGAACAACTGTATTATGGGTGCTCCAATTTTAAGTTATTCTCCAATTTTTTAGGGTTGAACTATGGAAAAGGTCTTGAAACAGAGAATTTAAGCTTCGTATCTTTTATTTCCTTTGAAATCATGTCAAGATATCTATCTACATCTGTATTTATGTCTATATTTTCCCCTTTTCACTGCTTACTCTCCTGTTGATACAAATCTTATCTTCATATTGTATAATTTATCATGGCCAAAGTAACTCTTCCAATGAAAGAATTCCCAAATGAAGCTGAGAGAGGTGGTTTATAAATCTGAATGGTTAAGGATCCCAGGCAATAGGCCAAAGCTATGACAGTAACTTTGTAATTGACCTTGTGTTCCTATTGTTTAGTGGGTAGGTTGTGTCTGAATCCTTTACAACCTCAAGGACCGTAGCCTGCCAGGCTCCTCCGTCCTTGGGATTTTCTAGGCAAGAATACTGGAGTGAGTAGCCATTTCCTTCTCCAAGGGATCTTCCTGACCCAGGGATCAAAGACAACATCTTCTGCACTGCAGGAGGATTCTTTAGCACGGAGCGCCCAGGGAAGCCCAACTGTTCAGTATCTACATGGAAAACATTTTCTCAGAGTCATTTTGCTGAATCACAGACCGACTATGGTTCATGGTGGTTTCTTTCCACAGTGAAAGTGAAAGGTGTTTTTTTTTTTTTTTTGCATCTACTTCCGCTTTATTGACTATGCCAAAGTCTTTGTGTGGATCACAACAAACTGTGGAAAATTCTGAAAGAGATGGGAATACCAGACCACCTGACCTGCCTCCTGAGAAATCTGTATGCAGGTCAGGAAGCAACAGTTAGAACTGGACATGGAACAACAGACTGGTTCCAAATTGGGAAAGGAGTATGTCAAGGCTGTATATTGTCACCCTGCTTATTTAACTCATATACAAAGTACATCATGCCAAATGCCGGGCAGGATGAAGCACAAGCTGGAATCAAGATTTCTGGGAGAAATATCAATAACCTCAGATATGCAGATGACACCACCTTTATGGCAGAAAGCAAAGAAGAACTAAAGAGCCTCTTGATGAAAGTGAAAGGGGAGAGTGAAAAAGTTGGTTAAAGCTCAACATTCATGATTCATGTCAATGTATAGCAAAACGAATACAGTATTGTAAAGCAAAACAAACTAAAAAATAAAAATTAAAAAAAAAAGAAAAAACAAAAAATAAATAAAGCGGTCACACCTAAAAACAAACAAACAAACAAACAAACAAAAAGCTCAACATTCAGAAAACAAAGATCATGGCATCCAGTCCCATCACTTCATGGCAAATAGATAGGGAAACAATCGAAACAGTGAGAGACTTTTTTTGGGGGGCCTTCAAAATCACTGAAGATGGTGACTGCAGCCATGAAATTAAAAGACGCTTACTCCTTGGGCAAAAAGTTAAGACCAATCTAGACAGCATATTCAAAAGCAGAGACATTACTTTGCCAACAAAGGTCTGTCTAGTCAAAGCTATAGTTTTCCCAGTAGTCACGTAGGGATGTGACAGTTGGACTATAACGAAAGCTGAGTGCCAAAGCACTGATGCTTTTGAACTGTGGTGTTGGAGAAGACTTTTGAGAGTCCTTGGACTGCAAGGAGATCCAACCAGTTCATCCTAAAGGAAATCAATCCTGAATATTCACTGGAAGGACTGATGCTGAAACTGAATCTCTGATACTTTGGCCACCTGATGCGAAGCACTGACTCACTGGAAAAGACCCTGATGCTGGGAAAGATTGAGAGCAGGAGGAGAAGGGGACAACAGAGGATGAGATGGTTGGATGGCATCACTGACTCAACGAACATGAGTTTGACTAAACTCTGGGAGTTGGTGATGGACAGGGAAGCCTGGCATGCCAGTTCATGGGGTTGCAAAGAGCCAGACATGACTGAGCGGCTGAATGAACTGAACTGAAAGTGAAAGTTAATTGCACAGTTGTGTCCAACTCTGTGTGATCCCATGGACTCTAGCCCACCAGGCTCTTCTGTATATGGAATTCTCCAGGCTAGAGTACCAGAGTGGGCAGCCACTCCCTTCTCCAAGGGATCTTCCCTACTCAGGGATCAACCCTGGGTTTCCTGCACTGCAGCAGATTCCTTACCAACTGAGCCACTAGGGCAGCCCTTATTCCCATGTAGGTGTCTATACTTTAATAACCAGTTGGCTCCCTCCTATCACAGGTCTTCATCTCTGTCTCCCTTACCACTGCTCTTGCATGACACCTTGTAATACACGCTAATCTTATTTATATCCATCCCAACCATGCTTAGGTCTTTGCTGTCTTTCAGGAAGGCCTCCTATTCCCTCTGATCTAGTGTCTTGTCGGCTCAACACTTGTGGTTTTCTCTATGCTACACTCATTTGAATGACATGGATTTTGAGGTGGATATGATGAGAGATTTTCTATTCTAACTTGTCTAAGTAAGGAAAGATCAATCTAAGATTGCTGCAGAACTGGGTCTAGGAACCAGACTGCTGCATTCATGGCCAGGCTGCCATCTACTGAAACATGGGTCTTGTGTTCTGAGAGTGCTTCAGTACTTTAGAAATAATGATTATTAATTTCTTCTGGGGTTATCTGCGTTTTAATCTATTTATGCTTTATTTTTCAAAGTCTATAATTTTCTTGAAGCCAAAGACAGCCTTTGAAGTTTCTGTATTCTACAATACCTCAAACAGTTTTGCAGGTATGTGCGTGATGTACTAAGCTGCTTAAGTTATGTCTGTCTCTTTGCGACCGCATGGACTTTAGCTCACCAGGCTCCTCTGTCCATGGAATTCTCCGGGCAAGAATACTGAAGTGGGTTGCTGTGCAAGGCCTTCTCCAGGGGATCTTCCCGACCCAGGGATTGAACCTGCCCCTCCTGCACTGGTAGCTGAGTTCTTTACCACTAGCACCACCTGAGAAGCTCAAGTGTGCAAGTGTGTAGGAAGTACTTGGGCTCAGTAGTAAAGAATCCGCCTGCCAACGCAGGAGATGCAGGTTTGATCCCTGGGTTGGAGAGATCTTCTGAAGAAGGAAATGGCTGACAAATCCCATGGCCAGAGGAGTGTAGGGGCTACAGTCCATGGCGTTGTAAAAGATTTGGACAGGACTTAGCAACTAAACACAACAGCAAGTAAGTACTTTGGTGATTGGCCTCCCGAAAAACTTACATGAGGAACACTCAATACATCCTGACACCAAAGGCAAATGACTTGCTTTACTGGTTTCTTAGAAGTGTGCTTCTTCCTCAGTGCAAGTTAAGGATTATCCATGTTTTCCATGTTTCACTCCTGATGATGTATAAAGTTTATATGTGTGCTCTGCCCCGAGCCCTCTTTCTTTTACCTGCTGTTGTAGGTCCAGGCAAAGGTGCGGCTTTTCTTCTCCGTTTGATATCTCCTGTGCACAGAGATCCTAAATGCATGCTTGTTTGCCTACAAGTAATTATCAGAAAAAACTATTAACAAAGGAGGAAAAAAATGACACATAAATACACAGCTTGTATAATCTGAACCTAAATCAAAACATTCTCAACAAAGATGGAGCAGCCTAGCCAAACCACCAATCTTGTTTATATCGAAACATAATTACGTTTGTTGACAAGCGTTCAGCCGCTAAATGCGCCATCATAAATTGTTACTGGAATGAATAATATAAAAGGAATGCTTTTTAATTTTCAAAACTGGCAATCTTTCTGGCTCAACATAAAATCAAGCACTGTTGCTTCTGACAGGAAAATAGCTAAGATTAATTATCTAAAGAGATCACAATATTGTTGCTAGGTTATCAATTGGTTACTAATGCTTTACTGTCAGAACAACATTTATTACAGGAAAAGTATGATCAATTTCTTTTAGGATATTATATGGCAGTGAATTCTCTTAAAACATTTTACGTAGATAGAAGGAAACAGTGATGTTCTTTCTTATAATTCACATGATTAGAATTCTTTAGTTATTTATTAGCTAGGTGAGGAAACATAATTTGAATGCATTAATACTGGTCTACTGATACTAGACAGGCTAACATGATATTGGATTACCTTTGTAAAGACATGATTTATAAGAACTAAGAAGCAGACCTTCTGTTATTCTTGGAGTAAGTCCGAATTAGATTTTTTTGTTTAACCATGGACTCCTTAATTTAGAGTTTTAGTACAATTAGAAATGGTTCAATTGGAAATGAAGACAAACTAATAAGATGGAAAAAATTTTAAAGCCTTCAAAAATTTCAGGCTACAGGGGACTCTTATGTTAATTTCCTGGATTATAATCCCTGACATGAGGTTAGGATGGTGTCTAGGGGTCATGAAGCAGAAATAAATAAAGCAGGTTTTTAGGAAACATGACATTTTAGTAATTCAGAAAAATATGTGGTAGTATCCTGAAGTTTTATAGGGTCTGATTTGAAAACTAGATAGTTTAGAGAAAAATATAAAAGGAAAAAATTAATTCAGGTAAAAAAAAATATATATATATATATACATTTACACCCAGGTATTTAGATATAATGAAAAATTGGAGTTGGAGAGTAAACTTACTTGCTATATAGAGTCTATCTATAACACACAAAGTAGAATTAGTGATCTGGCTAATCCAAAGGGTGTATAATCTATCAATATAGGTAAAAACAAGTGGGCAAATATTTATCTAGTTTTTGCTTCCATTTTGTATTGAGTACATACTGGTTCTCTTTTATGGAATAAATATAATTATTAAAATACTTAAAAAATTAGTTCACTCAACTAATGACTAACTTCGCAGAAATATGTATGCTGCTGCTGCTGCTGCTAAGTCGCTTCAGTCTTGTCCGACTCTGTGCGACCCCATAGACGGCAGCCCACCAGGTTCCGCTGTCCCTGGGATTCTCCAGGCAAGAACACTGGAGTCGGTTACCATTTCCTTCTCCAATGCATGAAAGTGAAAAGTGAAAATGAGGTCGCTCAGTCATGTCCGACCCTCAGTGACCCCATGGACTGCAGCCTTCCAGGCTCCTCCATTCATGGGATTTTCCAGGCAAGAGTACTGGAGTGGGGTGCCTTCTCCAGAAATGTGTATACACACACACACACGTATATATATATGTTGAAGTGTTTCTGAACATGCATAACTGTGGTATTTTTATTGCTTTAAAAAAAAATCTTTTATCTCTTGATTGTGCTGTACAGCTGTGGGATGTTAAATTTCCCAACCAGGGACTGAATCCACGCCTCCTGCATTGGCAGGGCAGAGTCTTAACCACTCAACCACCAGGTAAATCCCTTTATTGGATTTTGAGGTGTGGGTTTTGGCTCATATGGGCAAGAAAAAAAAAAAAAGTTACAATCATAGCTATTTTAAAAAACTATATAGAAAATTTGAAAATTGAAAATTATGTCCTTTTTATAAAGCCAGCATCATTTTTATAAAAAAATTAATGAATTCACTTATTTGGCAAGAAGTTATTAGTATCCACCACTGACTTAGCATAAGACCTTATAGAGGAGGTGAAATGAGAAGAGTAGGAAAAAGGAGGTGGAAGATACAAAAGGAAATAGAATGTTTAGTTCTTATTACTGGAAGAGTTTTAAATCCAAGTGAGGAGATTAAGTCGTAAGTATATAAAATAATTAGGAACAGCAGTGGTAGTGGCAGGCACAATGAACTTTCTTAATATTATTAGAGATTATGGTATTTAGTCCTTATGACAAACCTAAACATGTTTATTGAATATACCATTTTTCTTTGTAGAAAAAAAAAATTCTGTGCTTCAGTAGAAAACTATAGGGTATAGCTTTCTAGTCACATGATTCTGAGTCTGTGGGCGCTAAGTAACAGATAACTGAAGACAACAGAGAGTAATTCTCATCTGCAGTTATACAGATGAATTCTGTCCTAGGGAAGGATAATCCTCCTCCTGTGGAAAAAGCCAGTTTGTTTCCATCTGCAGTTATTCAGTCTTCCTTACTTCACACACATGTGTGCGTCTTTCATTTTTCTTTGAGCCCATTATAACATCTGCCTGGTTCCCTCATTAATCGACGAGTTAAAGAAAATCTCAAAAGCTTATTCATTTTATATCTGTAAGAGAGACCTGACTTCATCTTTTTGTACATTATCCTCCAACATCTCTGATCCCTCTTGGAACCTCTCCCTTAGAAAAAAACTGGAGTAGCTGACCTTGCGCACAGTATGTACCTGACAGGCTCTGAACCAGGACCAGCTGAGGAGGAGGGGAAAGAAACATTCTAGAGTCAGGAATAAGGTGGGAATCTGCATTTCGCAGTGTGGCCCTCCTCTGAGCGAGTCGCAAAAACCAACCCACAGACTCTGTACTTCTGATCCTCCAGTTAAAACGTAATGAATATTCTTAAATTAAGCCACTGCTGGACAGGTTTTCTATACCTACTGCTGAAAGTATTCCTAAATGGTAAAGAGTTTGCTCTGTTCTGAGAGTTATGAGTAACTTCAGGATGTCTGGGGAGCAGTGTTTGCAGAAGGGCCTGTCTCACATGATGGAAGAAGAACACTGGGCTGGACCATGGCCCGTGTGTGTCATACACGCCCTGGGAAGCCGTCTGGATTTTACAGCTGATGTAGAGTCATGAAATGGCACCCCGCTCCAGTGCTCTTGCCTGGAAAATCCCATGGACGGAGGAGCCTGGTAGGCTGCAGTCCATGGGGTCGCTGAGGGTTGGACATGACTGAGCAACTTCACTTTCACTTTTCACTTTCATGCATTGGAGAAGGAAATGGCAACCCACTCCAGTGTTCTCTGGAGAATCCCAGGGATGGGGGAGCCTGGTGGGCTGCCATCTATGGGGTCGCACAGAGTTGGACACGACTGAAGTTGAGTTAGCAGTAGCAGCAGCAGAGTCATGAAAGGTCATACAGCAGAAGAAAGCTGGTCAGATTCATGGGATGCTGATGAACTGCGGTTGGGAGGGTAACCAGGTTTACGGGTAGTTCAGACACACAGCTCCTCTCAGGATATTAGTCTCTGTTATAATGAAGAATAATATCAAATGGCCACACAGTGAAGCTTCTTTGTGTGAACATGTCTGAGTGAAGAGGTGGGCAGGAGTGGGAAGGCAGTCAATGAAAAGTCCTAATTCTGGATTATTTGAAAAACTAAGCTTGTTTTTGATTATTTTTAAAGTTCAAACTGTACTTAAAATAAATTAGCCAAGGGAGTCCTTTTTAAGAAATACCTTTTTAGAAATCATTAGAAGAATATTTGAGGGTCTGATACATAGTATTAATAGTTGCTCTTTGTGACTCTCAGGAAGGCTGACTTCTACTTACAGTGTTCTTGTACTAGTTGTATGGAACTGGAGTCTTCTAACTGTTTGAAAAAAATCACTCTCCCAAGTCAATGTTGCCTTTAAAACTTTTAATTTTTTTACACTGTTTCAATTTATTAGGAAGGTCTGCTTGCAAAGAGAGCGAAAAACAAATCTCAGGAACAACTCACTCTTCTAAGCCTTTTTCTCATCTGCTGGGCCCCCAATTCCCTTTGTGGGTGTCTTTCCAGAACAAGTGGGATAGATTGTTTTCCTTCAGCTCCCCTCCCCTACCCCCAACATAGCTACATAAAGTAACAGAGACAAACCTTTCAAGGAGAATAAAGTTAAAGCTAATAAAGTCAGTACACTGAACCCAAAGACCTGAGCCATGAGAAAAACAGCCAGCTGTATTTCAGTAATTCTATCAAGAATTGACTACCTGCTACAGCACATTGAGAGATCGGGATTATTGATCACTAAGATTACCTTGTTGAAGCGTGTCCCCCTCCCTGCCCCCCTTCAGAGAGGTGCAATAGAGTTGCTACAAATAACACTAAGTAAGGTCTACTCCGTTATTTAGTTGTCACTCTTAATGTAAAACAGAGCAGTTATTTTTTAATTTAAAAATCAATGAATGTCTCAGAGGCAGCCTAGTTGCTTTAGCCTAAATGAGTCATTTGTCTTTGCAAAGCAGAACATATGGATTATTATTCAAGGTGTTAGCCGGCAATTTTTGGGTTTTGTTTGTTTTTCTGCTGTGGTGTTTTGAAAAGTGACCATACACTGTCCTATGAACAGACTCAAAATCGTTCAAAAATGTTAAGCTCTTTTTGTAACGAAATTACCAATCAGCTCTATCAGTCTGTCTGTTTCAATTAGCTTGGCTTGGGTGGAAAAGCGAGGAGAAAAGTCAGAACCTGATCACTTTATGACTAATGACACCTTAAAATATTAGGTGTAGACTCACATGATCTTTAAGTGGAAAGGATAAAGAGATAATGCTTTTCTGTGATGGATTAAATAAGCAAGTCCACTGAGTTATGATTTGAAACATCATTTCCCATTGTACTCATGCTGAAAATTTTCCTGCTAAATATCCAAAAGCAGAGCTCAAAAATAAATCTTCATTTTGTTTTGCTTTTGAAACAGACTTCACCTAGTTCATCTCATCATTTCTCTCTCTCTCTTTTTTTTGAAACTTTAAAAAAAATCTTTTTAAAGCTTTATTTTGTACTGAAGTAAACAGCCAATTAACACTGTTGAGACAGTTTCAGGGGCACAGTGAAGGGACTCAGCGACACATGTACATGAATCCATTCTCCCCCAAACTCCCCTCCCATCCAGGCTGCCACATAACATTGAGCAGAGGTCCCTGTGCTATGCAGTAGGTCCTTGTTGGTTATTCATTTTAAATATAGCAGATCGCTATCATCCCTTTAAGTGAGGTGGTGGGAGGAAATGGGACATTTTATCCAGAGGGAAAATAAGTAAAAACAAACAAACAAACACAAAGCAGAACAAAAAATCTTAGGGAGGACCTGAGAACCTGGCTTTTGACAAGGGCTGAAACAGGCAGTGTCAAACACAATAATATTAAAAGGAAAGACAATAACAACTTGTCCCTTCGCGGTACGCGCATTTACAAATAGAGCTTTTCAGAGAATTAGGCCTCCTGAAAGCTGCCCCCTGGATAAAATGTGTTCGCGAGCAGCCTCAGACAAGCTGCAGAGAGAGACAAACAGATGTGACTATGGGCCCTGGCATTTGGCAAGAACACTCACTGTCAGTTAGAAAAATATAAGGCTGGACAGGGCATCAGCTGGACAGAGATGAAGCGGGTTTGTGGTGTCACTGGAGGAGCAAGCAGTGCAAACGCAGCCCTGTGTGAACCCCTGCTAGATCCAAACTGCCCTCTATCCCCCTTTACTTGGTGTCAGTATGTCTCAGCCTATTAACTGAACAAGTAAACATCGGTATCTAGCTCTTTCCCTTTGTGCCAATATGCACAGTGTCAAGTACCGTTGAGCATAAATTTATTTCGTAACTTCTAGGATCACATTACATCCTTGTTCTTCATGGTTTAATTTCAAAGCCCCATCTTGCTCATGAAAACCCTTTGCATTCGGTATGTCCTTCACACCCTGATCAGTTTTGGTTCTGGCACCTTCTCTCTCATTTATTTGGTCACGTGACACCCTAGCCCATCCAAGCCCACTTGCCTTCCCTTTGAACGATCCTGACTTCAGCGAGGGGGACGTTAAGTTATAATTCAGTGCACTGAATGCAATACTTGTGTCCTGGGAATCGAACCCTTGCTTAATTCTGGACACACCCCTGTATTGTTATAAACCTTCTGATATTTTAGGTCATTGCCCAGACTTCCCCAGATGCTAAACTATCTAACCAGGTCCTCTCTAACACTGTGGGCTGACCTTCTTCAAGCATCAGCTACTCCTGGTCCCCAGGCCTACCTGCTACCCCACTACCTACCTGCTCAGGAGGCTCTTTACTCTGCATCCATCAACCTCAGGTTACCTGTTGTCAAAGGCTCCCGCCCTTGGATACAGTGACCTGCCTGCCAGTGTGCAGTTCCCAACAGCTTCTGAAGAATCTGTCCTGTCTGTGCCTCTTCCATCTCTTCTGAGAGGTCAAGTCCACACCTACTTCTGCCCCGCCCAATCTGCTTTATTCTGCTATACCCAGGTCACTGGCGGCTGCTGCCGGCACTGTTTCCTGTGTTTCCTCCATGCCAGGTTATAGGCCAATAAAGGCTTCCCCTCTGAAGCTCCTAAAGGGATGGAAGCTGTGTGTCAGGGGTTTCCAGGGAACTCAGGGACCAATGTCACTGCCTTGCCAGCTAAGGACTCCCCAGGGTCCTCAGAGGAGAGCAAGTGTGGATGAACTGTAGTGAATGGGGGGTGAGGGGGAGAAAAGGGGAGGTGGGGACATGGAGGAGAGTGTGGGAGCCTTCAGGGTTTCCCTGGTGGCTCAGATGGTAAAGAAGCTGCCTGCAAGCAGGAGACCGGGGTTTGATCCCTGGGTTGAAAAGATCCCCTGGAGAAGAGAATGGAAACCCACTCCAGTATTCTGCCTAGAGAATTCTATGAACAGGGGAGCCTGGAAGGCCACAGGGGTCACAAAGAGTCGGACACGACTGGAGCCTCATGAAACCAAACGCAAAATGTGTGTACTTTTTAAGTAAGAGGATTCATGGTTCCTAACTGATTCTGAACTATTAATGGAGACATTAATACCAAACACCATAGACTGATACCAAACTAGTATTCATAATCTAAAACAGAAAATACCTATCTTAAAATTTCTGTGGAATGTTTAAAATATTCTAAACACATAGGCCACCTTTTCTACTTACAGTATCACAAAGAATAGAATTTAATAATGTAACTGGAAAAAAAAAAGCTTTATCCAAATATCTATGGATATGTTCTATCTGAAAAGCAACCCCCTTCATTCTCCAACTTCTCATCCTGTTTTATTTTTCTTCATGGTGTGTGTCTGTGTGTGTGTGTATTTGTGTGTGTGTTCTTCATGGTGTGTGTGTTCTTCATGGTGTGTGTGTGTGTGTGTGTGTGTTAGTCACTCAGTCATGTCCGACTCTTTGTGACCCCATGGATTGTGTAGCCCATCAGGCTCCACTGTTCATGGAATTTTCCAGGCAAGAATACTGGAATGGGTTGCCATTTCCTTCTCTATCTTCATGGTAACTAAATTAATATCTCCAAGTCAGTGACCATACAAAGGTGTTTGCTGAAAAGTATGGAAACCATGCAACAAATACTGGTGACGATTATCTCTCATTTGCTGGAAACTGTCTTCTCTATGCCTCTCATTTATGTTGGGTTTTATTTTTACAATGAGCATGGAACAAAAAATTACAGATTATAATGAGATGAATCAGAAAACAGCAAACAACAGGATTAATCAATGCTGGTGGTTTTGGCAGCTGAAGGTATTTCTTTGCCAAAGGCAGGTGGAACTTTTACCACTGTGGAAGCTGAAGTATTAGATGAAGCTTAGTTCTCTTGGCCTGATCTGCTTGAGTCCTCAACTAACCCTAACGTCTGACACCACCATTTCTGTTTTCCCAACTAGTTCTCTCAAAGAGCCAACTTATTACCATATCTTGTCAATGTCTGAGAAGGACTTTTCCTAACCTTTGGCATGTTACTTAAGCTCCCCTGGCCGCAATTTCCTTACTTTCAAGAATTGTGATTAGATTAGTTATTTACCTCAAAGGTTTTTTGAAGATTTTATTTAAAGATTGTTTGTGTAAAAACACTTGGTACAAAGCCTGCCCACAGTAAGCAACTGAAAACTGTCAGCTATTCAATTTACTATTATTATCATCTCCGTTTAACAGATAAAAAGTCCAGGGCACAGAGAAGTAAAGTAATTTACCCAGGATCTCACAGCACAGGGGACATGATGGTAGGTAGCCAGGAGAATGTCTAGTGTAGAGTGTCAGGAAACAGACACGAAATACACTTACGACAGTACAAGCTCGTTTCATCTCAACACTGTCAATAGGATAAGGATAATATCAATATAATAAGGGTATAAATCAAGGTCATTTCTAAATAACAAGTAGGAATTTTTTTGGTAGTTAATAGGAAAGCTAAATTTTTCCTTAGAGTGATTCTGCTGGCTCTAAAGGTGTCACAGCATGTAAGAATAAAGCGCTCATTTTCATTTCAAAAACTCATTAAAAACCCGAGCCTCTCGCAAGTCTGAAGCCCACTGACTTCCTCAGGTCAGCCCACTGCCACGGACTTTCTCTCGGCCATCTCTCGGTACTTCCCACTTCAAAGACGACTTGCTTCTCCACTGTGTGTTCCGTGCTTTAGCTAAAGCCTCGAGGGTCTGTGATTCCGGTGACATCACTTCTATATCGCTAAACAGCTCATTTAAATGCTTCTTCTTATTATTCTTTTCCTACCTCTTCATTATTCTAAACAAATGGTACCTGAAAGGTGGCGGGGGTGATTTTATGCAATTCAGGTAGATATTAGAATGTTCTGAGTATATGTGAATGAGGACTTCTCACACTGCGGGGTAAGTTACTCTTTTCAGAGAGCAAATTATTCAGTAGGGTTTCTAAATTTCTATTTGGGAGAACTGCTGCCACATCTTAGCTTTCCTGGCACTGCCATCATCCTTCCCATATTTGTTTAATTTCTTCAGATTTTGTTTTAAGAAGTGCCAGTCACCAGGTCTATGTATATGAGCTAACATGTGGGACAATGGGTTCTACCCACTTGAAAAAGCTTCCTTTTCATGGTTCCTAATTCCATCATCTTTGAGAGCCTACCCTTTCTCCCTTCAAAGTTCTCCCTGCATTTAAATCTAAATGTTTTTTCTTTTTTTTTAAAATGTTTTTTCTCTTCTTCAAACTTTCCTAAGCTCATTATCTTTCCAAGGGCTTTTTATTTATATTTTTTTACCCATCTGTGTGTGTCTCTGTCATTACACTTATGGTATGGCCTCAAGTTGCTTTCAGATTAGAGCGGATGTCAGCTAAATAGACAACTGGAAACAACTGGAGGCCAAGCACCATGTCTAATTTGCAGAACCTAGCAATGGCACCCCACTCCAGTACTCTTGCCTGGAAAATCCCATGGATGGAGGAGCCTGGTAGGCTGCAGTCCATGGGGTTGCTAAGAGTCAGATACGACTGAGCGACTTCACTTTCACTTTTCACTTTTCACTTTCTTGCACTGGAGAAGGAAATGGCAACCCACTCCAGTGTTCGTGTCTGGAGAATCCCAGGGACGGGGGAGCCTGGTGGGCTGCCATCTATGGGGTCGCACAGAGTCGGACAGGACTGAAGCGACTTAGCAGCAGCAGCAGCTTTGCCTCTGTCATCTCTGAGAAACAGGACAAATGTTTATTGAACTAAAACAAATCAAACTATGGTAACAACTGTTGCCTCAACATTTCATTTGGCGATCAATCATGCATTTTTTTAGGATAACACTTTCTTGAACTGTTATTTAAATTCACTCAAAAACACTCATTTAACAATTAACAAAACTTGACTGTGAATCATGTAATTCACAAGAACTAAATGAAACACAAAGAATGAGACAGCTCCTACCACGGAGGGGCTCACAGCCTAAAGCAGGAGATACACATGAATAAGAAAGTACTGTACGATGTAATAAACCCACATAGCTATAGTAGCAGGCCACTGCTTTGGGAAAATTGCGGAAAATTTATTTCACCTGAGTTCAAATTTTGATATTGTCTCTTCAAGCAGAATCTATGATATTTGAGGCACCGTGGAATATTCTTTTATTCTTCACACCACAGTGAAAGTTGCTCAGTCGTGTCCGACTCTGTGATCCCATGGACTATACAGTCTATGGAATTCTTCAGGCCAGAATACTGGAATGGGTAGCTGTTCCCTTCTCCAGGGTATCTTCCCGACCTAAGGATCAAACCCAGGTCTCCCACATTGTAGGTGGATTCTTTACCAGCTAATCCACGAGGGAAGCCCAAGAATACTGGAGTGGGTAGCCTATTTCTTCTCCAGCAGATCTTCTCAATCCAGGAATAGAATCGGGGTCTCTTGCATTGCAGGCAGATTCTTTACCAACTGAGTTATCAAGGAAGCTATCTATGAAATAGTAGGCCCTTAGTAAACTGATACTGATTTGATTTACTTGATTCCTAGCTATAACTATACATTTCTGGAATCTGATTGCAATTGCACTGATATTTAGTACAGAGTCAACAATAAGATTATTCTAATTCCCTTAAAAAAATGATCAAGCTAGTATTGACATTCAAGAGAGAGAGACTTACTCAAAATAAATGATTCTTTTAGATATCTCCATTAAATGCAATGAGATATGTGTCTATTCTTGATAGCATCTTGCATCTGACATAAAGGACCCATCAGATCAGACTATAGATGCAGATAGAATCCCACATTCCCTCTCTGATCAGACACTATGAAATGCCTCCCAGGATGGTATTTGATAGTTGCCATTTTTAGTGATTAATACTATTATGAGTATTCATAATATTCTTAACTTTTAAAAGTGAAGTCCATGCACTTTTCATTTTCAGATCTACTTCACCAATACCATATATAATATTTGAATTTGTTTACTGAACTGACTTTTTACCTATTGTCCTATTTGATGATTTCTGACTCTAAATGGAGCTTTTAGTTCAGTAGCATTCTGGAACATAAGTGCTGAGTTTCTTTCTTTTACTAGCTTCAGGGAATAATGGAGGGAAAAGGGCAGGACAGAGAATATATTTTATTATCTTAAAAGTTATTTTGAACACATGTTGGGTTCTTAAGTCTTATAGAATTTATTATCTAAATTACCAGGAACATCCAAGCTTATTGACTGTTTCAGTTATATATGGGGTGCTATGCCAAATATTTTCACATACTTTATCTTGTTCGTCGCATGAACCTGATATAGGTCTGAAGAATCTGAGATCCACAGAAACGTTATCAAAGATCACATAAATGAAAAGTGAAGTCCTCATATTTGAACTAAGCAATGCTTGCTTCAGAAGAATCACTTTTTCCCCTATACCATAGTACCTCATTCGACTTATTATTATACTCCATTTAATAAGCACCTACTGAAAATGCAATGCGTGCCATGCCCTATGCCATAAAACAGGATTGAGAAATAAAAAAGATATGGCTTTCATTTGCTAGGGGTTAAAGTCTACTGATCATGTGGGGAAATGATTTCCCCTCAATATTCGAAGAGAATTCCAAACCAGCATGCGAGGCATTCCAGGCCCCTTGCTGGGAGAAGACATCTGAAGAGGCACTGATGCCTTGAGATGCACACGAGATGCTGTATCTGGGGCTCTGTAAGCAATTCAGCATGGTGGGAGCTGGGCCATAGGAAGGAGAGGGAGGAGGGGCTGTCTCCCTGTAGCAGCAAGTGTTGATGAATCCAACCAGTCTGTCCATTCACAACTATTTTAAATTCTCTAGAGAAAAAGAATGGAGCTGCCTGTTTGACTGAATTAATCAGTTTATCAACTAAACTGATGATTAAATTCAGTGGGAAAATGCCTGATCATAATTTTTTTATAGATACAATTCTGGATTTCATTGCAGCTGTATTAGAAAGTTACTGCTCTAATGATGAGATGGAATCAATGTAGATCCCTTTCCAAGGCAGCTCCTGAAGTTGAGAGGTTTTGCTCATTCAGTAGAGTCTACAATTCACTCGCATGACTGAGTTGGCAGATACAGACTTAAGACTGAGTGCAGCTTACATTTTGTGAAGGCTCCATGACTTTGCTTGTTGAGAAGGGACTTACAGTAATGGCATAATTCTACATGCTATAAGGTACATTGGCTGAGCATGAATATGGAAAAGCAAAGGAAAGTATGGTTGTCACTTTTACCTCCAAATTGAGGAGGTAATAAAGATTGAATTTTTAAATAATGGGTCAGAATGTCTCAAACTTCTGAAATTGTACTACTTTGGAATGTGTCAGACAACATTACCATTTGGGCTCCCCAGGTGGCACAGTGGGTAAAGAGTCCACCTGCAACGTAGGAGATGCAAGAGATGTGGGTTCGATCCTGGGGCCAAAATCTCCTGGAGCGGGGCGTGGCCACCCACCTCAATGTTCTTGCCTGGAGAATCACATGGACAGAGGAACCTGGCAGGCTACAGTCCATAGGGTCACAAAGAGTCATACATGACTGGAGCAACTGAACATGCACTGAGCGTTACCCTTTAATATAACTTACTTGAATTTAGGTTAAATTATTGCTTACTGACAGAATTCAGTTGAAAGTCTTTGACCCATGTGAAATGCCAGCTCCATTTTATGCAGTCTTTTCTAATTGCCACTGCCAGAATAATCTCCCACTGCTCAGAGAAAACAATGTTTTCTACCTTAAACTACAGCTATATATATGTACATGAGCTAATACTCTAGCCAGACTGTTTAGTCCTTGAAGGCAGTGGGGTCTACATCTGACTTATTAAGTAAAATCCCCTTGGTTCTTGCAAGCCTTATAATTCGGGCATTTATTAAACCATTATTGAATGAAATTTACCAAGGCATGCCAGAGTTTTTGGAGTAACTTGTTTTTATGATCATCAATATTCTAAAATAAAGAAATGTTTCTTATGGAAATAGAAAACTAGAAAACTTACTTGGTCCATATCTTGGGCTCTGGGATATAAATGTCTGCAAAATCAAGCTTGTACACATAAACCGGCTTTCATAGCACATGCAGGCACCTTGTGGTAAAGTGTTTTACTTTTCTACATAATTTTGCATTTCACTAAGTGTAACTTTGTGAAAAGAATGCTTTCAGTTACTCCTCTTCCATGATAGTTTCTGGCAGATGAATGAACATTCCGAATGTAAATTTCTGCAGCTGTTGCTGCTACTCTTTGGTCCCTAAGTTGTGTTCGATTCTTTTGCTACCCCATGGACTGCAGCCCACTAGGCCTCTCTGTCTGTGAGATTTTCCAGGCAACAATACTGGAATGGGTTGCCATTTCCTTCTCCAGGGGATCTTCCTCATCCAGGGATCGAAGCCGCATCTCCTGCATTGGCAGGAGATTTCTTTACCGCTTAGCCAACTGACTTGTTTGCAAATGTTTTCTAGACTGTGAAATATATTGTTAAGAGCTAGGTAAACTACTAGGGACGCTTGTGATGACTATGGGAACACTAATGCTCAATACTCAGGAGGAAGACTACTTCAGGATTCTCCCAGTTCAATTCAATTGAAATATTCACAAACTTGGAATGCATCAGTCTATACCAAGGGTTAGTTTTGCATCAAGATCTTTGAAACAAACATTTTATGAAATTTTGGTAAATCAGGTTTATTGCCTCTGTATCTGGGAGGTCCCTCACCTCTAAGTGTCCATGAAGAAATAGTCAGCAGAAATTAATGGCAAATACAAATCCTTTCCTCTTCTGATTTATACAATCAATTTCTTTGGAAAACCATGGAAGCCCTGACAAATTTTTAATTTTCAGAAAACAAATGCCAAATGATCAAACAAAAGTCATATTAGCTGTAATCAGTCAAAATGTCACTTTTTCTCTAAATAATGTATAAATAGTCTAAATAATGCTAAAAAATTACTATTTCAGAAGATAGTGGTTTTTCTTAAAAACAAGATACTAGTTTGAGAAAATGGTCAAGTTAATTTTTATATGCCTTAGAAGACTTGGGGGAAAAAACAATAAAGACTGTTGTATAAATTATCTACAATTTGACCTGGGAAAGTTATTTAACTCCTCTGTTTTCTCATATGCCAAATGGGGATAATAAGAATCTCTATCTCACAGGGTAACTATGGAAATTAAATGAGTTAAAATAAAATACAGTTTGTACTCAGTATCCACGTTATGTACCTGTCGTTATTATATAAAAATATTAATATAAAGGTAATTATTAGAAAAAATAAACCTTCTTAAAAATTAAACAGTATATTGGAGTGACAGTAAGAGTGAGAGAAAAAAGGAAATGGAAAAGTAGGGCAAGGAAGATAGTTTTGCTTATCTTAAAAATAGAAAAACAAAGCGAAAGGAAAGATAAACCATAAAAAAAAAAAAAAAAAAAAGCAAAAGCCACCTGTGTGAAGAGGTAGGAAGACGTGGTGAAAACTGAGTAGAAGTCCGACTTTTTTGAAGGAAATTTCCTGATGAGATTTGATTGTGGAAGCTGTAACAACTTCTCTATTATTATAAAACAAAAACAATTTTAAAAAACAGTCTCTAAAACTAACTGTAGATTAGTATATCTATCCTTGGAAACTATTTCAAGTGACTTTAAAATACATGAATTTGTGCATTTCTAGTGAAATATAATACTAGGTACAAAAAGAATACAAAAAACCTAAGCTATTTTCAGTAATAATTTTATTAGTGGTCATGATAGTATGGTGATTCTGAGACTATTATGTATGTATGGTATGATCAATAAAATGAACAATTATTATGGTGTCACTAGAGGTAATATGTTTAATGTTGAAAAAGGACATTAAAATCAATGACAGAAAGTTTTACAATGAAGTCTTGCATTTGAACTGGAACTACTAGTATAAGCCAACATGTTAAAAAATTTTAAGTCATTTCATGATAAATTTCTAGAAATAATGACACCTCTCATATGCAGACTGTGGTTTCTAAAACTATTTCCCAGTAATGAATCAGTAATTCTTAAAGAAATGATTGATTCTTGGTCTAGGCTGGAAAAGGTCCAAGAAAGCCTAGATAATATAAACATAGCAGATAGCAAAGAAGAAAGCAAAATCTCCTGGCAAGGAAAGACTCAGGAACTCATTTAAATAACCTCCCACCGCCCAAAGATGGGCCAATTTAATATCAATTAGGACGATAACAAATGGAGTTAAACGTATTTAAACATGAAATCTGTTTAAATCAATGAGTTAAAGAAACAGAATAAAATTTCACCAGTCACCTCCGGAAAGTGTAAGAAATCAATTTGATTTTTAAAACTGATAACTAAAGGGAAAGGAGCAAGGATTCATCTTGCTTTTCCTATGTGATCCGTACCTCAGAGTAATCAAGTATTGGAAGGGGCTAAGTTTGACACAGAAGTAATCCAATTAATGAACCAAAGTGTGAGGACAGAATTAACACATCAACATACCATGACCCTTAGTGAATGAATCTGGGCGACGATCTTTATGACTAATAAATCACAGAGAGAGAGATGCATAGAGAGGGAAGTCTAGGCCACCATCCCTCGAAGTTATGCCAGAACAAAACAAAACAGCAAAACTGAACCTGAATCAAATCGATTCTCTAGCTCGAAATACCCACAGCAGAAAACTCAAGGGACAGAGGAAGTGGTTAAATGATACCATGTGGATAAAATCAGCAACATTCCTCAGATGTGGGAAACTTTATAGGACAAACAAGCTGACTTCTTCAAACAAAAAATTTCAAGGAAAAAACGAAAGGGGAGGAGGGCTTATAAATCAATGGGAAGTTTTATATATATATATATATATATATATATATATATATTTTAACAGATCTCATCTGGATCCCAATTCAAACAATGTGTAAGACAAGAGATTATAACTAAGTGGAGACATCTGCATATCAGCTATAATTAAATACACATAAACATATATATTCTTATATATTAAAGAATTATTGCTTTTTTTAATAGATGTGATAATGGTACAATGGGATTTTTTGAGACTGTTATGTTTTAGAGAAATACACTGACATATTTCAGTTGAAATAAGATAAAGATGAAACAAGGCTGGCCACATGTAATTACCTAAGCCAGTTGATACATTACCTAAGCCAGTCTATATTTTTCTCTGTATTTCTGCTTATGATGACATTTTCCATAATAAAATATTGTCAAAAACTGCTTTTGCAATCTTGATATTGCAAGTGCAAAGGCATCTTTTCAACTCTTAAGACTGCAAGTATGAAGTCATAGGTTTTTCACATATTAGTGAGACTCTCCATGATTTTTAAGTGATCAAATCTGAAATTAAATAAAATCATCCATGAAGTCCATGTTATCTAGTCTGTACATACCCAGGACTATAACTTGATATAAAAGGATTATAGAAATCCCTCTCTGAGGTTTATTGTCCTTAGAAAGGATAATGCATAGTTTTTATTCCATCTTTCTAATTAGTAATTTAAGCATATGTTCAGCATTTAACTCTAAATGTTTGCCTTTTCCCCAAGCTCGAAGACAGCTGTCCAAGATTTGAATGCCAGAAAACATTTAAATATCAACATCTGTTGAATTATGTTAATTTAGTGTAATATAATTGGGCATGAGTTGGAATTGATCAGATGTATATGAAATAAACAAAAGGTAAATTCCCCAAAAATATCTTAGTATACAAACAAATCACTCTGGAGTGATGGAAAAATATTTCTCAAGAGTAGGGGCAAGGATAACACCACTGATTATGAAGAAATTGAGTCTTTTAAAAACATAGTTCTAATTCTATGGGACATTTTATGATACTTGAATTTATTTCTAAATTGGCTTAGAAGTGAAAGGTCATTACTATTAGCTAAAAAGTGATAGTTAATAGTTTAATATATGAACCTGTTCATAAATTATTAGGTGAAACATTAAAACATTCTAATTACTTACATTTGCATTAAATTTTTTAGATTGCGGATGATTCCTGCTACATTATGAAGAGTTACATACCTCAGAAATGAGTGGATATAATTTCTGTCTATAGACATAAAATAGTATTTTACATTGAAAGTGTTTTCTATGTGGCAGATGGATTTACTAGGTTTATTCTGGAGATTGGAAGGTACAAATTATCAAGCAGACGCTTTGCTTACTGTACTGCTGGTTTAAAACATTAATTTTTATATCAATTCTTTTACGAATCAGTTCCCTAACTGATCCTTTTATATCAAGACTGTGCCTGTTGTCCTGGGAAGTATTCCGGTACATATACGCACTGTATGAACAGATCCTTGAATGTCCCTGTAATGAAATTCTACTGCAGGCCACAGGAGAGCTACAAGCTGTTGCGATGTGGCCCTGCACGTGTGCAAACACCACTTCCTGGGGGAACCATCTCTGGGAGTTAAAGGTTAGCTCAGTGTCCATGCCCATTTAATCACAGGTCCAATTTGGAGAGTGCCAACCGCGAAACAGACACCGGTCTTTAAGGGAGTGGACTTCAGACGACAAATTTATTTCAGCTACAGGTCATTGCAACAGCTTTCATATGCTAACTGTTCTTCATTACTAGTGACCATGGCCAGATTCAACTGCTGTTCCAGAGGTGAGAAGCTGTGCATACTTTTAGGCATTTGAAAATATCTAGCTCATCTATCAGATTCCAAGAAAACAGGGAAGTAAAAATGAATGTTTCCCCAGAGTACTTGATTGCTTTTTTATTTACCATGCCCTGAACGTATTACATATTCCAAATGGCAAACTCCTTTTTCTTTTCTGTGTGGGTTATTCACATTAAATTTAAAAGCAATTGCTCAAAATTCTAATTGCTGATAATTTTCTGTAGGTGTAATCACAATCTAAAACAACTCTCTATAATCATTAGTTTAAAATTTTGGCAAGGTAGCTTAGAATTTTAGGATGCCAAAAGGACACGAGGCAGAACTGACTTTCTGAGAATATCGCCTTTTTAAAATAAATAATTTGGACATATAAAGAAAAATAGATTAATTAAATTCCTTAGAAAGCATTTATGCTGCATATGTGGGATGTTTCCAATTTTCTACTTTAAATACTTCCTCTACCTAGAACCTATTGAATTTTTTAAAAAATTAGAACACATTTGCTATTAAATGTATTTCAATTAAATAAATATGGAATGCATAGATTCAAATTAAAGTGACTATGTGAATACTTCCTAATTGTTCATTCATACATACTGATGAATGAATTAAAATAATCTGAAAGATAGTTTTCTATCTGGAGGATTGAGTAAAATGTTTTATAACAATAAAATCTAATGCTAATTTTAGGTTTGGAAATAAAAAAATAATAAAGGATTATAATTTCTTAAAATTACCATTTAAAAGCAGTTTCAAGCCATTATTTTGGAATATAAATATTAAGTACACAAAATGTTGACTGATATAACTTGCTTTAAAATATGGTGTTGAATCATTAGTTTTATATGACAAAAGAGAATTTGTTTTAAATTAAATCTCTCCTATCATAGGATAGGTAATTCTCATTTTAAATAATTAAAATAAAGCATCACTTAGTTTGCTGATACACTTGATTTTGTTGATATATTTCTGTGAAAAGCAACACTAACCAAATATAGTCCATGTCATTAACCAGTACTCTAATGAACAGTTATCCCAATTTATTAACAGCTGCTCAAGAATGTAGTAATTAATAGTTTCATTTATTTTTGGCAACCTGCAAAATGACAAATAGTTTTGTATCTGTTGCAAATTAGTTCCCCTTCCCAAATAACAGATGACACTATGGGGAAGGCTGAGCAAACTGAATCCTTGAACATCTTTGGATCTTTAGAAGATCAAATAAAAAACAGCTGTAATTCTATTTGCTCCATTTGCAACAAAACACAGTGACTTGTATCATGACGTGAACACAAATATGCTCTGTATTAATGTAAATAGGAGTGTTTTTTCTAATTTGATGGAAGAAGGTTGACATGAATCTCTGTGTGTGTGTGTCTGTGGCTGTGATGGGATTTTTGATCCTCTGATTAAATCTACTGCCATTTTTCATTTTAGAAGACTCTTTTTACTACTAATTGGTAAGAAGGTGACAGGAAAAAAAAAAATTCATTTTCCCCTCCTCATTACTAATTGATAACACAAAAAGTTAGAGTACACAGCATCCAGGGAATTTCATGTCCTTTACCACTAGTTCGGTAGAGCGCAGTCGCTCAGTTGTGTCCTACTCTTTGTGATCCTGTGGACTGCAGCACGCCAGGCTTCCCTGCCCATCACCAACTCCCAAAGCTTGCTCAAACTCATGTCAACTGAGTCGGTGATACCATCCAACCATCTCCTACTGTCCCCTTCTCCTCCTGCCTTCAATCTTTCCTAGCATCAAAGTCTTTTCCAGTGAGTCTTCCATTCCAGCTTGTGCTTCATCTTGGAATGACTTTTCTAGTCCTGCGGCCACTGCTGAGTTTTCCAAATTTGCTGGCATATTGAGTGCAGCACTTTCACAGCATCATTTTTCAGGATTTGAAATAGTTCAACTGGAATTCCATCACCTCCACTAGCTTTGTTCATAGTGGTGACTAAGGCCCACTTGACTTTGCATTCCAGGATGTCTGGCTCTAAGTGAGTGATCACACCACTGTGTTTATTTGGGTCATTAAGATCTTTTTTGTACAGTTCTTCTGTGTATTCTTGACATCTCTTCTTAATATCTTCAGCTTCTGTTAGGTCCATACCATTTTTGTCCTTTATTGTGCCCACCTTTGCATGAAATATTCCCTTGGTATCTCTAATTTTCTTAAAGAGATTCCCTAGTTTTTCCCATTCTGTTGTTTTCCTCTGTTTCTTTGCACTGATTTAACACTAAGCAGATGACAAATATACTACTACTAATTATAAGTGAATTAAGTAAAAGTGAATTAACAAATAGAAGTGAACTAAGTAAAAGTGAATTAACAAATAGAAGTTTCTAAAAGATATTTAAAAATATAAGTCAAATTTAATAATATCAGCAATAAAAATATTTTTACTTTTGTGCATAAGTTAGCTTTTGTGCATCACAAGAATAAATGTAAATGGCAAAAATCATGTAAGTAAGGGAGCTGGAAAATTTTTGAAAAAGGTTACCAGATCTAAAACCTTGACTGGACCTACTATCAGTCTTTGTGAATGGCTTCTTAGAATGATGGGCTTCTCCAGTGGCTGAGCTCGTAAAGAATCCGCCTGCAATGTGGGAGACCTGGGTTCAATCCCTAGGTTGGGAAGATCCCCTGGAGAAGGGAAAGGCTACCCACTCTAGTATTCTGGCCTGGAGAATTACATGGACTGTATGGTCCATGTGGTCACAAAGAATCAGACACAGCTGAGCGACTTTCACTTTCTTAGAAAGATAACAACTAATCACTAACATAAAAATGGGTTAATGGGTTTAAAACAGCACGATCTTTCCCCGAATGGCACTTTAGTTAGGGTCAGGCATTGCTCTATGTGTCTTTCACTGGCTTTCAATTGGGAAGTCTATATTGAGCTTTCTTATACTAATCAAAGGTTATCAGAATGAAAAACAATGTGGAATTACTTAATTGTAAATTCAAATGAGGTAAAAGGAAAGAAAAAGATCTAATTTTGAGAAGCATAAAATTTGAATACTGCAATTAAAAAAAAAGGGGGGATTGAATATCAAGTCTGGAATTTAAGAGAAAGATACAGGTGAAAGAATAATTTTAGATGCTACTAGCAGTTTTATAAAACACTTAGGTGGGTGCACGCTCAGTTGCTAAGTTGTGTACAACTCTTTGTGACCCCAAGAACTTTAGCCTGCCAAGCTCTTCTGTCCATGGGCTGTCCCAGACAAGAAAACTGGAGTGGGTTGCCATTTTCCTCTCCAGAGGATCTTCCTGACCCAGGAATCGAATCTGCGTCTCCTTCATTGGCAGGCATAGACTTTATCACTGAGCTACCTACAAAGCCCATAAAGTACTTAGGTACATTGTTTAAATGTTTAGCTGATTGTGTGTGTGTGTGTGTGTGTGTGTGTTCCACTTTGGCTAATAAGCAGCTGCATGCAATGATAACTCAAAAACCATGCCTGTTATTTATTAAATATTGACAGTGACAGTTAATACATGAGGTTTTTAAAAGTAACAGTTGTATATGCTTTCATGCACTTATATGCTGAAAGAGCTCTGTTTCCCTGAGTTGTATGTTTTCAAAGGCTTAAAGGTATGAAAAAACCAGAATGGCATGAACAAACTCTAGACATGTATTCAATACTGTTGTTGTTTAGTCACTACGGCGTGTCTGACTCCTTTGCAACCTCATGGATTGTAGCCCGCCAGGCTCCTCTGTCCTAGGCAAGAACACTAGAGTGCACTGGTATTGCTTTCTCCAGGGCATCTTCCTGACCCAGGGATTGAACCTGCGTCTCCTGCATTGTCAGGTGGATTCTTTACCACCTAGCCACCAGGGAAGCCCCGCATTCAATAGGAGAGATAATACACAGTAAGAATAATATGAAATGTCAGAGTAGGAAAATGAACAGAGAACACTGAAGAAATGGAAGAATGACTGGAAAATAAAACCCCGCAGATTAATCAAACAGAAACATTAGATGGGAATAACCAATGAAATCTAAACAAAAGAGGACTGTAAGATAGGAAAGATGTAACTTTAAGCACTGCAATGCCAAATATTGGGAGAACACATTTACTGAATACATGAGGATACCGTCATGATGAAAAAAGTTCACATCAGTCAATATCTGACATACCTACACCATAATAAGGGGCTCCCCACAGAGAATAAAAATGAAGCAAAAAAGTAAAAGATGTCTAAGATCAGCACCACTGGAATCAATTAGATCAAATTATACCTCTGTCAATAATCACTGTTTGTTTAAATTATGTAGCTCCTTTGTGGCTCAGTGGGTAAAGAATCTACCTGCAGTATGGGAGACCGATGTTCAATCCCTGGGTCAGGAAGATCCCCTGGAAAAGGGATGGAGACCCACTCCAGTTTTCTTGCCTGGAGAATCCCATGGACAGAGGAGCCTGGCATGCTACAGTTCAGGGAGTCACAAAGAGTTTTAAATTATATAAACCTATCTTTTCCCCTTTTTGCTTTTATTTTAACCTTTCCTTTTTTTTTTTTTTTGAGCCTTTGTGAATCAGTCAAAACTTTGAATATAGGACCCATGAAGTATCACATCATAAAAGAATGTTAATGTTAATTTTGATTACAATAAGTATATGAACAAATAAAATGCATTAACATTTCATAAGTAACTCTCTGGATATGATGGAATGGCATGTGATGACAGGCACTGTTGATGGTGAACGGAGCTGGTGAGTGGACGTTTGCAAATGAGAAACAAGTAGGAAATTCAAAGGAGCAGTGCCCTCTGGGGAGGTGGAGGTATAGGAAACCTTGGAAAACAAAGTCCTTCACTGATGAGAACTTCCTGAGATAATGGACTGAAACTATGAAAGTGGGTTAGATGTTTAAAGGAGACTTTCAGGTTGTTCCCTCCTTGGTACTGTCGGACATGAAACAGTCTAAGGGGTTGGAAAAGAGACAATTCCCCAGCATCCATAATTGATTTAAAGAGCCTAGATGAAAATGAAAATGGATCTGGCAACAAAAGGAGAAATGCCACAAACTGCAAACCCAGAAAACTGCCAAACTGCATTACAGTTAGTGGCACTGGTGTGGCACTGGTAAATATGTCGGTAAAACCCTTCTGTGGAGCTCTTGACCATTCCCCTGGGAACTGAGGGTGAGATGGCTTACATTCCAGAGGTTAAAGCCACAACCACACAGCCCTTTGTACACTCAGAGCTTCAGTGAGGAATGCCCACCTCAAGCACGTACTGTAGTCCTGCAGGTCAAAATCTCAGCTTTGAGTCATTAACAGCAGACCACTTATGCATTTATCTTTTCTTATGTGCCTGGTACGTTTCGGAAGTAAATGGTCCTAAGATTTATTGATTCAGTGTGTTACAGTTCTCTTCTCTAACCTTATATGTTTCCGTTAGTTGAAAAAGAGAAGTGCAGTCACTCAACCAAAAGGGGTAGAAAAGTCAAGACAATATTAAAAATACCAAGGAAAAAGTGGCATCAAGGGAGGAACAGAAAAATTCACACAGATAAAGAAGACAAATATTTTTCATCTTGCATTAATAAATGTGTAACAGAATTTAAACTTGAGTCTTTCCTTGTGTTTGTTTCATCTTTACAGGTTGCCTCATGTCTAATACTGCTGATAACCTCAGAAGGACAAGTTCCACCAAACAAGACGGAAAGCACGTGGAGAAAGCATGTTCAAAGCAGCAAGGTGAGCTCTTGGAAATGCAATGTATTAGAGAACATTTTAAAATCCATAAAAGATTTGAGATATACCATTAATAAAATTGCCCAGGAATCTTTGAAGGCAACAGTATAGAAAAGTTTTAAAAAAATGGAGGGTCATTTAAGGGTGCTCCAACAGCCAAATAAAAGGAGAAGAGAGAAAATGGCCACCACTGGAAATTGAAGGCATTGGAGCCACGTCTTCACAACTCAGAGGCAACATGGTTTCCAAAGCAGAATTCAATTCCTCGTGAAATCAATTAATGTGAGACTACAATAAAGACATTTTTAGAGATGCAGAGTCTCACAAATGTAACCACACGTGTTCTCTTTTTCAGAAAGCTCGGAGAAAAAAAAGGGCATGGGATCCAGGGAAAAGGAGACTCCACATAGGAGGGAGATGAGGAAATCCCTAGGGTGATAAGTCAAGAGGGGTCCTAGGACATCAGAGGTACAGCAGGTCCAGACAGCGAACAGTTCATAATGAATCTGAAAATGGACGGCTCCAAAAAAAGGGTGCCATCAAGAAAGAGAACTGAGGGGAGTTACACCTCTGTGTAGAGGTGGTTGGTAAACTGAGGCTGGCACAAACTTAGAAAACAAAGCAAATGAAAAACAAGATAATTATGTCCACAACAGAAAAGTTATACATCTATAAATAATATCTACATATATAATCATACTAATGCAAACAACAAATATTAACTTGGTTTAGATATTATGATATAATCATTAGGGAAAAAGAAGGAAAGAAACGCAAATATGGTGTGTATGTGTGTATGTAGGGGAGAGCAGGAAGTCAACAGGTAATACCAAACTAAAACCTTCAAAAAATAGTAATATAAGTATTAATTAGTCAATATTGGAAGAAAGAGCTAATACTTAAAAATAGGTTCTTTTGGAGCAAGAAGTTAGAGAATGGGGAAAAACAAGAGCTGGGGCCTACTCTGTACTCTGTTACGTCTTATGGAATGACTTAATGTTCTAAATCATGCATAAGAAAAATAGGATAAGATAAAATTTAACAAGTGCTTAGGAAGCACACAGATGGAAACAGACTTATAATAACAGTTAACATTAAGAACTTATATTTTAAATGTTTGATGGGCATACATTCATAGATCCCTCACAAAAATGTTATTAGATAAATGCAACTAATTAATTTATTTCACTGATAAATAAACTGAGGGACAGAGAGCTTGAGTATTATCTCAGGGTCCCCCAGCTGGTGAGTGGTGAAGCTGGCATCAGAAGTCAGAATTGCAGAGGCTGCACAGAGACACCAAGACAGGATTCAGTCTACTGCCATGGAATCAATTTCAAATTCATCCAGCAGATATTTTATGCAGCAATATTTTCTGTTGACATGATGGGCATTGTTTCTGATACTGGGGGTATACCAGTGAGTAAACCAAAGATTTTGCCCACATGAAGCTTTAAAGTAACAGAGACAATGAGGGGTAGTAGAGGCGAGAAGGAAGCCACAGAAAGCAGAGCTGGTAGAGAGTGGGACTTTCCTACACTGAGCACAGACTTAAAGAAAATGGGAAGCAAGCCATGTGGAAGGGTGTTCTAGGAAGTAGGGGAGAGAAGTGCAAGGGCCCTGAGACTCAAGTGGGGTTGGCATGTTGGAGAACAGGAAAGAAGCCACTGGAGCAGGTGAGGAACATAACTCAAGTGGGAGGAGATGAGATCAAGGAGGAAACAAAGAAGGGCAGGGTCAGATCAGATATGCCCTTATTGGCCAAGGCTAAGACTTTGGCTTTTACTTGGAATGGAACAGAAAGCCAGTTAAGGTTTTACTAAGTATGCGGCTGCTGCTAAGTTGCTTCAGCTGTGTCCGACTCTGTGCGACCTCATAGACCGTAGCCATCAGGCTCCGCTGTCCACAGGATTCTCTAGGCAAGAATACTGGAGTAGGGTGCCATTTCCTTCTCCATTTACTAAGTATATATATCTGTTATATCTTTATGAGGTGTAGTTGGCCTAAGTAAAACACACTGATTTTTTTGGTGGTGCTGTGAGGCCTGCAGGATCTTAGTTCCCTGGCCAGGACTGAAGCTGTGACCTCTGCAGTGACAGCGTGGAGTCCTAGCCTCTGAACCGCTAGGGAGTCCTGCACTACTTTTAAGGTGTGTAATTTCCTAAGTTTTGACGTATGTATATACATGTGAAACCTTCACTATAATCAAGATAATGCAGATAGCCATCACTCCAACAGTTTCTTAATGCCCCTTTGTAATCCGTTCCTCCAGGATCTCCCTGGCCCTCATCTCATGCCCGTGTAACAATGACCCACTTTTAGTCACTACAAATTAGTTTGCTCTATTGTATGAGGGACAGACTAGAGTTCATCATTTTTTTCTTTTGCAAATGGATACTCAGTTTTTCCAGTAACATTTGTTGATGACAGCACCCCCCCACCAACTAAAGTAACTTCATACTTTGTTAAGAACCAACTGCACGTAATATGAAGTGAAGTGAAGTCGCTCAGTCGTGCCCAACTCTTTGAGACCCCATGGACAGTAGCCTGCACCAAGCTCCTCCATCCATGGGATTTTTCTGGGCAACAGTACTGGAGGGGGTTGCTGTTTCCTTCTTCACGGAATCGTCCCGATCCAGGGATTGAACTGAGGTCTCCCGCATTGTAGACAGACGCTTTACCGTCTGAGGCACCATTTCTTTGATTTATTTTTCTATCTTTGCTCCAATACCACATTTTCTTGATTCCTACAGCTTTGTAATTAAGTCCTGACATCAGGTAGTGTTAAAATTTGGCTATTTAAGTTCTTTGCGTTTTCATACAAATTTTAGCATTTGCTTGTCAATTTCTACAAAATAGCCTCATGATATTTTTGTTTGGGCTATACTGAATCTGTAGCTAAATTTTTAGGAACTGACATCTTAAGAATATTGAGTCTTTTGACTCATGAACAAGGTATTATCTCTCCAGTTACACAGACCTTTTAAAATTTCTCTCGGCAACATTTTCATACACCAAAAAATATGGTAAAATGCTTAGGGATAAATCTGATAAAATATGTGTAACACCTATACAGTGAAAACTCTAAAATACTGCTGAGGAAAACTGAAATAGACTTAAATATTTGGTTCTTAACTATGTGTTGTATCTCTTGCTTTATATTGTTATTTTCTTCCTGTACCTCCTTTAGTTAATATTGATAATGCTAATCAAAATTTTTTTGACTTATCGTAACATTTCTGATTTCTGTTGGAGTCTGTAGTCCAATACATTGTTGTTGTTGTTGTCGTTATTTTTGAAAGGTTGTTTTCTCCTCAAAGGTCTTATTAACCGATTCTATGAGGCAATGCTATAGGCAAAGGCCAGTCTTCTCTGTCAGTCCAAAGCAGGTCAGGAATTGGAGGGGAATGAACCTGACTTAAGAGTACAGAGGTCCAAGCACCAGAAAACCACAATCACCACAGTCTTCTCCACAAAATAATTCCTCTGTCAGAAAAACATTCCCCTTCCTCATTCTCAGTGAAAATGAGAACTATAATCCTCTAGCCCTGCGGTTTACAGAGGGCCGAGTAAGACACGATAATTTGTCATTTGGTCGCATCAAGCTTTCCCAGCTTCTCACAAAAACAGCACTGTGAGCTGCCCTGACTTTATCCCTGAAAACACTTGGACCAGCGACCTGAGTCTTTCTGTAAGGGGCAGATGTCATATATCCCTTGGCCATGGCCCATGATATGAAAGAACTCCAAAGGGTCTGCTCACATCTTCCTCCCTCACTCAGGCTGAACTGCCTCTTGCCTCAGGTCAAAGCACACAAGGACATTTTGTGTATCCTCAACCCATAAACACAAGTTCAAAAATAGCAATCCGCTCCAGTACTCTTGCCTGGAAAATCCCATGGACGGAGGAGCCTGGTGGGCTGCAGTCCATGGGTCACTTAAGAGTCGGACACGACTGAGTGACTTCACTTCACTTTCACTTACATATTTTTGCAGCTACTTTAATGTAAAAAATAATAAAATCATTAATCTTTTTGGTAAATTGAACCTTTTATCATTAAATAATGATTTTCTTAAGCTTGTTAAGGCTTTTGTTCTCGAGTCGGTTTGTTTGGTATGAGAGCGCTCTTTTATAGTATATCTGATACATGCTCTTCCATCTTTTAGTTTTCCAACTTTCTTTTGGAATCATTTCAGGTGTGTCTCTTATAAAGAACATATAGTTGCACTTTAAAAGAAAAACCAAATATGCTTAGCTTTGTTTTTAACAAAACTTAATCCATAAATATTTATTATAGTTACTAAAACATGGACTTGATTCAGTTTTCAATTCTTTTTTCCCTCTGGGTCCCATTTTCTCTATGCTTCTTTTTCCTTCTTGACTTTTTAAATGGATTTTTTGAGGGGAGTAATATTTTATTCCATTCAACCCCACCCCTGCCAACCGGCTTGGAATTTACATACTCTATTTTTTTTTTATTTAGTGGTTATTTATATTTATATCAAGTCATCTCTTAACTGACCGATGAAGTAAACGTTCCCAAACAATTGAAGGACTTTAAGTTAGACTTTATCATCATCAGCATTGTCAATCTAATATGCTGTTATTTTCCATTATCTTAGATTATCTTTTGAAAAGCCTTATAAATTACACATTATAATTATCAATTTATATAAACAATAGTTGTTTAAATTTACTGAAAACTTTAACCATTTATTGGCTTAGTATTCATTTTTTCATCTTACACTTTCTGGGGAGATCATTCTCTTGAAATATATCTTTTAAAAAGTCTTCTAGCAAGTGTCAGGAGGAAACTTTCTTAGTTTTTGAAAATCTTAAACTGTTTTGACTTCATCTTCATATGTGAAAGATGTTTTTTCCTAGGTACATAGTTCTATGCTGACAATGTATTTTCACCCAGTGCTCTGAAGACTTGTCCACTGTCTCTGGTACCTTGTTAATACCCAGAAATCTGATGATGTACATTCCTTTGTAGTAACTCATCTCTTGTCTCTGGATTCTTTTAAGCTCTCTGTTTTTGGAGTACTACAGTATGCTACTCGGTGTGGATTTCTTTCTGTTTATTTTAGTTGGTATTCATCGTGCTTTCTGTATAGATTTATAACTTTTAGCTGTTTTGGGAATTCTTAGCCAACATCTCTTCAACATTAAGTTTTTTTTTCAGCCTTTCTACACTCTCCATCAAAACCTCTGATCAAATATATCTTAGACCTTTTCTGTGTCTCTTAACCATTCTTTCATTTTTCCATCACCTTATTCAATATTTTTATGCTACATTCTAGCCTACTTCTTCAGCTGTATCTCCATTTCACAATCATACTTCTCATTTTTAATAATTATATGCTTTTGATTCAATTCTGCTTGAACAATTCTAACAGCGATCTGTTGCTTGCTTATTTTATTTCTATAAACATGTCATCCATAGTTATTTATAATCTGTCTAAAATTTCTTTAACCCATACTTTATAATTTTAGGATCTGACCTTCTTAGGAGTAACTATATTCGTTTTATGTTGACTATCACTGACCTGACAGTCAGCTTATTATGTGATAGTTTTTGACTGTCTAAATAGGATTTATGTTAGCTTCTACAGATATGTAGTGGGTTCTCAGTCAGGGTTGGTTTGTACAACATGGTACTTGGAAGTTACATAGCTTGCTTGGGAGTGTTAAAAACAGTGGCAAGCACCCTAACAATGGGACAGTGAGAGGGCTGCCAAGGTCAGTTATCTTGTTAAAAGTTGGGTTAATGTAAATCTCAGGGCAGTCGTTCTGATCAATATTCTGATAGCTATTTTCACCAAAGTAAAAATGAAGTCTTTAGAAACAACACATGCAAAATTTGGAAATATGCTGTCTAAAACAATAAACTGAGGGCACTTCTTTCTAATATGAAAAAAAAAATAGCATTGACTAAGCAATACAACCCTAAGCACTTTTAAAATTAAAAGAGTGATTTTCTATATACTTATTTATATATTATTAAAATAAATATACATGTTGCTCTCTCACAAAACCATTTAAGTTTTGGGGAAAAGATTAATTCTATTTTTTATAGTTAAAAATAATTATCCCTAATCCTTATCTAAAATTCATGTTATGGATTATGAACAGAGATTTTCTTCTAAAAATGCATTCTTTATTTTTTGTCATCTTTAAAAAATGCAAATAAAATGATATATTTCTATTCATTACTAGTAATCCTGAAGTAGATTCTGATAGATGACACATAAAATAATGCTGACACTTTAGAGCCAAAGGCACCCTAACTATAACTCATCATATTCATAGTGGATTCCCTGGTGGCTCAGCAGATAAAGAATCTGCCTGTAATACGGGAGACCACGGTTTGATTCGTGGGTTGGGAAGATCCCCTGGAGAAAGAAATGGCAAGCCACTCCAGTATTCTTGCCTGGGAAATCCCATGGACAGAGGAGCCTGGTGGGCTATAGTTCATGAGGTTGCAAGAGTAGGATACTACTTAGTGACTCAACCACCATTCATACTGGTATGGGAAAAAAAATTACACAATTCAATGATCAGGAGAAAAGGTGATTTTAAATTGCTTACCTGCTGGCTGTTTTCACAGAACAGTTTTTCTTGTGTCCTCTTTCAGCTCGGTTATCTCTCAGGAGCTGATGCTATCCAAAGTGTTTAAAACAAAAATATTTTCATTATATTATTTTGTAAGTAGAAAAGTATGCTTCTCATTCAAAGGGACTGTATTTATTCACTTGCATTACTTTTTTCTTTTCTTTTTTTTAACCAGTTTTTCTTAAAGTGAAGACTAGCTTTGCTGGAGATGGCACTGACACACTTCTGAAAATGTCACTAAGAGATGCCAATGCTTCCTTGACAGCTGAACAGTTCTCAGAGTCACTTAATAAACAGCCTAGAGCTGGAAGTCTAGAACTCAGTTCTAATTCTGGCTCTCTGGGTGGTCCTGGTTAAAGTCATGTAACCTCTCTTCTCCAATGTGCTACCACTGCATTCAGCTGTGAGCTTTTCGGGGCTTTGTCACCTCCAATGACATAAAATATCTAATCTTACTTCTCCGTATTTAGTGGCCTAACATGGTAAAGAAACACTTAAAAACATTCCTTTTCAAAGAAATTACTGGCTTGGAAATATATAATTAGAAAAAATATATATCTGACTGCCTCCTCAAAATGCCTCACCACCCAACTCCCCTTCACACTTGCTTTACTCTAACTAATTGGAAAGAAAGAAAAGCAAGTAGTCAATACTTTTTGCTACGTGTATACTCAGACTATAGCTTATCTCGGTTATGCAGAAATGTGATTATATGCAAGACTGGGCTAATGAGAAGTTGTACAGCATATTAGAAATTAACCCTAATAAAAATAGAAAACTTAGAGCAGTAATAGTGCAGCATAGACCTGGGTTCGAGTCCCAGCTGTACCAGTAACAAGTCGCTAGGTTTTAGAAACAGGTCTACCAATTTATAAGCTGTGTAATATCTCTAAGTCCCAGTTTCCACCTGGAAAATGGAGATAACAATACTATCCATCTGTAAGGCTGCTGTGAGTGTCAAATAAGATGAACCATGTAAAACACTTAGCACTAAGACCAGAACATAAAAAGTGCCGAGTAAATGGCTCAAATGCTACAATTATAATTAATGAACCTGATTGTCAGTGGCTACTGTCTGACCAGTATCAATAACTTTTAATGATATAACTGCTTTGAACTATCTAATGACAGCATTCAGAGTCAATTACTAGCCACATCTGGCCATCTTTGAGAAGGAATAGAACTTAATTAGATCACAAAGAATGTGGTTAGATCATTATTTCAGGAATGTCTTAAATTTCTCCTAAATATCTGCTTCTTTCCATCCTCACGAACCACATTCCAGTCTGGACCATCATTTTCCCTCACCTGTAGTGGTCTCTCCAGTGGCCTCCCTGCCTCCAGCCGTGCTCCCATCTAAGTCCACTCTCTACACTGAAGCCAGTCATTCTAAAACTAGATGTTATACATTATTCTCCATAGATAACCCTCCCTCACAAATCTTACACGAGGCTCTCATGGCCCTATATAATTTGACTGTATTTCTAAACTTGCAGTTTATTATGCTTCTTCCTATCCCAACCTAGCCTTCTTACTTCTAAATAATATATTCCAGCCATTCTGACCTTTTTAGTTTGGAATGTGTACCATATTCTTTCTCACCTTTGGCCCTTTGCTTCAGTTATTCAATCTGCCTGTGTCTCCAAAGTCCAGCACAGTGTCTGGGACATTTTTAGTGTTTAATAAATATTTGTTGAATGAATGAATGAATGAGATAAAGAAATAGGCAATGAAATCTAGTATCTGATATGTAGCTGAAACAGTATCTCATTATTACTACTTATAGAAAATAGCAACAGTTTATCTTAAGTCCATTAATCTGAAAGTGTTTCAATGTAGAAACACTTCGTACCATGAAAACTAAATTGCTTCTGAAAAGTAAAAAAAAAATTAATTACTTTGGCATTTCTAATTCTAGTGCCTTTGTAAAAAAACATATTCAAACCAACATTTGTGACACAGATAGCTAGAGGTGACATGATAAAATCTCTACCACCACCTTCAATTAATAGTAGTAGTTAACTAAGTTTTCTAATTTTTAGATAAAAGATAGATATGGGACCACTATTCCTGTTATTTGTGTTAAAACAGTTTAAACAAAGAACACAAAAAGTCCCAAACATACTTTTCTAAAATAAAGGAATTCAACAATTTAATTAAAAAAAAAAAAAAAAAAGCAACTACAATGACCAAAATAAATGTTAGGCTATGTATCGAAACTCTGAGGTCAGAGATCCTTCTATTAGAGGCACATGAGAATTTCTTTCTCAGATGTATAGTTTTGATGGGCTTTGTAGGGATAAATACTGGAATCATTTAACATAATTCTCCTATATTAAAGAGTCATCACACAAAATGAAGCTCAGAGAAAAAAAATAGAGGCTCAGATCTCTCGGTCATGAATTTAACAAGTTAATACAGGAACCTGATCTTCTAAGGGGGCAAAGATTAAAAAATTAATCCAGAGTTATTTCAATAGAAAACATGTTTTTGCATTTGAAAGATTCCCAACATGTTTCTCCTCTGCCCAAAAGAACAAACAAACAAACAAAGCATGGCAGAGGGCTGGGGTCAGGGTGTGGGGAATCAGATCAGGAATTGATAATAAGGCACAAGAGGCCTGGAGCTCTGCTCTGACAAGCAAGAGTAGCTCATCAGGTTTGGGGAGTCTTCATTCCTCTTATTGCTAATGTTTCCTGTCTTCCTTGGACTCCTATCAGTGTCACAAGTGAGGTCAGTGTTCAGGGTTCTGACTCAACAATGTCAACTCCAGTTAATAACAGAACTTCTGAATATGGTGCGAAGTGCTTCTTACCTCCAGCTCTCAGATTGCTGGACTTAGGCCAAGCGGAGAGACAAGTCCCTTATTAGTGACCTGCAGATGTATATTAAAAAATGACTCACGTAAGAATGACACAGACATTCATAAACACAAAACCTAGTACAATGTGAGGTCTTACAAAAGGTACACAATTTTAAAAACTGCTGAACGAAAACAAGGAAGAGAAATGTTCCACATATATCATGGCTGCTCCTGTGGCAGAAAGGGAGCTGAGGATTTCTGTGGCTATTCGTGATTATTTTAAAAAGATTATTAAATGTTTCACATTCCTAACACAAGAGGAAGAAGGAAGCAAAGAGCAGAATTTCTGCTCCACAGCAGTAATCTCTTAACCACCTGATATTCAGAAAGGATTCAAGCTCAAGACTGTTTCTGTTAGCAGCCACTTTTCAGGGACCCTCTCAAATGTCTACAAAAGAATTTCATATCTCTCCATACTTGGCCTTTCACAGGGTCCTCACCTTAAGAGGAGAACTAAATAATCTCTAAACAATGACCTATGGCTCCTTAAGATACTAGTAAACTCATTCAAAATGTCATACTATTAGATATTCAAGGACGAAAACCCTCACCATTAAAACACACACACACACACACACACACATATAGGCTGCTTATAGCTGCTTCTGTCTCCCTACTTTCACTTCTAAACCAACTTTCACATGTTGCTTCTGTGGTCTCCAGGATGTCCTCTCAGTGGTTTCCTGCAACATTTATCAATATACTATAATTACTGCTTTCCTACCCAGATTTTAACCACCTTAAAGGAAAAGTTATGTTTGTTTGTTTTTTTTTAAACAAATATCTCTTTTTTGTAAAAATAAAGAGTACTTGATAGGTAATGACTGATGGACAATAGTGATTTACTAAATGTGTAAAAAAGAAATGTTAAGTGAGTATGGTGTAAATGAAATGGGACTTTGCATTAGAGAACAAAAAGGAATCATAAGATGGGGGAAAGCAGTGAGGGGTGGGATTTCAAAAGTGAGGTTAATACTATCATTTCTTTATGTTGGTAAGTTGATATGGGGAAAAAAAAAAGGAGTGATCATGCATGCTGATAGTCATTCATTCAACAATATATTGAAGGATTTTATTTCTTCATGGTCTTGCATTTTATCACTTGGACCTAAGATTTAGCCAATAGCTCACTGGGATTCCCTGGTGGCTTAGATGGTAAAGAATCTGCTGCAATGTGGGAGACTTGGGTTTGAACCCTTGGTTGGAAAGATTCTCTGGAGAAGAAAATGGCAACCCACTTCAGTTTTCTTGCCTGCAGAATCCACATGGATGGAGGTGGGCTACAGTCCGTGGGGTTGCAAAGAGTTGGACATGACTGAGCAACTAACACTTTCACTGGGCTACTTATAAGTTGAAATAAGACATTTTAAATCCCTCAAAGCATGAGTAGTTTGCATGTGCTTTTATATACACACATACACGTGCAAACTGTTTCTCATTATTCACCGATTCTGTATTCACAAATTCACCCATTTGCTAAAATGTACTTGTAATGCCCAAATCAGTACTTCTGGTGCTTTTGGAGTCATTGGCAGACATGCATACAGTGGGAGAAATCTGAGTTCCCGTTACTGCATGTGGTCGGACAAGAGGATATCTATCTTCTCGTTCGGCTTTCTTACTGTAAACAAGTGTCTTTTGCCTGGTCCGTTCAATGCTACATTATTTATTTTTTTTTTTTGCATCACCTTCATTGTTTAAAATAGCCTTCTAGTACAGGGCTGACCTGCAGTTTAGTCTTCCCCAGTGCAAGAGAATTGTGATGGACCTTATAGAGAAAATATGTTCATGAGACAAGCTCCCTTCAGGCATAAGTTACAGTGCTGCTGGCCATGAGTTCAATGCTAACGAATCAATAACATGTATTAAATATGGTGTCTTTAAACAGAAATACACATCAAACAAGGATATGTATTGATCAGTTAATGAAAATGTGGCCAGAGGTTCTCAGGAACCTAACCCTGTATTTTTCCTGGAAGTAGTTTTTTCAGTATTTGCTACTTTAGGGTTCTTGCCAACCTCATAGACTATAGCTACTACAAAAAGCAAGAATCAACTGTGTTCCTTAACTAATAACCTATCTAGACAGGATTAAAATCTGAAATGGTATATCAAAGCTTAAGCTAAAGGCTAATCCAAAAATCTGCTTCAAATATTTAAAAAATATTAAAATGATGCATCAACTTTCTTGTGTATATCATATTAGCTATTAGTTAATTTTTAACTGCAGAAAAAAGTTTTAACTGCAGTTAGATTATAATCTAAAGCTCAGATTTATAACAATCACTTTAGTATTTCTCAAATTCTAGACCAAAACCATCCAAAGAAACAGAAATAGAAAGCAAAGTGGTTGTCTGAGGAGGCCTTACAAATACTTGATAAAAGAATAGAAGTGGAGGGCAAAGGAGAAAGGGAAGGATATACCCAAATGAATCAGGGTTCCAGAGAATACCAAGGACAGTTAAGAAAGCCTTCTTAAGTGAACAATGCAAAGAAAGAGAGGAAAACAACAGATTGGGAAATACTAGAGATCTCTTTAAGAAAACTGGAGATATCAAGGGAAAATTTCATGCAAAGATGGGCTTGAAAAAGGACAGAAATGGCGAAGACCTAACAGAAGCAGAAGATATAAGAAGAGGTGGCAAGAATATGCAGAAGTACACAAAAAAGGTCTTAATGTCCTGAGTAACCATGATGGTGTGGTCACTCACCTAGATCCAGATATCCTGGAGTGTGAAGTCAAGTGGGCCTCATTACTATGAACAAAGCTACTGTAGATAATAGAATTCCAATCAAGTTATTTAAAAATCCTCAAAGATGATGCTGTGAAAGTGCTGCACTCAATATGCCACCACATTTGGAAAACTCAGCAATGGTCACAAGACTGGAAAAGGTCAATTTTCACTCCAATCCCAAAGAATGTTCAAACCACAGTACAACTGTGCTCATTTCATATGTTAGCAAGGTAATGCTCAAAATGCTTCAAACTAGGAATCAGAGATCAAATTGCCAACATCCACTGAATCACAGAAAAAGCAAAAGAACTCTAGAAAAACACCTATTCTACTTCACTGACTACACTACAGCCTTGGACTCTGTGGATCATAGCAAACTATGGAAAATTCTTTAAGAGATGGGAATATCACACCACCTTCCCTGCCTCCTGAGAAATCTGTATGCAGGTCAACAAGCAACAGTTAGAACCAGACATGGAACAATGGACTGTTTCAAAATTGAGAAAGGAGCATGTTAATACTGTATATTTTCACCCTGCTTGTTTAATTTATATGCAGAGTACATCATGTGAAATGTTGGGCTGGATAAATCACAAGCTGGAATCAAGACTGCCAGGAGAAATACCAACAACCTTAAGATACGAAGATGATATTACTCTAATGGCAGAAGGCGAAGAGGGACTGAAGAGCCTCTTAATGAAGGTAAAAGAGGAGAGTGGCAAAGCTGGCTTAAAACTCAACATTCAGAAAACAAAGATCATGGCATCCGGTCCCATCACTTCATGACAAATAGATGGGGAAAAAGTGGATAGTGACAGATTTTATTTTCTTGGGCTCCATCACTGCAGATGGTGACTGCAACCATGTAATGCTCCTTGAAAAAAAGCCATGATAAACCTACATGAAACAGTGTACTAAAAGCAGAGACATCACTTCACTGACAAAAGTCTGTATAGTCAAAGTTATGGGTTTTCCCCTAGTCATGTATGGAAGTAAGAGTTGGACCATAAAGAAGGCTGAATGCCAAAGAACTGATTCTTTCTTTTCCTTTCAATTGTGGTGCTAGAGAAGACTCTTGACAGTCCCTTGGACAGCAAGAAGATCAAACCAGTCAATCCTGAAAGAAATCAACTTGAATACTAATTGGAAGGACTGGTGCTGAAGCTCCAGCATTTTGGCCACCTGATGCAAAGAGCTGACTCACTGGAAAAGACCCTGATGCTGGGAAGGACTGATGGCATGAACAGAAGTGGGCAACAGAGGATGAGACAGCTGGACGGCATCACCGATTTGATGGATGTGAGTTTGAATAAACTCCTGGAGATGGTGAAGGACAGGGAAACTTGACTTAGTGACTAGAGAACAACAGAGAATATAAAATTATTTATTTAAAAAACTTATTTGGGGATAAACTATATCCTGAGGTGACTTACTACTGGAAGCAGAATCTTATATAAACACAGAGGGTATGAACCATTTGGGAATGCTGAATAATTGACATAATTATGTAATAATTATGTAATAATTACATTCTGAATAGACATACCCGAGAAGCAACTTAGTCAAGTTAACTTGCAAAAGTTTAGAAACATATACTAGTTGTTGTCATTTAGTCACTAAGTCACATCCGACTCTTTGCGACCTGATGGACTATAGCCCACCAGGTCCCTCTGTCCACAGGATTTCCCAGGCAAGAATATTGGAGCGGGTGCCAGTTTCTTCTCCATGGGATCTTTCTGACCCAGGGATCGAACCTGTGTCTCCTTCACTGGCAGGCAGATCCTTAACACTGAGCCACCAGGAAAGTCCAGAAATAGTAGTACATATTCTATTATTAATGTGAGAAATATATTTAAAAGTGCACATCACTCTCAAGGAAAAGAACCAAGTTTATAAAAAAAATCATTAAATCTGCATTGACATATTTTTCTTTGACTAGTACATGTGTATTAAGAAATACATTATAGTTTATAATGAAGTATGTGGCACTTTCCTTTTATATGAAAAAAGAAATATGCATGTGCAACCAACTCTGGAACCTGTTGACCAACCTAAGAAAAAAGATATCACCAATACATATAGTAATGTTATGAGTTACCACCACCAAATACAACCTCCTCTTCTATCTACCTACCTACATATCCCTCAGAAGAAATGATCCCTGAGAATCTGAGGCTTTTCTATGCATATATTATTGACTTATTCAAAAAATAACTCTTATAATCTACAATGAAAAAAGGAAAAGGCTTAGCAAGAATGCAAAGCCTAAAACATATATGCTTTAAAACCTATCAATATTTTAAGCCCTACATTACCTTACCACAATGCAGAGAGAGAACCAGCACATTCAACAGACAAAGAAAACAGACAACTTATTTTATATGTAGAGTTAATCAGAATGAATGTTAAGTTCTTGCTAAGTCATCTAATCACTGTGCTGCCACGAAACTAGCAAAATTAAATAAAGAAAAATCTCACCTAGAATACAGTATAAAGTGTAAGAAACTCTTATCATCTTGTAAACTTCAAAAAATAAAAATATTCTTTTGCTGGCTAATCTAGTTTAATAATAAAACAATTGTTTCAAGCATATGTACTATTTTCGTGCCTTTGTGAAAAACATATGGAAATGAGGAAGTCCTATAATCTCTAAAGTGAACTCTAGATCCTTTCCATGGAGGTGACATGTGTGCTGAGGAAGGGAGAAGCAAGGTAAACAACTCTGATGCTTACTGACGATCATTCCCTTGGTCAGTGCATTAGCACCGGCACAGTGAACTCCTTTTAAAATAAGCTAGGAAGTTATCCTTTCTCATAAAGTTGATCTACTGTCTTAAAGGGAAATAGTTAAATATTCAAAAGACTGAGTAACTTCCTTTTGGGTTAGAATGTTCCTTACCTGGCCATGCTCTGTCCTAGCCCCAGCGCTAAACCAATGGCTGCAGAGGAAAGAGAAAAGCATTAGCGGGAAACTCACTAAAAGCACGTGCTCTCGCGTGATCGGTCTGTATGTGCTGTAAGAAACATATTTGCCACCTAGCAACAGAGCCTTACATACGCTGCATCTGAATGGATAGTTCATGTAATTCTAGGTTTACACCAATTTTGATAGAAATGTAAGAGTGCTCATAACCCAGTAATTTTCAATTAAATAAGCAAACTCAGAATTACATTTCCATTTAATTATGTTAACATAATCTGCTAGGACTGTATTCGTTTTATGAATCAATTCTGGTGAGAAAAATCTACAAATGCTATCGTTTACCACAACTTAATTACAACATCATTACAACAAATGATGACCTTTTGATTGTTGGAGTTTTAAAAAAACGGTAAAAATACAAGAACATTATATCCTCTGCCTATGCCTCCAGGAACAATCACATGAAGCCCTTGATGTGAATTCTAAAGCATCAGCTGAAGGTGCCTTGAACCCGTTCCTTCCATAGTTCTAACACCTGGATTCTGGTTCACAGCAAATCCAATAACACTGAGAATATGGAAGTCATGGCGCAGCTGAAGCGTTCTGCTCTTGCCTCGCCCTGCCTCACTTATCACATATTGTTCTAGAGGCAACTTGGACTTTCAATGCATCTGATGATACCTTTTCAACAGGAGTTATCGTAATTTGTGTGCTCAGTCCTCTGACCAGTATTCTGCTTAGGGACTAACTAAACATCAAGGAAATTGAGAGAGATAATGTGGGAAATAAACCAGTGTGCACGCATATATGGTAAGTTGCTTGCCGTGTCTGAATCTCTGTGACCCTATGGACCGCAGCCCGCCAGGTCCCTCTGTCCATGAGATTCTCCAGGAAAAGTATACTGGAGTGGGCTGTCGTGCCCTCCTACAGGGGATCTTAACAACTCAGAGATTGAACCTGCATCTCTCAAGTCTCCTGCATTGGCAGGTGGGTTCTTTACCACTAGTGCCGAAGCTCAAACAAACCAGTAAAACCCCACAAATATAGGGAACGGTATTAAATTATTACTGTATGTGTGTGCGTGTTAGTTGCTCAGTCGTGTCTGACTCTTTGAGACCCCGTGGACTGTAACCTACCAGGCTTCTCTGTCCATGGGATTCTCCAGGCAAGAAAACTGGAGTGGGTTGCCATCCCTTCTCCAGGGATTGATCCTGGGTCTCCTGCATTGCAGGAAGATTCTTCACTATCTGAGCCACCATGGAAGCCCCCAACATTATTATTAATGCTTTATTTTTTCATGAATCATCGTACTGAACACATGAATGTGCCGTGCACTCTTTACAGACACATGACATGTATGTGTTATTTTCTATCCTCAGAAAAACCTTACAAGGTTTTGCTCATGTTCCAGGTGTAGGCATGACTGAGGCTGAGATGTTGGTTTATTTTCCCAAGGTGCTCAGTGTACCATACTACAAAGGACAAAGGAGTTTACATTGAATGAGCACATTTCCTGGTTCCCTCCAACACTTCTATGTATTCTCTGACCTCTGTGGTATTAAAACCTGGGAATAAACAGCCTCAACATTAACAGGATGTGGCTATGCTCTTACCTGAACATTTCTCAAGCTCATAGACACTGATGCTCTTTGGCAGGTCAGATTCCACTTTTGTTGTGGGAATTGACACTTACAGGTATTTGTAAATGATGTGTGGATTAATCAGCAACTAGAAACTAATCATTTAGTTCAGTTCCCTGAAAACTTGCCTGATAAATTTCCCCTCTGCTTGGACTGTGCCTTTTCCTTTAGAAAAAAATGTTTTAAAAAATCAAATGCATACATGCAGTTAAATGAAACAAATCAACAAAAATGTCTGAAAAACAGCACTGTTTCATCTACCCTGACCCCCTAAGCTCTGTTTAGAGAAACCACTGTCAACTCTTTCTGCATTTTCTTTTGGTATTTAATGATATGTTTCTACAGAATATGGTTATACTGGTATTCTGTGGTTAATTTTAGACATTAGTAAGTGACTTTCTATTTACTGTAAATTTAGCTCTTTCATAGCTCCCAATCCTCTTTTCAAGTTATAAACACCACGTTTGATTAGTCAATAGTGAGTACAGATATTATGACTACATGAACACCTTCTGTGGCTGAATTTTTCTTTTTGCCCCTCCCAACGTTGAGAGTTAACCTGTTTTCCTTCCTTCTTCCTTTGCTTCCTTTGGTAGCCTTTGCTATGTACTGGTGATCTTTCCCAAAAAAGTTTCCAGGAAGTGCTGGGTATAAAAGAAATGGGATGTGAAGAAGTGAAGTGAGCATAGGATAATTCACTCTGTCTAGAAGTTAGGCTTTCAAAGTATGGGAGAGATCAGAAAGAAATGGAAAGAGGTTTAAAAATGTAGTATATAAGAAAAGAAGCTATTGGAAGGAAAAAAAACAACAAACAACTTCTTCCAATCAAAAAACAGAGATGCTGGAATCAGCCCTGGACAGAGGAAAGCTCTTTTCCTCTAATACTAAGAAAAAGGAGAGCCAAAGAAGGGTATATTTGGATTGTTGTTGTTGTTCAGTAGCTAACTCGTATCTGACCCTTTGCAACTCCATGGACTGCAGCACGTGAGGCTTCCTAGTCCTTCACCATCTCTTGGAGTTTGCTCATGTCCATTGAGTCGGTGATGCTATCTAACCATCTCATCCTCTGCTGCCCCCTACTCCTTTTGCCTTCAGTCTTTCCCAGAATTAGGGTCTTTTCAGATGAGTCGGCTTTTCTTCATTGGAAGGACTGATGATGAAGCCGGAGCTCCAATACTCTGGCCACCTGATTTGGATAAGTTCATCCCAATTTGTGGACTAATAGCCTTACTTTGGAAAGTTGAAGACAAAGTCAAGTTCTCGGGGCGGGAGAGAGGATGTGCGCAGCTTATTACAGGGACTTGGTGACAGGACATGGACTAACTTTTTGGGGACAACAGAATTATGGAAGGTCATGTGAAAGCACTGCTGAAAGATGTACTGTTCAAGATTATTAATATCTGTGTAGCAACAAATCATGTAATTTTGTGATTTTACTCAGCTGTGCTCAGTGCAGGAGCTATGCAGTGGGTAGATGGACTGATTCATCCAAGGTTAGGAGTTTATGGAGCAGGATGGCAGGCAGAATTCTAAGAGGACCCCCCAGTGATCCAAACCCTTGTACAGCTTGCTCTCTTTGAGTGTAGAAAGGACCCATGCATATGACGGGATAGTCAGTGCTATAATTAGTGTGTGTATTATGAGGCAACTGGCTTTAAGGAAGGGAGATCCTTCATTCTTGGTGGGCTTAAGCTAAACACGTGATTCTTTGAAGGGACTGAACTCTTCCTGGTGAAAGAATCAAAATATGAGAGTTTCAATATGAAGAAGATCCTCCATAGTTGGTTTTGTAGTCAAAGGACCATATTCTCAGGACCTGAAAGGAGCCTCCAGGAACTGAGAGAGATCACTGGCTGAAGTGTCATCAGCAAGAAAACCAGGACTTCAGTAGTACAACTGCAGGGAACTGCATTCTGCCAACAACCTTCAAGAACTTGGAAGTGGATTCCTTTTTAAAAAGCCGCTAAATGACAACATAGCTGATGCATGCTGTGACTTCAGCCTTATCAGATACTGAGCAGGGCACCCAGCTGAGCTCTGCCTTTTTCAGATGTGTGATTTGCAAATACTTTCTCCCAGTGCGTGGCTTATATTTTCATCTTATTAATAGGGTGCTTTACAGAACAAAAGTTTTAATTTTGATGAAAAGCTTTTCTTTCTCCATTGAATTGATTTTATACTTTTTAAAGAATCAGTCGAGCATACTGCTATTAGAGTGGGTCTATTGCTGGGTTCTCTATTCTCTTAAGTTGATTTATTTGTGTACTGTTCTGTCAACACACAGTCTTGATTACAGTGGTCAAGAGAACTGTGAGCCAGTAAATGGGTATTCTTTGAGTCACTAAGTTGGTGGTAATTTGTTAAGCAGCATAGAAAACGAATACACAGTGAGGAGACTGGAGATGATATAATGAAGGGCAGAGAATAAATATGAAAGAATAGGGAGCCTCCAGGAGGACGATGCAGAAAATGGAGGGGTTTTGGAAGCAATCTTTATTAGAGTATGAGGGCAGTGAGCATAAGAAAAGAGAAGAGCTGGAAGAAGACTAGGCTGTGATAGGAAAATATCATAACAACTGTCATATGTATGGGGAACCATGCTAATGGTCATACGAAGATTATCTCATGCGAACCTCACAGCCTTAAGGAAGAGTTATAGTGCTATTCAAGGTCACAGAGCTGGCTGGAGTCAGGATTGGGACTGCTGCTGCGGCTGCTAAGTCACTTCAGTCATGTCCGACTCTGTCTGACCCCATAGACGGCAGCCCACCAGGCTCCCCCGTCCCTGGGATTCTCCAGGCAAGAACACTGGAGTGGGTTGCCATTTCCTTCTCCAATGCATGAAAGTGAAAAGTCAAAGTGAAGTCGCTCAGTCGTGTCCGACTCTTAGCAACCCCATGACTGCAGCCCACCAGGCTCCTCCGTCCATGGGATTTTCTAGGCAAGAGTACTGAAGTGGGGTGCCATTGCCTTCTCTCTAAATCTGTCCAATTCTACACCCTGTATTCTTTTTTTCTTCCGTCTAGTCAAGGCTATGGTTTTTCCTGTAGTCATGTATGGATGTGAGAGTTGGACTGTGAAGAAGGCTGAGTGCAGAAGAATTGATGCTTTTGAACTGTGGTGTTGGAGAAGACTCTTGAGAGTCCCTTGGACTGCAAGGATGAAACAGTAGAAACAGTGTCAGACTTTGTTTTTTTGGGCTCCAAAATCACTGCAGATGGTGACTGCAGCCATGAAATTAAAAGGCGCTTACTCCTTGGAAGAAAAGTTATGACCAACCTAGATAGTATATTCAAAAGCAGAGACATTACTTTGCCGACTAAGGTCCGTCTAGTCAAGGCTATGGTTTTTCCTGTGGTCATGTATGGATGTGAGAGTTGGACTGTGAAGAAGGCTGAGCACCGAAGAATTGATGCTTTTGAACTGTGGTGTTGGAGAAGACTCTTGAGAGTCCCTTGGACTGCAAGGAGATCCAACCAGTCCATTCTGAAGGAGATCAACCCTGGGATTTCTTTGGAAGGAATGATGCTAAAACTGAAGCTCCAGTACTTTGGGCACCTTATGCGAAGAGTTGACTCATTGGAAAAGACCCTGATGCTGGGAGGGATTGGGGGCAGGAGGAGAAAGGGACGACCGAGGATGAGATGGCTGGATGGCATCACAGACTCAATGGACGTGAGTCTGAGTGAACTCCGGGAGTTGGTGATGGACAGGGAGGCCTGGCGTACTGCGATTCATGGGGTCGCAAAGAGTCGGACACGACTGCGCGACTGAACTGAACTGAACTGAATTATTTTAATTGGAGGATAATTACAATACTGTGATGATTTTTGCCATATATTGACATGAATCAGCCACGGGTGCACACATGTCCCCTCATCTTGAAACCCCTCTTCCACTTCCCTCCTCACCCCATCTCTCTGGGTTGTCCCAGAGCACTGGCTTTGAGGGCCGTGCTTCATGCATCAAACTTGCACTGGTCATCTATTTTACATATGGTAATATACATGCTTAATGCTATTCTCTCAAATCACCCCACCTTCGCCTTCTCCCACGTAGTCCAAAAGTCTGTTCTTTACATTTGTGTCTCTTTTGCTGTCTTGCATATAGGATCATTGTTACCATCTTTCTAAATTCCATATATATGCGTTAATAGACTGTCTTGGTGTTTCTCTTTCTGACTTACTTCACTGTGTGTAATAGGCTCCAGTTTCATCCACCTCATTAGAACTGACTCAAATGTGTACTTTTTAATAGCTGAGCAATATTCCATTGTGTATATGGACCACAGCTTCCTTATCCATTCGTCTGCCGATGGCCATCTAGGTTGCTTGCATGTCCTAGCTATTGTAAACAGTGCTGCGATGAACCTTGGGTACACGTGTCTCTTTCAATTCTGGTTTCCTTGCACGCCCTATATTCTTAACCACCATTCTCCTTCATTGCCTTCAGTTATTATAATTTGGGGGAGGGGAAGTCTTTCTCTTTTGCTCTCCTTTTTTTCTCTTTATTAATGTCCTCCTGAAACATAAAAGTTACTTAATTTTTTAGTGAAAACATGAGCAAAACAGGAAATATAGAGGAAATAGTGTCCTTGAAAGCCAAAGAATCATATTTATATAAAGACAGCAGAGGAAATGAAGGGCATGAAAGAGGAAGATGTTATAGAGGAGCTATTTCACTGGAGCCAAGATTCCCAGGGAGACTCACGAGGGGGTTAACAGTGACACACCTGGGAGGAAGGCGCACAGAAGAGTGAAACTGATCGGCTGCTGGGGTGGCCAGGCTCAGAGAAGGGGCTACACGGGCTGTCTGATCTCAAGATTCCGAGGGGCTGACTGTGGTTTCCGGGCTCTCTCCTCCCTCTGGGACATGGATGCATTTGGGACATGCCTAAGAACTAAGCCTGGTACACATGATTTCATTTAATCCTCACCTACCATGCTGAGATGGGGCCTGGCGTGCTGCAGTCCACAGGGTCACAAAGAGTTGGACACAACTAAGTGATGAACAGCAGCCCCCACCCTGTGGATAATGGGAATAGCCACCGCCTACGGAGCCCTCTCTACAGCTTTCTTTTTAGCAGAGCAACGTGGTCCGTAACTGTGGAGTAGAGGGGGTTTTATTCTTTTGTTTTCCTTTTAAGTAAGAAGTAGATAATAAAGCTTTAGGGAACAAGGTTTTTTGAACTAAAATCTCTGTAGATGTAGTGTTCCACACGAATTCTTTCTCACTTAATCCCTTGCCCCCACCTGCAGCATTGAACCACATGTAGCAGAAATATATACGATTTTGTGAGAAGTCAAATAATATTATAGACAGACATTGCTAGTCAGTCATGTTTGACTCTTTGCAACCCCATGGACAGTAGCCCGCCAGGCTCCTCTGTCCATGGGATCTCCAGGCAAGAATACTGGAGTGGGTTGCCATTTTCTTCTCCAGGGGATCTTCCCAACCCAGAGATCAAACCCCAGTCTCCTGCCCTGGCAAGCAGATTCTCTACTGTCTGAGCCACTGCTGCTGCTGCTAAGTATGCAAAAGGACAAAACCAACTTCAAATTCTGTCTTCTCCTAAAAATGTGCTTTTCAGAAGGAAAGAGCCACAGCAGTTTATAATACAGATTTTTATTTTTAGAGTTTCTATTTTTTATAGAGCTTCTATTTTTTGACTCAGCAGCCTAATTTTATGCTTAGTGCGCCATGTACACTTCATGGCCTAAATCTGTGCCCTCTACTATGGATACTGGGGCTCCCCGGGTGGCTCAGTGGTAAAGAATCTGCTTGCCAATGCAGGAGACTTGGGTTCGATCCCTGGGTCAAGAAGACTCCCCTGGAGGAGGAAATGGCAAACCACTCTAGTATCCTTGCTTGGGAAACCCCATGGACAGAGGAGCCTGGTGGGCTACTGTTCATGCAGTTGTAAAAGAGTTGGACATTATTTAGTGACTAAACAACAATAATACGGATATTAGTCATATATGGTTATTTAAATTAATATGAAAACTTAGGTTCCTCAGTTGTACTAGCCACATTTCAAGGGCTCTAGACACTCTAGTACTCTTGCCTGGAAAATCCCATGGATGGAGGAGCCTGGTAGGCTGTAGTCCATGGGGTTGCTAAGAGTCAGACACGACTGAGTAACTTCACTTTCACTTTCATGCTTTGGAGAAGGAAATGGCAACCCATTCCAGTGTTCTTGCCTGGAGAATCCCAGGAACAGAGGAGCCTGGTGCGCTGCCGTCTAGGGGGTAGCACAGAGTTGGACACAACTGAAGCGACTTAGCAGCAGCAGCAGCAGCAGCAGACACACATGTTTAGTGGCTACCATAATCAGCAGTGCAGATACAGAACATTTCCATTACTGCAAACAGTTCTATAGGATAGCACTAGTATAAATCGGTTATCATTGAAAATTTGAACAGCTTCAGAAGTGTATGTAATCTACAATGAACATCTTCCCTGTGAAACATCATTATTTTACCAAAGAGACTCTTAAGTATGAACAAGTATATAATATATTCATGTTTAGGGATGTTTAGGAATGAAGAAGAAGAAATGTCAGTCAAACTCCTAACTCAATACCCTTTAATAGAGTTTCATGGGTCAAAATGGAAATAAAAACAAAGGTGAGAAGAGAGAGTATTAAGAAGAAGCCACAGGGCTGGGTAAGAACTACATCTTCGTAGCAACTATAACTGAGGATGCCAAAAGGCCAAGGCACATGTGTCAATGTAGAAGATGCTGACAGGGAGTTCCACAGGACCGTCACACATGACCTAGGATGACACATGAAATTTGGTGCCTTTGGTTCTATCTCTGCCTGTGATTCTCAAAGAGTTGTCTTCAAAGTATTCTATGCAGCCCTGGGCAGCAGAGAGAAGTCTGGTCTTGGTTTGGAGAGAGAGGAGGTCCCCAGAATACTGAACTAGTGGTCTTTGCATTCCTCACTGCCATGAACTTTCAAGGGCCCAAATAAAAAAAGCCAGTTTCACTTAAGAATGTCCTTGATATAGCAAGATTCCAAGGGAATCACAGCAAATCAGAAGAGGAATTGATCCAGTCTGTTCTATTTATCACAATCTAAAGTTGAAGCTACTTTCACCATAGAGACATAGATGCTAAACTACAAACTATAAATGTACGTAAATGTATTCCCAATGACCATAACCTTTAATCTGGGCAAACCTTACTTTAAGCAAACTTGGTATTTACACAGAAGGTAATATAAAGGGTGAATATCTGCTTTATAAAGGAATTTATCATAGGATAGTAAGCAGTTACTTGTGTGCATTTAAAGTAAGTTTGGCTTTACACACAATTTCTCACATAAGTTTCCTAGACTTCCAAACGAAATAAATGCAAAATATAAGTATCAATGTAAAAATCAATTAATAAATTATATTACTCAATTTAAAAACAAGTATCTCATAAATAATTAGAAAATATTGGAAAGAAAAAAATTCTGGACCACTTACAGTCAGTATATAAAGGAAAATGGAGTGAATAAAAAGTAATCCATTTGATACCTTTAATATTTTTTAAAATTAGGTAGTCATAAATTGATTTTTATTTTGCAGATTTTTATACCTGTATCTTCAAAAAGTCAACCCAATAATTAAATGTGTATTTCAAAAGTTAGCATGTTATTTTTACTCAGACATTAGAGACTAATTTCTCTCCTTTAGTCAGAATGACATTCTTGTCACATGACATTTTGTGTACCTCTCCATAGTTATTTTAATGAATATTTCATCTGTATGCATTATATTTTTAATGAAAAGAAACTAATCATATATTATTGGCTTCCCCAATGGCTCAGCAGTGAAGAATCTGCCTGCAATGGAGACACGGGTTCGATCCATGGGTTGGGAAGATCCCCTGGAGGAGGAAATGGCAACCCACTTCAAAATTCTTGCCTGAACAATTCCATGGACAGAGGAACCTGGTGGACTACAGTCCGTGGGGTTGCAGAGAATCAGACATTACCGAGAGAATGAACACACACACATTACAGTGTATTACAAACAACTGGACTTTCAACACAGAAGTACATGTTCCATGGAAACAATGATTAGATGGAATATAAAACAAATAGCATGGGCTTCCCTGGTGGCTCAGATGGTAAAGAACCTGTCTGCAATGTGGGAGACCTGGGTTCAATCCCTCAGTTGGGAAGATGCCCTGGAGGAGAGCACGGGAACCCACTCTAGTGTTCTTGCCTGGAGAATCCCCATGGACAGAGAAGCCTGGCAGAGGGTCACAAAGAGTTGGACACAACTGAGCAACTAAGCATAGCACACAAAACAAGTAGTATAGTGAACATAATAATTTTCATAATTATGACACTCTACAAGGCCTTTTAATATCTGTACAGAGCACATATGAGTTTACCTTTAAAACCAAGACTCCTTAATCTAACATGTGTGCAGCAAAGTTGACTGTTCAACAGATTTCTACAACTAATTCATTTTATACCTGAAAATTTTATAGAATATTTTTCTGGAAACTATTCAAATTTTAATGACTTACCTTCACTATTTTCACATACTGCACTGAAAACTTCCAATGAGGTGAGTTTTTCCACACTGAGTCCCATGCTGGAGGACTGTTCTATTAACTTTAAAACCATACACTACTATGCATAAAATAGATAACGAATGAGAACCTGCTGCATAACCAGGGAACTCTACTCAGTGCTCTGTGGTGATCTAAATGGGAAAGAAATCCGAAAAAGGAAGGGATGAATGTATACGTATACTGACTCACTTTGCTATATAGAAGAAACTAACAAAACATTGTAAAGCAAATATACTCCAATAAAAATTAAAAAACAACAACAACAACTAGAAAACTATCCCTTTCTGTTCCCTAGCTCAGCAGCTGTTTCTTAGGTTTGACACTTCCGAAGTCCCCCACACCAAACTTTATTAACTATGCGATCACTGGTACTGAAAATTCCTAAATGCTATTGCATTAGAACCTGTAAAGTATTTCCCTACATTTATGAAAAATAAAATTGTTGAAATTCTATAAAGTAAAATTTTGAGGATTCCCATATCAGACTGTTTCTGATATAGTAGTTTTTAAAACAAAACAAATACTGACTTAGAGGAGTCATCAACTGAAAGTCGTAATTGTTGCCTACCATCCAGTAAGAAGTTTCCAAAGATGATTTTACCTGACTGTTTTCAGGTGGTTACTACAGCTCTGAGGAGAGTGTAGCAGGATTACACAAAACCACAGCTCATCTATGCTTTCCCTGTGCCCTGTGCAAGCATCAGGAAGGGAATGGGGTTGTCTCTTTATTACTAGAGCTGAAACTCCAGTGCTTTGGCCACCTCATGCGAAGAGTTGACTCATTGGAAAAGACCCTGATGCTAGGAGGGATTAGGGGCAGGAGGAGAAGGGGACGACCGAGGATGAGATGGCTGGATGGCATCACGGACTCGATGGACGTGAGTCTGAGTGAACTCTGGGAGTTGGTGAGGACAGGGAGGCCTGGCGTGCTGCGATTCATGGGGTTGCAAAGAGTTGGACACGACTGAGAGACTGAACTGAGTGGAACTTGATAACCTTGATCGCAGAGCCATGATTTTTTAATTTATTTATTATTTATTTGGCTGGGTCCGGGCTGCACTGGGTCCCAGTTGCTGAACATGGTATCTTCATTGCATCATGTGAGATCTTTCACCATGGTACATGGGCTCTCTAGCTGGGGCGTGCAGGCTTCGATGCTCCACCACATGTGGGGTCTTAGTTCCTTGATCAGGGATTGAACCTGTGACCCCTGCATTGCAAGGTGGATTCTTAACCACTGGACCACCAGGGAAGTCCCGAGCCAATGACTTTTGATGTGTGCATTGTGTTGTACATTTTGAGAAATTTAGGAAAAAGAAAAAGCTTCTATCCTTAGCAAATTCATGGTCCGTTAAAGGAATTATATGCATACAATAACTACAGTCTAGAAAATAATGTAACAAATATTATAATCCAGTAGAAATAAAGACTAAAGGCAGAATAGAAAAGGTGCTGAGAATTGCTGGTGGGAATTTGAGGGAAAAAAAAAATTTCTTGAACGATATTGTAGCAGATACTGTTATGGCCTCCTCAATAGCTCTAGAACTTTCTAATTCCAGATTTCTGATTATGTCAGTATACTAATCAGCTACCTGTTTAAACCATTATTTGTAGGATATTTCATTATTTTTTCCTGACAGAGGTCTCCAATAGAGTGATCTTCAACCATTTTTGAGCACATAGTGCCTGAAACAGTTGTGAAAATATCTTCTGCTTGCATATTTTATGCAGACATCTAAAAATTTCACTGTAATCTAAATATTTGTAAAGGATTCATTTTATATTATATATATATATTGATATTTTAAAGTAAAATAATTGTACCACTCTTTGAATATATACACTGGAATCTAAATATCACTGCTTTTTATACCAGCCATCAATCCATTAAAAAAAGATACTAGGATAGGCATTTCTTTAAAAGTTGAAAATTTACATGGTTTAATTTTCTTCTGCAATTCCTTGAATTTCCAATTCACTCCCTCACAGAAGTGTATCCTAATGTAATATAATTTTATGCTTGAAAGCCTTCTATTAGTTACCCTATCATAGTATTCTGCAAGAAAAATTTGTGTGTATATCTACATACACACACACACACACACACACACATTTGCCTTAGTGCTCAACTTCTAAGTCATATCCGACTCTTTTGCGTGCTCAGTTGTGTACGACTCTTTGCAATCGTATGTACTGTAGCCTGCCAGGCTTCTCTGTCAATGGAATTCTCCAAGGAAGAGTGGGTACCCACTCCAAGGAGTGGGTAGCCATTCCCTTCTTCAGGGAATACACATACACACACATTAGTGTATGTGTGTGTATGTATATATATACACATATACACACACACCCCCCTATAACATTTTCTTAAAGATTTGTGATTATAATACTAGAACAAAAGTTTTAAGAAGTTTATAAGTTAGTCAAGCTAATAATAATTGCTGTTAGTTGATACCCATCAATTAAGATATGAAAAAGTTATCATTAGTACACAATTACCAAACCAACATAAACATATTTTGATAATACTAAACATAAAAATAAAATGTTATTAGAAAGCTATCATTAATAAGCTTTTTCTCAAATTAATTCATGTACCCATGGATGAATATTACTTTGGCATCAATTCTATTGGTATTTCTAATACCTTGAGTGCTCAGAAATCTTGTTCACACAAATTGGTAAATGGAAATAAAATAAAAGGAATTTGGTTAAAACCATCACTTGATTATTGAACTTCTTCAGAGCTTTATGCCTAAAAATATCACACAATGATTTCAAGATTCAGGGATATTTTAAATCATCTACCAGATGCTGAAAACAAAGAATTAGAAACTATCTAGTTAAATTGCATTAAGCTTTGTGACTTAGTCATTTGATTTAATCTGTCAACATCAATATCAGTACAATATGAATGACCCCCTGTTTGGAACCCAAGAGGATTTTAAACCTCGGGCAATGTGCCAAAATAAAATTAGAACTGAGAGGGCATCTTTTTTTTTTTTTTCCTAAAGGGGAAGAGAGGCAATTTTAAGACTCCCACCCAAAGCATCTAGTTCTGAGAGTCAAAGGTATGTAGCAAAGAAAGAAGCAGTTCTTAATGGTCATGTAAGCACTCGCTGTGGCTATCCCTCAAGGCTTAGCCCACAGGGAGCGGAAATGTCCATCTCCCGGTCTTTTCCTGGAACAGTTCTGACTGCACACTTTACAAGCTGCTGTCTGAGGTTCTAGAATGTAATTTAGCATGCATCTAGGGGCTGGCTGTGAGCCTGCTCAGCGGTCAGGGCGTGGTGGGCACGTCCTCTGCCTTCTCACTCCTGCTCACTGCAGCAATATAAACAGGCTGCCTGCACCTCTCTGGAAGGAATCTGTACACAGGTCTGGTGCCCTGCTTTTGTACTTGCCACCTGAGAGACAGACCCTTGGATTTCCTGGTTCTGTCAGCCAATGGGGCTTGCATTCACTGGTCCACAGGACCTCAGCAAACAAAGAAGCAGTTTTTTAACAGGCACAGGAACCATGTCCACTTATGGCAAAACAGCGTCCCCTCAAGATCAGTGCAGAGGGGCAGGCAAAAGTGTCCCTTCAAGATGAGTGCAGAGAGGGCAGGCAAAACAGCGTCCCCTCAAGAAAAATGCTGAAGGAGCAGGCAAAACATCCATTTTTGTTTCTCCATGGAAGGGGCTTAGCTACATACTTTACCAGTTGCTGATTGAGGGTCTGGCTTATAATCAGCCTGCATCTGAGGTGCTGCTTGTAATCCTTCCCTTTTGGACACTGATGATCTTGGCACATCCTCAATTACTGGGAGCCACCGAGAACAAAAATGGCTTGGCTAATTACAAAGATTTGTGAGACAACCAAGAGCATCTCCTACATGAGACTAGTCTCATCGGTGCACAATTAAATGAACAAACATAAATATATTTTGATAATATTAAACATAAAAATAAAATTTTATTAGAAAGCTATCATAGTAAGCATCAAATAAGTAAAATCAGAAATGAAACAGGAGCCATTACAACTGATCACACAACAAATACTAATGATCATAAGAAAATACTATAACCAATTATACTACAACAACTCAGGTAACCTAGAAGAATGGAAAAAATTCCTAGAAACACACACTTTACCAAACTGAAATCATGAAAAAATAGAAAATTAGAAAAGATTAATAACTAGGGAGGAACTTGAAAAGTAGTCAAAAACTATCCAAAAAAATTAATAACTGCTAATCAATAAACGTGATACATCAAATTAACAAAATGAAGAGTAAAAGTCATGATAATCTTAATGGATGCAGAGAAAGCATATGATAAAATTCAACATCTTTTAATGATAAAAATGCTCAACAAATAGAAGGAATGTACTACAACATGGTAAAGACCACATATGATAACTCCAAAGCTAATATCACAGTCAATGGTAAAAAGCTGAAAGTTTTGCCTCTAAGATTAGGAAAAAGACAAGAATGCCTACTTACTCTTGCCACTTCTATTTAAACACATATATAGGAGATCCTAGACAGAGAAATCAGGCAAGAAAAAAAAAGTAAAAGCATCCATATCAGAAAAGAAGAAGTAAAATTGTCTTTGCAGATGACTTGATACTACATACAGAATATCCTAAAGACTCCACCAAAATGCTAGTAGAACAAATGAACAAGTTCATTAAAGTTATAGGACACAAAATCAGTATACATAAATTGGCTGTGTTTGGATACACTAACAACGAAGTATCAGAGAAAGAGCTATGAAGAACAGTCCTATATACAACAGAATCAAAAAGAATAAAACATTTAGGAATAAATTTAGCCTCTTGAGAAGCCTGTATGCAGGTCAGGAAGCAACAGTTAGAACTGGACATGGAACAACAGACTGGTTCCGAATAGGAAAAGGAGTACGTCAAGGCTGTATATTGTCACCTTGCTTATTTAACTTATATGCAGAGTACATCATGAGAAACGCTGGACTGGAAGAAACACAAGCTGGAATAAGATTGCCGGGAGAAATATCAATAACCTCAGATATGCAGATGACACTACCCTTACGGCAGAAAGTGAAGAAGAGCTAAAAGGCCTCTTCTTGAAAGTGAAAGAGGAGAGTGGAAAGTTGGCTTCAAGCTCAACATTCAGAAAACGAAGATCATGGCATCTGGTCCCATCACTTCATGGGAAATAGATGGGGAAACAGTAGAAACAGTGTCAGACTTTATTTTTTTGGGCTCTCAAATCACTGCAGATGGTGACTGCAGCCATGAAATTAAAAGACACTTACTCCTTGGAAGAAAAGTTATGACCAACCTAGATAGTATATTCAAAAGCAGAGATATTACTTTGCTAAGGTCCGTCTAGTAAAGGCTATGGTTTTTCCAGTGGTCATGTATGGATGTGAGAATTGGACTGTGAAGAAGGCTGAGCGCCGAAGAATTGATGCTTTTGAACTGTGGTGTTGGAGAAGACTCTTGAGAGTCCCTTGGACTGTAAGGAGACCCAACCGGTCCATTCTGAAGGAGATCAACCCTGGGATTTCTTTGGAAGGAATGATGCTAAAGCTGAAGCTCCAGTACTTTGGCCACCTCATGCGAAGAGTTGACTCATTGGAAAAGACCCTGATGCTGGGAGGGATTGGGGGCAGGAGGAAAAGGGGACGACCGAGGATGAGATGGCTGGATGGCATCACCGACTTGATGGATGTGAGTCTGAGTGAACTCCGGGAGTTGGTAATGGACACGGAGGCCTGGCGTGCTGCGATTCATGGGTTCGCAAAGAGTCGAACACGACTGAGCGACTGAACTGAACTGAACTGAACTGAACTGAAAGAGGTGAAACTTCTATACACCCAAAACTATAAAACATTGATAGAATAAATGGAAGAAGACACAAGTAAATGGAAAGAGATTTTGTATTCATGAGTAGGAACAATTAATATTGCTAAAATATCTATACTATGCACAGATAGCCATACAATCCACAGACTGAAGAGAATCATAAAAATTCTAATGGCATTTTTCATAGGAAGAAAAAAAAATCCTAAAATATTTGTGGAACCACAAAAAACCCTAAATATACAAAGTAATCTTGATAAAGAAGAACAAAGTTGAAGCTATCACACGTCCTGATTTGAAACTATTTTCAAACTATACAAACTGAATATATATATATATATTTGCACAAAAATTATAGCAGTCAAAACAGTATGATATTGGTTAAAAGACAGATACATAGATCAATGGAACAGAATAGAAAGCTAGAAATAAATTCATGAATATATAGTCAAGTTATTTATGACAAGAAGCTAAGAATATACAATGAAAAAAGGACTGTCTCTACAATAAGTGGTGGTAGGAAAACTGACAGCCGTCTGCAAAAGAATGAAACGGGGCCTATCTTACACCATACACAAAAAACACTCAAAATGGATTAAAGACTTTAACATAAAACTTAAATTCTAAGATTTCTGAAAGAAAACATAGGGGGGTAATCTCCTTGACATTGGTCTTGGCAATGATTTTTTTAAATTTAACCCCAAAAGAAAAGGCAACAGAGTAAAATAAACTGCTGAGTTGCTTCAGTCGTGTCCAACTGTGTGTGACCCCATAGACGGCAGCCCACCAGGCTCCCCCGTCCCTGGGATTCTCCAGGCAAGAACACTGGAGTGGGTTGCCATTGCCTTCTCCAATGCAGGAAAGTGAAAAGTGAATGTGAAGTCGCTCCATCGTGTCTCTTAGTGACCCTATGGACTGCAGCCTACCAGGCTCCTCTGCCCATGGGATTTTCCAGGCAAAAGTACTGGAGTAGGGTGCCATTGCCTTCTCTGTAAAAATAAACTAGTGGGATTACATCTAACTAAAAAGCTTCTATGACAGCAAAGGGAGCATCAGCAAAATGAAAAGGCAGCCTACTGAATGGGATAAAATATTTGCAATCATATATTTGATAATGGGCTTCCCTGGTGGCTCAGATGGTAAGGAAGCTGCCTGCAATGCAGGAGACCCAGGTTAGATCCCTGGGTTGGGAAAATCCCCTGGAGAAAAGAATGGAAACCCACTCCACTACTCTTGCCTAGAGAATCACATGGACAGAGGAGCCTGATAGTCCATGAGATCACAAAGAATCAAACATGACTGAGCAACTGACACTTCCACTTCACTTTCACATCTGATAAAAGGTTAATATCCAAGATAAACAACACAGGGAAGTCATACAACTTAGTAGCAAAAAAACCCAAATTACACAATTAGAAAATGGGCAAAGAATTTGAATAGATGTTTTTTTTCCAAAAAAGGCAAACAAATGAACAATGGGTACACGAAAAGGTGTTCAACATCACTAATCATCAGGGGACTGTAGGTCAAAACCATAATAAGAACATCTCACACTTGTTAAGATGCTATCATCAGAAAGACAAGGAAAACAAATGCTGGTGATGATGCGGAGAAAAGGGGACCCTTTTATATTGACAGTGGTGATGCAACTGGCACTTCACTATCGAAAAGAATATAAATGTTTCTCAAAAAATTAAGAAATGGAACTACTACACCATCCAGTAGTACCATTTCTGTGTATTTATCAAAGGAAGCAAAGTCATTAGCTTGACAAAATTTTTTTCCCCACTAACTTGAAAAGATATAAGCACCTTCATATTCACTGTAGCATTATTTACAATAGCCAAGACATGGAAACAACCAAAGGAAATAATTCCATTTGTGATCATATGGATGAACCTGGAGGGCATTGTGCTAGGTGCAATGAGCCAGACAAACATAAATGGTGCATGATATCATTTACATATGGAATCTTAAAAAAAAAAAAAGTTGAACTTGTAGAAACAAACTAGAATGGTGGTTGAGAGGGGCTGGAGTGAGGAGTGGGCTGGAGGAAATAGGGAGAAGCTGATAAAAGGGCACAAACTTTCAGTTATAGATGAATAAAGCCTGAGGAGCTAATGTACACTGATGGCAACTACAATTAATATTGTATGACTGAAAGTTAGGATATAGATCTTAAATGTTCTCACCAGGAAAAAGAAAAAAGTAAATATGTGAACTGGGATATATTAGTTTGATGGTGGGAATTCTTTCACAATGTGTGTGTACATATATATGTATAATTATCATGATGTACATTTTAAATATTTTACAAGTTTTTATTTGTAAATTATACCTCATTAAAGCTGAAAAGGAAGAGAGAAACGTGTTGCAAAAACTGTGTAGCATCCTTAAAGGGTGTCTGCTGCAATGGACAGATCAGCTGTGATATTACAGTAAAAATACAAGGAAGTCCTCCAAGAAAGCAAATCAGGACTGTTTGTCAAACTGGATGTATGTGTTGTGGCAAAAATTGAGTACTAAGTGCTTTCTTCAGTAAATTAGAACTTTTGTGAAGTACCCTGTATTTTCTGCAATTCTATATTTTGTATGCAGGCATCTTTAATTTATACTACATACACATACTACAAGGAAGCATAGCCAGATCTGATTGAAATTTCATGTCACTTGGAGGACTTCGATAAGATTTTGAGATAGATAAGTAACTGGATGAGATTTTGAAGTGGTCTTCTTTGGAAAAGGCAAGAAAGGCATTTCACATGTGTTACATGTATGCATGGAAGGAAGAGTGTGTGTTAGAAAGCCAATGAGCTAAATATGACAGATTTTGTTAGCTCTACCCAACAGATAGTTTCCTCTTCTAACCCTTACTTTGTTACGGGGCTTCCTGGTGGCTCAGATGGGAAGGAATCTGCCTGCAATGCAGGAGACCTGGGTTCAATCCCTGGGTCAGGAAAATCCCTTGGAGAAGAGAGTGGATACCTACTCTAGTATTCTTACCTGGAGAATCCCATGGACAGAGAAGCCTGTGGGTGGGGTACAGTTCATGGGGCCCCAAAGAGTTGGACATGAATAAGCAACTAAGACTTTCACTTCCATTTTTCATGTACCATACTCAAAACCTATCATGCCTGATTTAAACCTCTGCTAAATATCTATATTCCTAAACTCCTCTGCAACTACAGGTGACCTAGTAACCCAGTTCTGGCCAATGAGAATTAAGGGAAGGTGGGTGAGTGATTTTGAAAAATAATTTTGCTTCTTGAGGAAAGCTGCTTGCCCTGGTCTTTCCTCTTCTTCCTGTCCTGAATGCAGACATGATACGTGGAACCATCTTCAGACTATGAGGCAGTAAATATGTATGTAAGTCACAGTCATCAAGACAGTATGGTACTGGCACAAAGACAGAAATATAGATCAATGGAACAAAATAGAAAGCCCAGAGATAAATCCACACACCTATGGACAGCTTATCTTCGACAAAGGAGGCAAGAATATACAGTGGATTAAAGACAATCTTTTTAACAAGTGGTGCTGGGAAAACTGGACAACCACTTGTAAAAGAATGAAATTAGATCACTTTCTAACACCATACACAAAAATAAACTCAAAATGGATTAAAGATCTAAACGTAAGACAAGAAACTATAAAACTCTTAGAGGAGAACATAGGCAAAACACTCTCTGACATAAATCACAGCAGGATCCTCTATGACCCACCTCCCAGAATACTGGAAATAAAAGCAAAAATAAACAAATGGGATCTAATTAAAATTAAAAGCTTCTGCACAACAAAGGAAACTATAAGCAAGGTGAAAAGACAGCCTTCTGAATGGGAGAAAATAATAACAAATGAAACAACAGACAAACAACTAATCTCAAAAATATACAAGCAGCTTATGCAGCTCAACTCCAGAAAAATAAATGACCCAATCAAAAAATGGGCCAAAGAACTAAATAGACACTTCTCCAAAGAAGACATACGAATGGCTAACAAACACATGAAAAGATGCTCAACATCACTCATTATCAGAGAAATGCAAATCAAAACCACAATGAGGTACCATTTCACACCAGTCAGAATGGCTGCGATGCAAAAGTCAACAAGCAATAAATGCTGGAGAGGGTGTGGAGAAAAGGGAACCCTCTTACACTGTTGGTGGGAATGCAAATTAGTACAGCCACTATGGAAAACAGTGTGGAGATTCCTTAAAAAATTGCAAATAGAACTGCCTTATGATCCAGCGATCCCACTGCTGGGCATACACACCGAGGAAACCAGAATTGAAAGAGACACGTGTACCCCAATGTTCATCGCGGCACTGTTTGTAATAGCCAGGACATGGAAGCAACCTAGATGTCCATCAGCAGATGAATGGATAAGAAAGCTGTGGTACATATACACAATGGAGTATTACTCAGCTATTAAAAAGAATACATTTGAATCAGTTTTAATGAGGTGGATGACGCTGGAGCCGATTATACAGAGTGAAGTAAGCCAGAAAGAAAAACATCAATACAGTATACTTACACATATATATGGAATTTAGAATGATGGTAATGATAAACCTGTACGCAAGACAGCAAAAGAGACACAGTTGTATAGAATGGCCTTTTGGACTCTGTGGGAGAGGGAGAGGGTGGGATGGGTTGGCAGAGTGGCAATGTAACATGTGTGATATCATAAGCGAAATGAATTGCCAGTCCAGGTTTGATGCAGGATGCAGGATGCTAGGGACTGATGCACGGGGATAATCCAGAGAGAGGGTGTGGGGCAGGAGGGTGGAGGTGGGGGTCGGGATTGGGAGTTCATGTACACTCATGGCTAATTCATGTCAATGTGTAACAAAACGAATAAAGTATTGTAAAGCAAAACAAACTAAAAAATAAAAATTATTTAAAAAAAAAAAGAAAAGAAAAATAAGCTAAAAATTAAAAAAAAATAAAAATAAAACTTATAATTATTTTAAAAAAAAAATGTATGTAAGAGAAAAAGACCAGGAAGATGCTATGTTGAAATGCACCCCCCTGAAAGATATGTTGGAGTCCTAACCCCCAGTACAAAAACACATGATCTTATTTTGAGATCAGGTCTTTTCAGAGGTAATCAAGTTAAGATGAGGTCACTAGGGTAGGCCTTAATTCAATACAACCTTATAAAATGCTATTATATATCTGTATCTGCGTCATTACAAAAAGCAGAAAGTTGGACACAGATACAGGCACAGGCAAAAGGCTGTGGGAAGCTGGAGGCACAGGCTAGGGTGATGCAGCAAAAGTCAGGGATTGACAAAGGTTGCCAGTCAACCACAAGCGAAGCGGGAACAAGGAACAGATTCTCCCTCAGTTCCCTTGGAAGGAGTCAACCCTGCTGACGCTTCGATGGTGAACTTCCAGCCTTCAGAAATGTGAGGCAGTCAAAGCCCTCTTAAGGAAGAAAGAGCAAACCTTGGAGGATTCACGCTCCCTGATTTCAAACTATACTACAAAGCTAGAGTAATCAAAACAGTACAGTACAAAAAAAGTTACACAAATGAAGGGAACAGAGTAGAGAGCCCAGAAATGAACCCACACTTATACAGGCGATTAAGCTATGACAAAGGAGGTGAGAGTACAATGGGAGGAGACAGCCTCTAACTGAAATGAATACATCACTGTGTGTTACCTATACTTCAATGAAAAAAAATAATTTAAATACAAAAAATTAAACGGAGAGTACAAGAACACAAGAGGAATGTTATTCTACCACGAAATAAAAAGTATGGAAAAAGAAAATAACTATGAGGCAATACATTTGTTTTATAAGTCACCAGTTTGTGGCCTTTTGTTACAATACCCATTATAGTACACTAATACAGATGATGAAACAGAAAAAGAGAAACAGTCTGGCCTCTGATAATACCTTTATGGTTACTGGCAAACTCTAGAACCTTTTTCCTCTTAACTTTTCATGTGAAGGGGGGAAAAAAAAACCTTTTGGTTTGAGCCAGTGTTAATTTCATATTCTGTTACTTGCATCTGCTAAGTCACTTCAGTCGTGTCCGACTCTGTGCGACCTCAGAGACGGCAGCCCACTAGGCTCCTCTGTCCCTGGGATTCTCCAGGCAAGAACACTGGAGTGGGTTACTTGCATCTAGTACATCTTATAAATAAATGGTTTTTCAAACAGCCTTGAATAACAAATAAGGTTTTGACAGATATGGGGAGGAAGAAATGAATTAAGCAAAGAAAGTCAGTGGCTAAAGAAGGCAGTGAAGCAGAGTACGTTATTTTCAGGGAAGAGGGGCAGACAGCTGGAACATGGGTGTTCCGAGGGAGAGGCAATGGGAACAAGTTGCAGGGAAACTGGAGCCATAATGCGGAAGGTGTTTAATCATATGCTAAGGTTTCTCTACTGTCAAGAAGAATGAAACTGGAAGTTTTCATAGGGGAATAAAAGGATCAGAACTGAAATTAAGTAGCAGAAGTAAGTAGTGTGTACTGAAATAGTGAGAGAGTAGAGGCAGAAAGATACGTATAAAATATAATGGAGTTTTAATTAAAATAATGGAGCAGGATACGGAAAAGAGGAGGTCAGAATGAGATTACTAAAATAAAGTGGACTAGTCGCATGTAGAGTGCAAGGTAGTAAAATGACCATTTTAGACCACTTTAGTCATTGACCGACATTATCCTGAGTGCTGAGAAAATGGTAATGAAACACTGGGATGACCTGGGAAACTCTGAAAACAGTGGCATCTAAGTTCCATCCCCAGAAACTCTTTTTTAATTGATTGAAACCACTGGGAGATGGGTGTGGAAGGATGTCAGGATATTACAAACGAGGGTCATACCTGCTAATTTGAAACGAAACACTCGACTAACATTACCAATTTTGTCCTATTTTAAATACAAACTTCCATGTCTTCACTCATTCAGTAACTAGTACCAGGCTATGATGGTGATAAAGAGATCATTTGCCCTCAGAGCATTTAAAATTTTTATCAAATGTAATTTTTGATTTAAATATAGCTCCAGATCTATTTTCTTGAGTATTGGTTTTATATCAGAACAAAGACTGAGATGAAAACATACAAATGGTTGTCATTCTAAGATTAAAAAACGCTTTATCCATTTTTCTGTTCTGTTTGAGGGAAAAAAAGAGAGAAGGTCTTATAGGATAATAAAAAATGAATAAGTAAGTAAAGTCACTCAGTCGTGTCCGACTCTTTGTGACCCCATGGACTGCAGCCCACCAGGCTCCTCAGTCCATGAGATTCTCCAAGCAAGAATACTCGAGTGGGTTGCCAAGATAAGCTATTAAAAGGGAAGATTGTGATATTATACGCTATAAAAATAAACATATAAAAATTATATAAATAATATCACATAAATTATATTAACAAAATTTATAAATTAAGCTAAAAAATGTACATGTACATGTATACATGTAGCTGATTCACACTGCTGTACAGCAGAAGCTAATACAATATTATAAAGCAATTACACTCCTATTTTACAAAAGTGGATTTAAAAAAATAGGATCTGGTGGGTACTGATATAATTGTTTTCCAGAAAAAAATTCATTCAATAATTAATTCATATCATTCCATACTTTAATGGCCTTTCTCAAGTTCAACCAGCTTCATGGCAGACATACGGTATTGGGACAAAATACACAACTTCTTTAAGGTTTTCCAACAAAGATATATTTAGAAACAGAATTAGCACCTAGAAAGCCACCCCACAGCTCACTAATTTGGTGTGGTTCAGTCGCTGAGTTGAGTCCGACTCTCTGAGACCCCATGGAGTGTAGCACACAAGAGATTTGTGCTGTGGTATCTCCCAGAGTTTGCTCAAATTCAGTCCAAACTCACTAAGTCAAAGCTTTAATTTTTTTGAATTATCTAGTAAATTAGTCTCTTCTTTTTGTTGTTAAAGGAAAACACATTCTGGGTCCCTCACAGCTCATGCTGGACAGGAGCAGAGGGTAGAGAATTAATGAGAATAAGAATCATTCACTCTTCATTTCAATACTTTAGAAAGGGCTGTGGGAGGAAGGAAGTGAGAGCCTGAGGCTACTTAATGTAATGAAAGTGTAAATGCTTTAGGATAATATATGAATTTCAATAACACATGAATTTCAAACTTTATCACAAGTAAAAGAGTGACTATTTAAAAACTTTTCTTTAAATTTCTGCCATTGGGTTTCATTTAAATTGTTCTATTGGACTACTGTTATTGGCATATGATGTTCATTACTCTTTTTTAAGGTGCATTTAAATTAAACCATCGTTATTAGCAATAGTTACCAATTTCCCCAAAAAAAGATGCAGAATAGTCCAACAAGATTATACAAATACAGTGCACACTCACTCGTGGTGATGAGAATCCGGAGAAAAGTGAACCATTCTCTTGTTACTGACTGGGCCAGGAGTTGTCACCTGAAAGGAGATTTAAAACCAAAACCAGTCACAGGTGAGTCTGTAAAAAGGCAGTGAATAATAGGGATGTTTTCATTTGAAGACATCCACTCTGAAATGCAGAATGTAACAGTTCTCAAAATCTAAGACACAACTGCATGGACCAAAAGTATAATTAAATTCCTGCTGAGAACAAACTACTTCTATTAGTCTAGCATAGTTCCTCTGCTAGAATTTTAAGACTATTTTAAAAGTATCTTTATAACAGAAAAAAAAACAACTTTCGGAAGAACTAGACCACTGAGTCTCATTTCCAAATACTACACAAATGCAAATATATTTAATTGTATGTAAAAAAAAGAGGTTTACTTAATTAGTGTTGAGAAGATGGTATTTCCTAGGAACAACATCTTTGTATTAATTCTTAAATGTAAATGACACGTATTATAATGCACACACTTAAATGCATACAAATTAATATATACATACTGCTCTACATAAAATAGATGAGCAATAAGGATCTGCTGTATAGCACAGGAAAATATATTTATTATCTTGTAATAACTTACAATGAAAAAATATATACATATAAATATATATAACTGAATCACTTTGCTGTACACTTGAAGCTAATGCAACATGATAAATCAACTGTATATAAAAAATGCATAAACTTAAATCAAGGGAGCAGTGAATAGTCCTTTTTATAATTTTCCCATAAAGTTAGGAATTATCTGTGTACTTACATAGAACAATAATTTCATTTAAGAGAAAAAATTTTATGCCTTTATTTCTAAATCAAAGTAAAAACCTGATAAAGAATTAAAGGTTCAACTTTTTTTGATAATGCAAGCGATTCCTATTTTCCATGTCACAACTTTTCTATCTAATAGAGGGTTCTCAACAGGAACATAAACATAGCATCATGCAAGAATGAATCCACAATCACAACTGACAAGAGATAAAAGTTACAACTTAAGGCTTTATGTTATGCTTCATCATATTAAAAAAAACCAAACCCTCTATAATTATAGGAGTGCCATTTAACATACAGAATCCAGAAAGACATGATGAGGCAACGAATGCCTCTGAAAAGAAACGACCATTTTCAAAAATGTATTTCATCTTCTTTCACTCGTGTAACAGGATGACAGCACACACTGAAATTCCAAGAATTGCAAATACTGCAAATGTGCACAGATGATGACATTAATAAGCCTACAGTTTGAGCACCACAGGTAAACATGTGGCTCAACTCCAGGACTACATCCTACATTCATCTCAGAATGAGGTTTTCATGCTCCTCCAGTGGGTAACCCTGGAATGCAGTAATCCATTTTCTACACCGTGGCTATGAGAAAAGCCGACTGTGCCTATGTCATGCTTTGTTAGAGGTTCATGATCACATTATCTCAGGGTGGACCTGACACTTTTATTCAGTTACAGTATGTTCTATGTACAGGCAACTTATTTCCTTTGCCAGGGCTGCTGACAACCTTTTCCACACTATATTAATCTTGTTTACTGACTTTATCTTGGTACAAATATCAGAAAACTGAACTTTTTATCTCAGAGAAAAAATAAACAACATGTTGACAGAAGCAGAAGCTATTTTCAGGGCTAAAATTGCTTGTTTACCTGCAGCTATACTTATGGAAAAATGTTTAAGTCTTGCTCTGGCTTGAGATACATAATCTGAAATTTAATAAGTGAAAGAATTTCACATACACCCATGTGATAAATTGCCCAATGAAAAACAATGCAACTGAATACAATAAAACAGAATTTATAACTAATTTATACCACAATACAAATGTAAGCTTTCAATCTAGTCAGAAATAATCATACTATATATTTCTCAGAAATCATATGTAGAAACTATGAGCGCAATTCAATTGCTGTAAACAACTCACAGAAGATTTATAATAGCAAATGTAGATATTTAAATGAGCCTACATATTTACCTAGTACATAGCCCCCCTTTTAAAAAATGTAAATATCCCATTTCATTATTTCAAGTCAATTTTGGTTTTACTTTTAAAGATATTCAAATAGGCATAATTTAGAATTTTTAAAAATGAGACAAACACTGAGATCTATATATGATAATCTTTTCAGGTCAATGACACTGGTCTGTCTCAGGAGTAAAATATTCTAATAATGGGAATCTTTTGCTACTTTAGGGATTAGACACCTTTACCAAAAAGGTGAGAGAGATTGAGAAAGGAGTATGACAAAGCTGTTTTGTCATTCTGTTTGTTTAACTTATACACAGAGCACATCATGCGAAATGCTGGGCAGGATGAGTTACAAGGCAGAATAAAGACTGCCAGGAGAAATATCAACAACCTCAGATGTGCAGACGATACCACTCTAATGGCAGAAAGCAAAGAGGAACTAAAGAACATCTTGATGAGGGTGATGAAGGAGAGTGAAAAAACTGGCTTAAAACTCAATTTAAAAACTACGACTAGGACATCCAGTCCCATCACTTCATGGCAAATAGAAGGAGAAAAGTTGGAAACAGTGGTAGATTTCCTCTCCTTGGGGTCTAAAATCATGCAGATGGTGACTGCAGCTACGAAACTGAAGACCCTTGCTTCTTGGAAGAAAAGTTATGACAAACCTAGACAGTGTGTTAAAAAGCAAAGACAACACTTTGCTGACGAAGGTCCATATAGTCAAGGCTATGGTCTTTCTAGTAGTCATGTATGGATGTGAAAGCTGCACCATAAAGAAGGCTGAGTGCCGAAGAATTGATACTTGCCAACTGTAGTGCTGGAGAAGACCCTTGAGTCTCTTGGACAGCAAGGAGATCAAACCAGTCAATCTTAAAGGAAATTAACCCTGAATATTCATTGGAAGAACTGATGCTGAAGCTGAATTTCTGATACTTTGGCCACCTCATGCAAAGACCCAACTCACTGGAAATGACCTTGATGCTGGGAAAGATTGAAGGCAGAAGGAGAAGAGGGTGACAGAGGATGACATGGTTGGATGGCATCACTGATTCAATGGACATGAACTTGGGCAAACTCCGGGAGATGGTGAGGGACAGGGTAGCCTGGAATGCTATAGTTGATAGGGTTGCAAAGAGTCAGACATGATGTGGTGACTGAACAATAATATCTTAGTACAGAATTCAGCTTATGAAAATCAGGGCTATCCTAGAGTTTCAGTGTATTTTAAACTTGAAAGCATGTGTTTATTACAATTGATTATTAGTAGTTACTTCAAAGAATTATAAAATATCAAGAAACATTCTTATAAAATTCTTCCTAAAAGTTATAATTCAGGGTTAATCTTTCTAAAAATAAAATGAAGCAATTTAAAATATCAGGTCAAATTATTAATTTCTAGTCAACATTCAAGTATGGTGATTATTTTATTCTCTTAAAAAAAGATGCCTTCTAGTTATTTCAAAAATGTCTTAGAAAGAAATGACAAATTTTTAAAAATCATAACTCTTTAAATAACCTATAAGAATTCATGTTGTAAAGTTTGTTACAAAAAGTTGATTTTATTTCACAAGGCCAGATAGGAAACAGGTGTTCTGTTCTTCATGAGAAACAGTAGCTCCACAATCCAATTCTTGTTGTTTGTTAAAACTCTTGAGATAATCATTTATATAATTAGCTGATATTCACTGATAATAACCTTAAACAACACACTATATGCTCTGAAATTTTATGATTCATTTGTTAAATATTACTACATCAATAGTGACTACAATCCTAAACAAAGTAGGTGTATTTGTCCTCATTACCTCTGTTATATGCAAATTATTAAAAAAATTAAAGTTCGATAGGAATGAATGGTCTCTGGGTAGCATAGCGTTTGTGTCAACTTCTGACCTTATTAGACTGTGAAATAAACTATAATGAAGACCACAGGGGTCTCAGTCTTTACTATTGTTATTTACAATCAACTTATCAACCTCAGAAGATCACAATATAGCAGTGCTAGATGAAAATGTAATAGTAGCTGTACAAGTACCACCATCAAAATTCATAAGGTCAATATGAACCCACATAAGGGAAATTTAGCCAGATTACTTCAATGACAAAGTATCTTTCTCAATTTTATTAGAGATGTTAAATTTCTTATTTTTTCTATCACTGATTTATTAACACTGATACTATGACTTTCCCTCAAAGAGAAACAAAACAGTTGGCTTTATATCTCATTTTCATTGTGTTACTGTTACCAAACCCACTGCATCTCATCCCATTCTTCTACAATTAAGATGGGTGAATGAGTTACCTTCCAAATCATGTAGACTTCCTGAGACACAATGGTGCTATGAGATTGATAATGAGTGTATTCAATATGGATGATAGCTCACTTATGTTCTCCATGAGTAAGATTCCTTCTATAAATTCATGATGTGTTACGTCGCCACACAAACCCAAGAAACCATCCGTTCAGGCTTCTTTCCCCGCCTCTAGCAGAGCCATTCTCCTCCAACTTTTCTCTCACTTACAATTGTATTTTATTTGCCTTCCAATGTTATTCTGCTTCAGTGCCTACACTGACAAACACTTAGGGTGGCAGGCTGCCACTCAAAAGAAGGCCTTTCAATTTTGAGAGGACTGCTCAATCAAATCTGCCTGGCCTCCAGGCTGCAGGGAGACATTCCGAGCCTCCCTGCCAGTTTGTCAAGACCCAGAAGTTTCCTGCTTTACGAAGGACCATTATTAATTTGACTCAACTCCTCGGAAGAAAGAAACAAGCCTTTTAAGTTTAGCAGGCTCTGCATGAAGGCCCCCTGGTACATTCAACAAATGTGTCAGTCAAATACATGTGACATATATTAAGGAAAACAACTCAACAAAAGGAGCTTAAAAATAGAACTTTAAAACCTAGGGACAAGAAGTTAAGGAGACGAAAGCAAAGAGGTAGAAGGAAACTTACTGTAGTTGCTAGTCTATACGTTCATCTTCATTTTAAAAAAAAGTGGAAGAAAATAATATTCTAAACATTTTGGAATAGTTGATTTTAATGCATAGTTGTTAAAATGAATGTGTCAAGTGTCCATCTTTTAATCACACACAAGAGAATAGACAAAGATTCTCCAAAATATTTCCTATTTAGGGCAAATGAGTTTTATATTGGTGTTCTAAAAAACTGGTACAAGATAGTTGGGAGAATGAATAAAATATCTCACTGTGTTATCTATTCTCATATATAATACAGAATGGCCACAATTCACAAAAGGTGCAATTTATTCGGGGATGGAAAACATTCAAGAAAATAATATTAGAATCACTTTTAACATAACATATACAAGAGTGGAAATTACTTTAGGATAACTTTGAAAGTAAACACAACAAAGGGACAAATTCAGGTAGTATAAATGGATATCATTTATAAGATTAAAGGGAAACAAAGTAGTGATCTGATTTCAGAGGAATAGGGGGAAGAAAATCACCTGTGAGAAGGGAGTTGTTGCAATTTCTTTCTCCCTTCTCCAATTCATCTTACCAACTCACCAAACTCAACTTGCTAAATCACTGCTTTTCAATGTGTGATTTTCTCATGCCAGAGCCATCCATAGCTCTTCACTGAAAGCAAAACTAAAGCTAATAAGAAATGCATTCAAAACTCTCTCTTATCTCATCTCTGCTTCCCACTGTGATCCCTCTCCAGCTTCTGATGCAATGCTGATTCCTCCTTGTTCTAAACCCCAAACTGCTCTACTGCAAACAATTCAACAGATATTTACTAGTTATTACTGTGCACATAAAAGTCGAAATTTACTATATAATGAGTGGTATGTGGCTTCCATTCAGTTGGGTGATTTTAGTTATATTGTTATATTGATCTACATTGATTGTTACATTGATTTAGTTATACTATTACAAAGATCACTAATCTTTATGATATCATGATAAAGTCCTGTGTTAAGAGACTCCTCTAATTTGAAGGTTTTTTTTCTTCCCCTAAGAAAGGTCAGTAAATAATTCATGCACTAATCCATATTTTACTTTCATTTGTCTAGACTATTATTAAAATAAATGGGAATTTATATGTTGTTGTTGTTATTTAGTTGCTAAGCTGTGTCCAACTCTTTGTGACCTCATGGACTGTAGCCTGCCAAGCTCCTCTGTCCATGGGATTTTCCAGGCAAGAATATTGGATTGGGTTGCCATTTCCTTCTCCGTGGGATCTTCCTGACCCAGGGATTGAACCTGTGTCTCCTGCGTGGGCAGGCAGATTCTTTACTACTGAGCTACCAAGGAAGCCCTGTGAATTCACATAGTAGACTACAAAATCCTCTTCACTGGTTATAAGAAACTAAAAAAGTAATAGGTGAAAGTAGAATGCCTAATGTGTGCAGATGGTGCTGGATCTGAGCCCACCAGAAGTGTTAGCATCAGACAATGATGTCCTTCTGGAAAGAATATACGGGATGGCAGATCATTTCTGAGAACAACTGAATTATCTGAGATTGCAAAAACTGTTGTACTAAATTATTAAATTTGTACACTAGAGTTTGGTTTTCCAATTAAGAAGATGGCTCAGAATTTAGGATTTTATAAAATCCAGTACATTACAGAGAGATGTACTAGGTTCACATCATTATTCATATCTTTATGTATAAGACGTTCACAACCAATCTTGCTCTTATCAGCTGAGTTCACACTGGTTAAGACTTTTGGGGGGAAAAAACCGTCTTATTAGCAGCAACTACTTTCTTAACCTTTGTGTTAATTAGATTATATTATAGTAGAGATGTAAGGCTTCCCTGAAAGCTCAGTTGGTAAAGAATCCGCGTGCAACGCAGGAGAACCTGGTTCGATTCCTGGGCTGGGAAGATCCACTGGAGAAGGGATAGGATACTCACTCCAGCATTAAAGAATCTGCCCACAATGTGGGAACCCTGGGTTTGATCCCTGTATTGGGAAGATCCTCTGGAGAAGGGAAAGGCTACCCACTCCAGTATTCTGGCCTGGAGAATTCCATGGACTCTATTATAGTCCATGGGGTCACAAAGAGTCAGACAGGACGGAATGACTTTCATTTTCATAGTAGAGATGTAACACAGTGAGTGAATCTGATGACTTTTGCCTGATTGTCAAGGTTAAAGGGTCCACACTGTTCCATTATGCTTTTACTATGCAGTTTTTAACCCTTCTTGGGACGATGTAAGCATGAACAACCCAACAAAGAAAGTGTGATAATGACCACTGAGGACACATTAAGAATTAATTTGCAGAAATACTGTTGTGATTAATGATGACAATTACATTGTCATCAGTCTTTTATCAGTTTTGCCGGCTTATAAGGTAAGTTTTCACTGGCAAGGTGGCTAAAGTGAATAGACATCATTATTCTCAAACACTAGATGAAGAAAGTAATACCCATTGAGGTGAGGGCTCATAACACTCAGATTACAAAGACTGAACAGAGCTAGAGCGGAACCTCAGCTGTTCTATTCCCAATTGCCCCCCACAGAGGACCACAGAAAGGAGACAATACACCAAAACAAGCACTTCCTGTGTTGGGGAATTTGCCACACGAGATGCTGACTTGAATGGAGATTATATTGTTGGAAACTCTTCAGCCTATAATGTACATCCAAGGACATTCTGGTCTTTACTTGCAACTTCGGGGTACCCCATGGGGCTATTTTAAATATAGGCAAGTGTGAGCATGGCATCTCAAACAAGGTTGTCAGTCCATGTTACAGACAGACTAACAAGAATAACAAATGGCTCCACCACAAGTCATCACAGGCAAAGTAGTGAAAAACATTAAAAACTGCACTGGAGAGGAGTAAACATTTCATGATGAGAATATGTGCAGGAACTTGGACAATTAGAGAAGTTGGGCTATTTCTGTCCTTCAAAAGCAGATAACAATGTAAATGTGAGATTACACCTTCAATCTAGAAAGGTTTTATAAAGAATTATTTTAAAAAATCACAGGAAATAAAGCACAGAGAAGCTCAAGGCTTTCAACAGAGGATTACTCATCCTGGCAGAAATCGTATGTGTCAAAGGGAAGATGGTAACCTTTCAGCTGCTAGCATCACATCAAGTAGTGACAACAGACTCCAGGTAATCTGGAAGTAATCTTAGTACCTTTTCAAGTAACGGCAGTACATATATATCTTTAAAATAATTCTTAAAATGCATGTTATGCTAAGCTGATGAAGATACGGAAATATACAAACATACATGTAGATATATGACAACATTAGCAATTCTTATATTTTCATTCTAAGACTAAAAATGTAATTGTTTTACATCTTCACTTTAAACAGTTTTTTCCTAGTTAAAATAAGTCAGCATTAATAATTAAGAATTTAGAATTATTGGCCTACTAGAATAATAGTGCTTCTAATTATTAAGTGTATAAATCCTCATTTCTGGTCTACAAAATGATGATCTAAAAGATTTAATAGAAAAGATTAATCACTATATAATTAAAGAACAAATACAGCGACAACTGTTTTTCACACGGCTCCATGGTTAATTTTTTTTTTAGAGTAAGGAACTAAAAATTAACCAGCTCAGAATGATGGCCAATAGTGATTAAAGAAAGAGTTTCACTCGGCCGTTCTGTTTTAGTAGCAAGCTGTGAGTGGCCCTGCTGGCTGACCAAAGGCTTCTTAAATCACTCATTTATGATGCTCACAATACCATGGGCTTCAAAAATATAAGCATATGTCTACGTATGTTTACACAAAATCCACTGTGCATACAAAAGTGCCTTTTATAAGAGTAAATGCTAAAGTAATAAAAGGTGTATAAGAGTGTGTAAAAATCCTTATCATCTTAGCCCACTTCAACATACTTTGATTACACACCAAATCTATACATCTCCTAAAACTCCAATTTATAAGCCACAAGTGTATTAATGTGGATTATCTTGTTCAATTCAAATCAAGCAATTCACATATACATTTAAAGTATTTTCTTAAGGTTCATTTTATACACACACACACACACACACAACATTTAAAGTATTTTCTTAAGATTCATTATATATACACACACACACAAACTTCTTCTCAAAATTAAGTGTAATATTTAAGGGAAATGCAAAGGACGACTGAATTTAAAAATCTTTCAAAGAATTAGTGATCTAAAAAAAAGACATTAACATTTTATGTAATGGTTTATGAAGATACTAATCAGGAAACACAGTAAAACAAAATAATTTAAAATTTTTCTATATTATTGTATCTATGCTTGAGTAGAAGTAATTTTATATTCAAAACTTAAAATTGTAAGTAAGAAGCTGAAATCTTACTTAGTAATAGGTACTGTTAATTTAGTAATCATAATAGAGAAGAAAAAAGTTTCAATTTTTTTTGTCAGCAGCTTTCTATTAATAAAAATCTCTTGTGCATGATAGAGTTTGTGATTTTTTTTATCTTAAACATACCATTATATATGATTCTCTTCATACTTGACCCAATCTATCCACTTAAAATATACCCCATTAAGAATTATTATCAAATATGCCTAATGATGTCAGAAGGTGACTACATTTATTTTAAAAAGTTATTGTTCTCATGTGTGACAATATTCCAGTACATTTCAACCCTCATTTCAGAATTCAGTCCCATTATCTTGCCTGTTCAAAACTGTTCACAGGGTTAGCTACTGACATATAAGATAACCCTCCATCTCACCAGACACCACTGGGATATGACATACTGACCCACAGTAAGCCCTTATTATTAGCCTGAAATATATAGCACATAACGCAGCTCCTGCCAGGGAATTTGTTTATAAAAATTCCTTTATCTCTCTGGACATTCAAAATGGTTTTAAAAATAATGTCCAACTATTTAAAGGAATTTCAAATGATAAATAAAAATTCTAATGGGTGTTTTGAAGCTTCTCCTTCCATCTCTCACAATTCTGCAGAATCTAAAACATAAAATAAGGAGTCATATTAGGAAATAAAAGCTGGACAGTGTTTCCTCCTTGGAGCTTAGCTTACACATTATATAAAGAACACACTTAAAAAACAAAAAGGATAGTTAATAATTCCCATTTTCTAACAAGAATTATCGTACACTGGAAAATTTGGTACATGTAAAAAAAATCTTTTGTTTTGGTAGTAGAGATTGGGGGGTAACATGGCAGTGAAGATAGTTATGATATTCAGTGAACATAAATAATAACGTGAAAAAGTTACGAAGACAGTTTTTTGGACAAAAATTCTATCATATACATTAAAAATTTACTTTGGGAAAATAAGCAGACTAGGAAAACTTTTCAGTGCTTTGTTATAAAATTACCATAATTTTTTGAGTAAATCTAGTAAACATTTAGTAAATATTTTTACTATTTTATTATTTTTAATATTAAATTTTACTAAATTTATTATTTAAAATACTTAAATTATTCTGAATCTTGGAAGACATGACCAACATTTCAGGAGCTAAAATTATTTTCTTTCCACATTAATTATTGATAATTTATTATAACATTCTCAGTTGTGCATATGCCCTTTTAAAAATGCAAAATTTTCAAGTTGTTTTTTCAAACTAGCTTATTTCTTCCTACTATAGCTGACAGTGATATATGAAATTTTAATTTATGTCAAAAGAAAAAATTACAGCTGGTTTTGATGTTTAAAATGTTGCTTCTAAAAATATCAAGAATATATCGATAGTATTTATGAGAAAAATGCTGAGTGTCTCCATACTTAAAAACTGATTATCTTAACATGGTTTATATTTAGCAAATAAAACACTTAGGATATTATATTCTGCAAGCTGTTCTCCTTAAGTAAAGATTCAGACAACCACCCAGTCTTGTGTAATATAGAGCAAGATCAGATTATTATCCTGTTAATTGCACTAAAACATGTCTATAATTTAAAACCACGTAACTATGACTTGAGAGGGGAAAGAAAAAGATCACAAATATAAACAAGCAAATTAAAGTATATATAAATGAATGAATGAAAAAAATCAAATATTAGTGAACAGATATCAATATGATCTTACTATATTACCAACTATCTTTCTCAATGAATGGCTATACAAAACACAAATAATAACCTGTCAGTCAGTCAGTCAGTCCAGTCACTCAGTTTATCTGACTCTTTGCGACCCCATGAATCGCAGCATGCCAGACCTGTAACTGACCAATTATTTTATCCTTTGACTAATATGTATTTCAAGTAAAAACAAAACCACAGAGTTAGACCCTCATATCTGGGGGTATTTGTTAGTAGAATTACCTTTAAATTCAAAGAATTTAAAATTCTTTTAAATTGAAAGAAGCAAATAGCTAGCGTAACTCTGGTTACATCATAAAATCAGTAAGACAGCCAGAGGTGGTCATGTGAGATAAGGCCTGGCCAATAAGAAGTATGTCAATCACTGGGTGGAGCTTTTACGGAAGATTCTTTCAGCGGGATTTACTAACTGGCATGTACCTTGTACCTGTCTTTGTACTTCAAGATGTCTGGGATGAAGGCAACAACACCCACTTTTTGACTAGGAATGAAAGATCAAAAGAATCAAAGGCTTCCACATTGCCATCCTTTATCTGGATAACAAAGCCATCAAATATCCTCTCATGACACTGCTGCTGCTGCTGCTGCTAAGTCGCTTCAGTCGTGTCTGACTCTGTGTGACCCCACAGACAGCAGCCCACCAGGCTCCCCCGTCCCTGGGATTCTCCAGGCAGAACACTGGAGTGGAGTGCCATTTCCCTCTCCAATGCGTGAAAGCGAAAGGTGAAAGTGAAGTCACTGAGTCATGTCCAACTCTCAGCGACCTCCGTCCACGGGATTTTCCAGGCAAGAGTACTGGAGTGGGGTGCCATTGCCTTCTCCGTCTCATGACACTAGGAAGAAACAAAACAAAACAAAACCCTCTTTTGTTCAAGTCACCATTTATTTGGGCATCTTGTTACATGCTCCAAGCCCAGTCTTAATCAATAATAATAATAGCAATAATGCTAATTGTATCCACCAGTTTTACCTTTATTCTTAAAACAAAAAAAAAAATTAGAGTCATCCAGTGGCTCAGGAATCCACAAAAACAGGAGATGCTGAACCTCTGTTTGATATGCCCAGCACTCCGCTGGGTGAAGACAACAAAAGGGTGGGTGGCCCCCAGCCTTTTTGGCGCAGTGGTTTCGGGACGGTTCAAGCACATTATATTCGGCTGATCTGATGGGAGGCGGAGCTCAGGTGGTAATGCGAGTGATGGGGAGCGGCTGTAAATACAGATGAGGCTTTGCTGGCCTGCCTGCCGCTCACCTCCTGCTCTGCAGCCCAGTTCCTAACAGGCCACAGACTGTGAGCGGAGTTGGGACCCTCGATCTAGAAGATTCTAAAGAACTGCATAATACGAACCCTGCTAGCTGATTTCAGTTACAAACTGAAAATATACAAGCTGACTAGACTAGAAGTCTGACAGAAGTAAGAGTTAGGTAATAAAGTTTCAGAAATCTGGGCATTTGGTTCATTTTACAAAACACGGTCTATGTTTGCAGCTCCAAACACTGAGCTAGGGTATCCTGACTGGTTGGGATTGTCAGACTCCAGCAAGAAAAGGGTGCCTTCAATCAAAACACCAAAAAGAAACACACAAAGGATGGTACTGTCATCATTTAGGTCGCTGTACTTTCATCTTCAGTAAATCCCAACTCCTGTTGCTTCAGGGTTCCTATTAACAAGAGCCTGGGAGATGCAAAAGTTTCTCTCGCTGCAACAGAAACAGACAAGCCCTTCTGCTGATGATGGCTCAGCCCAGATGCTCCTGCCTTCCCGCTTCTGTAAGGCACGGGAAGGAGAACAGAGGCTGAAGCAGGGGGGTAAGATAGAAACCACTGTGGTAGCTGCCCCCACTCCTGTGGGGTAAAATGAGGGAGAACTGAGGAATGTCTGCCCAGCTCCGGCAAGCTGGTGAGGAGGGGAGTCTCTAAGACAGTCCCAAGCTGGAGCTGGCACTCTGCCCAACTTGGAACAGAAGTAAAAATGTGGCATTGGGGGAGGGTGCATAGGGCTAGATGGATAGCCTGAGAAAATGCCAGCGGTCCCCCCATGGCCTTGGGGGTGCTTGATGGGTAATCCAGGTGTTTCGGTAACCTAATAGGGAACCAGTGGATGAGCAGTCTTGGGATCCAGAAAAGCAGAGGAACTTGAAGATCAGAGACAAATGGCTGGAGTATATGGGCTTCAGTGACGGGGACCAGCACAGTGCCTCCACACACCAAATGGAACTAGACTTATACAAGTGAATGAAGAGCTGGGGTGCAGATCAGACCAGCCAGCCAGACATCAGTAGGGACCAAGGAGTAGCGCGTGGTCAGCAGCATGATGCATGGCTGAGAGTCATCTCCGTCACCCCCAGGGCACATACATCCTAGCTGGAAGAAATACTTAATACTGAGGTACGGTAACTGGCAAATCTGCTTCACTTCCCTTGACTCCTGCATCCTAACTGACACACTTCTTCCCCATACTGACCCCACTAATAAGTGAAACTCATGAGAAATATCAAATACAATAAATAAAGAAGCTATATTTTCTTTTGCCCAAGTGTTCATCTTTTCCCCACTACACTTACAAATTGACATCAGCCTTTCAATATACTCAAGAATAGAAGAATTATCCTCACACTAGAATAGATGGAAATCTTTCTGTGTGATCTATAAGTAAGTAGTAAAGCATTAACTGTAGCTTAAGCTTTCTCAGTATTTTATAGCAAAATTCCACATAAATAAATCATATTTTTCCATCTGCAGGTTACAAAATCAACTGACCAAAACATCTCTTTTATAACAAGATTAGAAAACAAAGTGATATGGAGTCCTATTAGTAATTCTTGCTGTCCACTGCAGGGATCACAGTGGGATAGGATCATCCACCAGGTTTAAAATAATAAACTAGAATTATAGATTTCATTCATTTTCTTTTTCTCCAGTATATAAAAAAAATAGATTTCATCAGTTTTCTTTTTTTCCAGTTCTTAGGAGCAGAACAACATCATGATCAGAAGTGTGGGCTTTGCGAGCCAGATGGCCTTGGTCTAAATACTGATTCCTCCAGGTTTCAGCAGTATGACTGCCTCAGTTTCTTCTTCCATAAAATGGGGATGAATGCAGTACTCATTTTATAGAGCTGCTATGAGAATGAAATGAGATAATCTGTGAAACATAGATCCGTATCTCTTATTACCATTTGTATTAATTGTCTCAAAATCTAATGTAATGTGTATGGAATCTAGAAAGATGGTATTAATAAACCTATTTGCAGGGCAGCAATGGAGATGAATACATAGAAAACAGACTTGTGGACACAGTGGGGTAAGGACAGGGTGGGACAAATTGAGAGAATAGTGTGGAAACATACACATTACCATATAAGTAGCAAGTAGGAATTCGCTGTGTCACACAGGGAGCTCAACCCAGTACTCTGTGACAACTGAGAGGCGTGGGATGGGGTGGGATATGAGAGGGGGGGTTCAGGAGGGAGGGGACATATGTATACCTGTGGCTGATTCAATGTGGATGAATGGTGTAGGCCAACACAATATTTTGTAAGCAATTATCCTCCAATTTTAAAAAAAGCATCGAATGCAAAGTACACTCTCAATAATAAGATAACACAATAACATTACAATAGCTGTAAGCAGAATAAGCTTTTGTGGGACTGCTGTGAGTTGGAAGCAAGGAGAGTACGCATGGAGGGGAATAGTGCAATTGGAGATGTTTATTACTGGGACCATCAATCACTCTTTTCGTGAATTACTTGACACAGTTGAGCAATTGCTCCCCATGAACATATCTGAAATGCTGGTACATATTTAATATACAAAACACATCAAATTATAAAGAAGTTAGTTTACAAATGAAGTGAAAACCACAAGGTAGCCAGTCTAAATCACAAAATTTAATTCAGTAATTTCCGCAAAGACATCATTAGTTACTACATAAGCTGGTGCTTTTCTGATGCTTTTCAATTAGTGGAAAGGTCATGAGTTTAAATAAAGTAGAGTTAAGTATCTTATCTATAATAATGGTCCGTAAATTGAATGTTTTATAGCTGAATTGCTGTTCTTGGCCAATTTTAAGGGCCTGAAAGAAACCTGAACTGGCAAACTATTCAAATTCATGTTATTGAAGTAATAAAAGGAATGTACTGCCTCCCATGCCCTAGATGAAACACACACACACACACTCACAGATATACATTAGGATTCTTTGATCACACACAACAGAAATAATTTCTCTCTCCACTTTGAATTCCTATACTTCATCGCCTGTTTCTTATATCATGTAATGGACTGCTTCATATTAAAATTTATATGTTTATCTCCTTTATGTGAAAATATCATCTCTGGAAATCAGAGGTTACTGTCTAATTTATCAGTGTATCACCAACAGAACTTGGTACATTTGTCTATACTGACCCATGTGTCGAATTCACCAGAAGTATACATACACTAGAGCCCATTAGCATGCCCATTAGCATTTTGCAATAGTTGCAAAACAACTTAGTATATATTCAGAAGAATTCACAAACAGGTTAAATACTATAGTCTTTCAAACATCTGGATCGTTTGTCTTAGAAGCCATGTCACCCTCTGTATAACTAAAACTATTCTAACACCATTTTATAAAATTAAATAGTATAAAACCCAAAACTTTGTAGGAAGTATGTGGAGTCATCTGAAAAATGAATTATAATTTACTAGGTGTTCTGTCTAAAGAATAGTTCATAATTTTTCAAAAATACAGAAAATGAAAAAGATGCTCATTCTACTTTAATGAATTCCTAGAACACTTTCACTCAAGTGTCAAAAGTAATATAGAAGGAATCCCAGAAAAAAGAAGGAAAGCTGCTCAATTATCATTCTGGAGTAGCACACTATTAAATGAATTCATAGACAGAAGCAAGTATTAGCATATATTCTAAGAGTATGGCAGGATATGCTCTTAAAATTCATTCTGAAAAACAAAAGTGTTAGTCACTCAATCATCTCTGACTCTTTGCAACCCTATGGACTGTAGCCCACCAGGCTTCTCTGTCCATTGAATTCTCCAGGCAAGAATACTGCAGTGGGTAGCCATTCCCTTTTCCTGGGAATCTTCCCAATCCAGGGATTGAACCTCAGTCTCCTGCATTGCAAGCAGATTCTTTACCGTCTGAGCCACCTGGGAAGCCCCTAAAATTCATTCTAGAAGGAAGCTATCCATAAAGCCATGGTAGCATCAAAGCACGAATATACCTAAGCGACTAGATATCACCAAAACTATTCTTGAGTCGCCTCATGGTAATAACCATGAGCTCCATAGATAGTAAGCCACAGCATGGAATCTCAAACAGCATCTTCTCACACGGGTAGCTTGTGAAATACCTTCAGGATGTCACTACAACCCAACTCCGTGGAACTGGCTGCACAATCTGTATACCTGCCAAGTAGCACACTCCACTGGACTGTGACAACCCACAAGTAGTGGGACACTGTTTTACTCTTTTCTTTTTGTCCTCTGTGATGAACTCAGTATGTATGCAGTAAATAGTATCTAGTATTACTAATTTCAGCACACAGTGATTGAGCACTTTCTAGGTCGCCCAGGTTCTCGGAAGCCGCCTAGACATTATTTCTCTTGCTCACAATTCTGCAAGATTCTAATTATTATCTCAAGCTCACGAATAAGGCTTAGAGAGATGAAAACAATCCACCTAAGACCACTTGCTTCACAAGTAGCCGAGCCAATATTTGTCCAAAAATACCTGGTTCCTTTACTTAGCAAGAAAATACTGAGCCTTCACATTATTTCTTGTTGAGTAAGGGAACCAGATATTTATAAGATAGATAACCAACAAGGACCTACTGTATAGCACAGGGAACTCTACTCAATATTCTGTGATAACCTGCATGAGAAAAGAATTTAAAAAAGAATGAATATATGTGTACGTGTAACTGAATCACTTTGCCGTACGCCTGAAACTAACACAACATTGTAAATCAACTCTACTCCAGTAAAATAAAAACATTAGAAAAAGAAGAAAATATTGAGCCTTTACCATGTGCCCTGGGTTAAGGAACAGGAGGCGATATACTAGCAAACAATGAGGAGAACCCTGCATTGATAGGAGACACACACTGAATTAAAAACAAACCAATACGCACAAATACCACAGACTGCTGGAAAATACTGTGAAGGAAATAAAGAACGAGAAGGAGGTGGGGAAGGGGAAACTCAGTGGAGCGGAGTCCTAAGGGACTAGATGGAGCACTCAAGCCAAGGAGAGGAGAGGTGGGAATATCCTTAGTCAGAAGTATCACATAGGAAGAGCGGGAAATGAGGAAGAGATGTTCAACGTGTAGCTTGGAGGGCAGTGTGTCCAGGGGCAGACTGGTCTGGGGAGAGGACAAACAGCATAAAGGAGCCAGAAAATTCAGTGTCCTGGTGACCTTAATTTTAACAAGCTGTGCTCGTTTCTATATGCTGGCAGTTCTCAAGCTCTATATTCTTAAAAACGATTGAAGACTCCAAAGAGCCTTTGTTTTATGTTTATCAATCCTACTGGAATTTAAAAAATGCCTTAATTTTTTTAAACCCAGGAATATATAACACATTTCATGGAGACTCTGGAAAATACCACCATATAGTTGTGAAAAAAAGGAAGCGAAAAATACAAATAATATCTTGGTATTATTATGAAAACAGTTTTGCCCTTGTGAACTCCCTGAAGGAGTCCCAGGAATCCCCAGACCACACTTCGAAAAGCACTGTTTTCTGCCATGGCTGTCCAAGTGTGGTCCCCAAGTCAGAGGTATCAACATTACCTGGGAACTGTCAGAAATGAAAATTCTCTGGCTTCACCTCAAACCTACCGCATGAGACCGTCTGGGTCGGGGCCGGGGTGGGGGGAGAGGTGAAGCCCCACCACCTGGGTTTTATCAGGCCCTGCTGGTGATTCTGATGCTCACTGAGATTTGAGCACCGCTGTGCTAATAAACTTTACGGAAGAAGGCAGGACAATGGAAGAAAAACACCAGCAGGGAGTCATAAGAAATGCTTCTACAGCATGCAAAATTTGATTGTCATAAGTATAGAGGAGAAGCTTAAAACCGAACGCAGGGGAAGAAAATTTTAAAAAGCTGAAGCAAGATAGAGAATCAGTAGAAGTGAAATTTCTTTTTCAATAAAGGTTTCAGACCAAGTGGAAACTGAAAAGGCAAAACTGGAAACCTTGACTGATTCTGCAAATACATATGGCAGCAAGTTGAAATGTCAGTCTTCATGGGTAGATGATACCAGAAGGGCTGGGGTGGAAGTGTTGGTCCTGGGCATATGATGGCCACAGACAGTAAATGGTATCAAAGGTGCTAGCCAAGATATTATATTTATGAAGCGATAAGGCTACATTTTTACTGAAATATCTCAGTTCTCACAATTTTTCTTAAAAGACAGTAACACTAGATAAGTCATCAAACCTTTTGGCAGAACAAAGGAACAAATGAATGAGCTTGGTACCTGATACATTAATATCCTAATGCATTTAAAAACTGTCACTGTGTACCAAATAATATTTTGGTTCCTTTCATTGTATCTTACATAAGTTCTATAATATTATCATGTACTTATATCCATAATGATATAAGGATCACCCTTTTGGCTTCCCCACAACCCCTCTGTATTGTAAACACTGTACCTTTATCATTTATTACATTGTATTTTAACTAGCTGTTTACTTATCTAACCCTCCCATAGACTATAAGCATCTAAGGACTAGGAACTACGTCTTATTCAACTTTGTTTCTCCCATACACTGCATAACGTCTGGTACATGGTTAGATAGGAAATGAAACAGTATCACTTGCAGATTTAAGTATTTATGTTCTACCTGGACACCTACATGAAAATCTCAAACAAGGGCCAGAGTTGATATTTTAATTGCTTTGAATCACATATAACAAAATCCTAGGTATACGTTTTCAATAAACTCTTGTTTACTGAATACAGACATATATCTTTTGTAAATGACAATGGGAATAAAACATAGTGGGAAAATTCAATGTGCTCCTTTAAATATATAAGAAATATTCCAATGAATACAAAATAAGATCAAAAAGATTCTTACAGCTCTTACAGTTAATTGCCCTCTCTCCATATTAAAAAAAAAAAATTCTACACCACTTTCATTTTGAAGATGTAGGAGCACCCATAAAAACATGGGCAAACACTATTCAATTCTCAAAACAGAAACCTCAGACTGCAATTTTAAAATATTATTGAGTAAACTGTTGTTTTTTACCTAAAAACTACTCATGTTCTTACCAGTGATCAGGACCTCAATGGTCCATATGAAACAAGGCTACACTTCATATTCAAAATGAAATTCTGCCTTAAATTGCTTCTTCTGTTTACTAAACTATTCATCACCTGTGAAAAAATTCAGGATGTCTAGAGATAAAAATCTCACAACTGGTACCCTCTGCACCACCACCACCTGGGTTAAGCAGCACTTAACTGTCCTCTTTAAATCCGGATGGCTTTTGCTCTCTCACCATTCTCACTGGATGAGCAGATGTCACGTGAACACACAGTTGGCTGGGGCACAATATCTACTGTAACGCGCTGTAAAGGTACTAACTACACTCAGCTTAGGCTATTACAGACAGCTGGCTCAGGTATGTAGCTCAACTTGGCATTCAATAATGGAGGTTAGTGTGGATTTGAAAGTCATACTGTCTTGTTCAAATGCATGCTTTGCCACTTTCTAGCTGTACAAGTTACTTCACATTATACTTCTGTGCAGGAGGGCACAGGGCAATAGTAATAACAGCCTCGCAGGTATCTCATGAGAATTACATGCAGTAATGCATCTCAAATGCTAGAAAAATGCTTATTAGCACATACTAAGGACTCAATAGATGATGGCTATTAGTCACAGCAGTACATCAGATTTTATAGCCTCAATCTCTTTTACCAACAGGGTCGACATCTTACATCAGACCGCATTGTTAGGGCTAGTCAAATTTTTGTTCTCACTGTTTAATTCTAATCACCTGACTTAATCCAAAAAATAACTTCCTTTTAGATTGTTAACTCAGTCTCAAGTGTCTACTCACTCAATTTGAGTAGAGGAGTACTTCACATTGAGGTAACAATCTAATAACGAGGAAGTTATTCTCTTTTTAGGTTAATGGGCAAAATTAAGTCAAAACCAAAGAAAAGAGTGTTCAAAAGGCAATCTGTGTATCTAAAACAGTACCTCTAACATCTGTTGAATGAATTGATGCACAGCTGACTCAGGTTTTAGGTGGATATTCAGTATACTTGGAATCAGAATTAAAACCAACAAGAAAGGAATAAGTAGCCTACTACAAACTCTCAGATTGATTCACTTTCATCGCCTCTATTGATTTCAGATTTCAAAAATGTGTAAAAATTTTTTATTCCTTATCATTTCACCCACCTCTTTTCCTTCCCAAAATTACTTTACGCCCATCCCCTCCCCACTTTCTTCTTTCTTTGATGGTTTACTGCAAACCATGCAGAACTTTGTTTGTGTGGCTAATCGCTATGAATCTCTGTACAATTATCCAAATTTCAAACCCATGTGTGTATCATCAGGCATGAGAAAATTTCTAGATTACAGAAGAAGGCAGACATAATTAAGGCATAATAAAATCTGGTGGTTCATAACAATGATGTATCAGCATACAACCAAAAAAAAAAAAGAAAGAAAACTCTGCCAAATGTGAAGACAAAACCATCATACCTGCACATTTATCTCTTGCAATGGAAACACTCTCTTCCAATTTTCCAGAGTCCTATCTTTTGCTTTCTTTTCTGTACACACATTCTGGAAAAGTGCATCACCTGTTAGCCTCAATCATTATCTTTTACTCATTGTTTTTGGCTGTGCTGGGTCTTCCTGCTGTGCGGGCTTTTCTCTACAGCTGTGGCGAGTGGGGGCTACTCTGTATTTGCGGTGTGATGGCTTCTCTTGCTGCAGGGCACAGGCGCTAGGTTCAGCGGCTTCAGGAGTTGTGGTTCCCAGGCTCTAGAGCACGCGCTCGACCGCTGTGACACACGGGCTTAGCTGCCCTGCGGCGTGTGGGATCTTCCAGGACCAGGGATCAAACTCATGTCTCCTGCATTGACAGGTGGATTCTTTACCACAGAGCCACTGGGGAAGCTCCAGTCATTATCTTTTTATTGACTGGTCACACATATATACTGTCTTTTCTCATCTGGTGTTCCATACTTCCAACAACTAATCCCATTCTTCCAGAAATCCTTTAGATATATCTTCCTGGAAATGTCAGAATCACCTTAGACTCATTATATCCATAAAAAATTCATTAACATCCTTCTCAGATCAGCTTATCTTCATGAAGTTCAATTTTTACTTATTTTTTACTGTCTATTCATTTATTGATGGCTACTGGGAAGTGACAGTATTTTTCTAGTCTCACACATGAGAATGTAGGAGTCATTTAACTAAGGTCATGGTGTGGAAGAAAGAAAGAATGAATACTCTGCAGCAAGATAAAGTAATCTTGGCTCTGGCACATATTAACCATGTAGCTAAGGACATACATAATTTCTCTGTGCCTCAACTAGTCTCATCCATAAACTGGGCCTATTGCTGATCTTACAGGTTTTCTGTAAAGATTCAGAACAGAGAAAACACAGGGGAAAAGGAAGCACAACAACACTCTGGCACATAGCAGACACACACACACACACACACTGAATATTTTATCAAGACTTTGTGCTGGGAATTGTCACTCGTACTTCAAATTCACTCTAGCCTCTTATTTTATTTTTCTTTTATTTTCAGAGTGCCTCTTACACTCTCCACCTATCCAAACCTTGGACACCGCAGGAGGCCACAGTGGTAAAGAACCAGCTTGCCAATGCACAAGAGTTAAGAGATACAGGTTTGATTTCTGGGTTGGGAAGATCCCCTGGGGAAGGGCAAGGCAACCCACTCCAGTGTTCTTGCCTGGAGAATCCCATGGACAGAGGAACCTGACGAATCCAAATCTTGCTTACACATAAGACTAAATTCCTACAGTGCATCATTTATTGATATCAGTCTACGTTTCTCTTGTCTTTCTTTGAAATCTTGTCTTTCTTTCTTTGAATTTTCCAGGCCAGAGTACTGGAGTGGGTAGCCTTTCCCTTCTTCAGGGGATCTTCCCAATCCAGGGATTGAACCCAGGTTTCCTGCATTGCAGGCAGATTCTTTACCAGCTGATCCACAAGGGAAGCCCAAGAATACTGGAGTGGGTAGCCTATCCCTTTTCCAGCGGATCGTTCCGACCCAGGAATCGCATTGAGGTCTCCTGCATTGCAGACGGATTCTTTACCAATCCGGGAAGTGGGGCAATTAGCAATTATGGAAAATACTATACAATTCTGAACCTAATTGTTTGCTCTCCAGTCATTAGGAAGATTTAGCCTGAATGGTAGTCTCTGTGACTACACTAAATGCTTAATCAGTGACTACTCTAAAAAAGAAAACAAAAACAAAACTCAGGTGTATGAGCTTTGATAAGTCACTTTACAGCCCTGGACCTCGGTTTTTAATCTGTAAAAAAAAATTTAATTTTTTCTCTAAAATCCTTTACATCAAAAGCATTCTGTCATTCTAAGTTGAGTTTTCAGATCATTTTCATATAGGTTAGAAATAAAAGAAAAGGAGTCCAGGATTTTTTGGCTCTTTTCTTCTTTCTGGATTTCTTTAGCCCTTTGTTCACTCCATTAATAAAGAACTTACCTGGCCACATTAGAATAAGCTCACCCTGCTAAACTCTATTTTGCCTGCCTGAGGTGAAGAGCCAACTCACTGGAAGATTCTGATGCTGGGAAAGACTGAAGGCAAAAGGAGAAGCGGGTGGCAGAGGATGAAATGGATAGCAACACAGACTCAATGGACATGAATTGGGCAAACTACAGGAGATAGTGGAGGATAGAGGAGCCTGGAGGGCTACAGTATATGGGGTCACAAAGTGCTGGACTTTGCTAAGGAACAACAACAATGCCGCTAGACAGCAAATCCCTTGACAGTTAAGTAGAATCTGTTTCAATTAATCATTGTACCTGAAATTATTGAAGACGATATCTGGCACACAGTAGGCATTTATGTGTATTCGCTAAACTGAAATTAATTAGGAGTTTTGAGAAAGGCAAAGAATGTATAAGGCTATTTGCCTTGTACTGAACACAGGTAATCTCTCTTAAAAACCCTGTTCATTGCCTCCACACTACTTTCTCAATGCTATAATATCCTAACATTACTCAAAATATTAAAATATAGGAAATAAAATAATCATCACCACTGTACATGAAATCACATCAAACAGAAGAGTCAAATTCATTAAAGTACAATTAAATCATTTAGGACTTCAATGTCTATACGAGTTAAATAAGAACAAAAAGGAAATGTATAAATTAATTTGGTTAAATACAACTTTCCCACTAATTCAATAATTTGGATAATTTCAAGAATTTCAAGTTGACAATGATATAATTTTATTCTTCAAGAACTTCACCCTAATTAGAAACTCTTCCTAAATAAAATACTAAAAAAAAAAAACCTAATGTAAAAAAAATTAAAAAATGGAAAACTTTAAAAAATGATCAGATTATATTATCTGAATACTTTATAGATTTCTCTCCTTCAGACAAACGCTGGGTTATAATCACAGACTTTACCTCTCCCTTACCAAGACCTCTGGTTTTCAGACTGTATAAAGATGAAATAAGTATAAAAGCATTATCTCAGCCTTACCTTTTCATCATAAAACACATTGATTCTACACTCTTTAGGAAAAAAAATTAAACTAAGAAGTTTTGTAACAATTTATTCAAGAGTCCCAAAAGGCATGTGATATAGTCATTCATAATTCTGAGGCAGCTTTTTTTTTTTTCATTCCACAAGTATTTATTGATCACACTAGGCCCTTGCTGGGGACACAGCAGTGCAGGAGGCAGGTCCCTGCCATCCCAGGAACCTCTCCCTTCCCACCCATTCACACCACTGAGGGCTGCTACTCTCTGAGCACAGGACTGTGATCATTACCCTCTTAGCAAAAGCTGAATGGATCCTGCAGGCAGATCCCACCTGGAAGAACTCTGATGGAGAAGAGCAGAAGGTGGCTACCAAAAGGTGGCTGAAAGTGAAGTGAATGTGTTAGTTGCTCAGTTGACTCTGTGACCCCATAGATTGTAGCCCGCCTGGCTCCTCTGTCCATGGGATTCTCCAGGCAAGAATACTGGAGTGGGTTGCCATTGCCTACTTCAGTTCTGTAGCAGATCTAATGTGAATGACATGCATGGAGCAAGTTCACAACAAGAAAGCTGAGAATTCGTATCTCAGTGTTCTCTCTAAATGCCATCCCATCATGCAACTGGCAGATTCTATAAATTTGGGATTAATGTTACTAAAATAATATTTTTACATGGTGTGAAATTTATTTTGGTGGGAAATTTTACTTTAATAGCTTTACACTTTGGTTTTGTGTATACAGAATCATTAATGGCCTAAGGCATACTTCATATTTTTAGTTTCTCTTTACTGGAATGGATGTTACAGGGAATATAACATGCTATGTTCAGTTCAGTTCAGTTTAGTAGCTCAGTCGTGTCCAGCTCTTTTCGACCCCATGCAGCACACCAGGCTTCCCTGTCTATCACCAGCTCCTGGAGCTTGCTCATTCATGTCCATCGAGTTGGTGATGCCATTCAAACATCTCATCCTCGTCGTCCCCTTCTCCTCCTGCCTTCAATCTTTCCCAGCAACAGGGTCTTTTCCAATGAGGCAGTTCTTCACATTAGGTGGCCAGAGTATTAGAGTTTCAGCTTCAGAATCAGTCCTTCCAATGAACACCCAGGACTGATCTCCTTTAGGATTGACTGGCTGGACCTCCTTGCCTGCTATGTTACACTTTCCCATTTGCAGACAATCTCTTGTGGACATCAAGGGTCATTGTAATTGTTTCCTATCTACCCAATGAAACTTAGCAAATGGTGATACCCTGGCCTCTCCATTTTGACAGTGATTTGGGTTGGAGGGTTAATCATCACGAAGAGCAGAAGAGCTGAACCTTCAGCATTAAGCTGGGCAAAAATCCTAAACCACATCACATGCTTTTTTGCCACCTCGCTCTTCGGGTCTCTATGGGCCAAGTCATGTCCATCACTGCTACACTTAACTGTGCTGGACCCTAATTTTTCACACTGTTATGAAGATATGTTATCGAAAAGCATTGATACAGGGGTAGATTCAAGCCCATGCCTTGTGCTGACTGCCATTATCCTTTCCCTTATCAAGTCACTTTCTAGAACTCTCTGCTCATCAAAAGGCAGACCAGTTGGTTTAATAATGCTGACAAGACACGCAGCAGTTTGGGGAGTGAATGTGGGTGTAGTGAGTGCATGGGTAAAATTTAGAACCTTCGTGTAGTGAAAAGTGAACAGTTCAATAGATGTTCAGTTCAGTTCAGTCGCTCAGTCATGTCTGACTCTTTGTGACCCCATGGACTGCAGCGCACCAGGTCTCCCTGTCCATCACCAACTCCCAGAGTTTACTCAAACTCATGTCTTTTGAATCAGTGGAGAGTTAATTAAATCCATAATTCTACACAGGAAGACATTACTAACAAACAGTTTTTTCTCAGTAATTCAGAAAAACAAACAAACAAAAAACGTGACGAGTGAGGGTTCGAGTATAACATAAAGGCTAATTTCAGAATAAGAAGCATCCCAATATTCTTCCAAAATGTAACCTCTATGCTGAAGAAAGGGTTATTTTCACAGTTAAAAAAAAGGGAGGGTCATTAATTTTAAAATCAAAAAAGTTTTTATTTTTAAAACCATATATATTTGCTCAATTTAATAGTGGAGATTCTATCAAGACCGAAATGGACGCACTACTTGAAACTTGAAAAGGGCAATGTCCACGTTGCTCCCCTGGTACTGTAACAATGGCAGGTCAAACTTTCGTTCCTTTGTCCTACAAACAATTTTCAAGCCCTGGCTCAATAAATAAATTTGGTCTCAGCACTCCCAATCAGGGCCGGGCAATCCCCTCAGTAGCAGAGCTATGATAAATGGACTTATTTTCCCAAATCAAACACTTGAATTTAAATTCAGATGAGTTAATGCAAAGGTCAACATTGTAATCAGTTCTTTTGATCTTTATAGAATTTCTGGAGTAATACATAATAAATCTGAAACAAGGCAATTTGCAGCTCTGTATGTGTGGCTGGCAATAAAAATCTTAACGATCAGAGCCTTTATGTACTTAGGGAACGTTTTATAGTAATGGCTATGGTGAGAGCTTCAATGCATAGGAAACAATGGCAATAGATAATCCTGAAAGGCTTGATTTCTTGATTGTTTCTACAATTTATTTGTATATGTATTTATATAAAAACTTAATGAATGCACATCTATGTTTACTGTATTTTTGAAACAGTCACTACTTTGATGACAAGCACCTAGTTTTGAATTAAAATGTGAAACATAAAAATTGCTAAGGAGAAAAATTAGCATATCAGCGTCAACCTAAAAAGTTTCAATATTTAAATGATATTCCATTTCTTCGGGTTTTTTTTTAACATTAAAATTTGTGGGGGAGGTTAGGCTATTTAAAACTTAAATAGTAGACTTCAATTTTACAATTGAAAAGGAGAGTACTTCCACAAAGGGGTTCAGGTACTTTTTAAATGGAAATTTAAGGAAGGAAGGAGGGCAGAAGGAAGAGGGAAAGGGAAAGAAAAGCAGAAGGACAAACAGATAAGTAGAAAGCAAGCAGAAAAACCTGCAGCTAAGTGCCCCCTCCATGGCCCTATTAGGAGCCATTGGGTATATGGTTTCAGGCTACCCTCTTCCTTCTAAGTGTCTTAGAACCTTGTGATAACAATTGACCCTGAAGCATTAGTGTTCTTGGCTTTTTAACAAAATATTATGTAATTATTGGTGGAATAACACGAGTTTTTATATTGCTAGCAGTGATAAGTAACAACCTCTAAGTTGTTTAATCTTTTTTTTTTCCTTTTTGGTAATATAGCAGTGATTATTCTTCTCTAAATAGCAAACCCATTTTGTTAATGTTATTACACCAAAGCTCACAGTGCTTGCAGGACAGACCAAGTCTTTGCGCAATTCCGATTCTAGTTCATGAGAATACTTTGAAACATTCTGGTGGTAAAAGTACTTGACTTAACATTCAAGATAAGCCTTTAATGAAATGAATAATATGAAAAAGCATTCTGATTTCTAGCAGTGAGGGACCGACTGTCTACAAAATTTGAAGCAGGTGTCCTCAAGGACTATGGAGCTGAAGGTGAAAATTAAAAAAAAAAGGCTCCAAGTGTCATCTTCTATCTGTGCTTCCCCAGTCTCTCTCTTCAGACCTATCTCAGAGGTAATTACCCCCAAATCTACTCTTGTTGGTGATTCTAACAATGAGCTTGAAACAGGGCACTCTCACAAAGATTTACTGTAATCTGGTTTTTTCTGGACACTCAAGGAAAATATCAGTATTTAAGAGGCAAAAGTGTCCTGTGTTCTTAGGGGACAACGGTTATGATTCCAACGGATTTAAACACTGCACAGGGTTTGGTTACAAAGGCAGAACTTATATAAACCTGGGGAAAATATATAAGTTCTTTCCTTCATAAGCAAATCTGATTAAGGTCCATTAGTAACTTTTGCAACATTACCATACTGACATTAGTTCTATCATTCTAAGTTTTTATTTTTAATTTATCTATTTTTAATTGACATTCTAAGATTTTATCTTTTAAGACAGAGAAGAAAAATATGACATGGGAAAATGCCGTCAATTTCTTCAAAATTGTGACTTTATTTCTGCAATAAACCTATGCTTATTTCATATATTTCTTCTCCCACTGGACTCAAGACAGTCCAGCAGTAAGAAAAGATTGGGTGTCTGTACTTCCTAAGACAAATCAGCAAGGCTCTTGTTTCTTTCCCCTGCAGTTTCAAATTTACAGTGTACAGATGTCCTGTCATAGCAGTTAAAAATACAGTCTTATGAGTCACTAGGGGTCTGACAAGTTGAGTCTCTCAAAGTCTGATAAAACCAAAAGTCCTTGATCTGAGAAAAGGGATCATTCCATTTTTTTCAGCAAGTTTCTACAATGTACCCTATATGAAGAAAACAAGCAAACACAATCAGAAAATTTAAGCTTCCATAGTTTTGTTCAACCTCATAAATACCCTAGAAACCGGCAATAGCTAAATGCACACACATGGAGAAAATCCAATTCTCTTCTTAATCCTTGACAATATTTATTTATGACTACAATGTGCAGGACAATGGACTGGGTAACTCATTACATCACACAATAATCTGATCTGTCAGTTCACTACATAAACCTTTCAGGTGAATGACACAGCAGAAGCTAAGAAGATCCAAGTTTCATTTGAATAAAATGTTAAGCTACCTTAACATTATGTTAACTTACCCCTTTTGTAAGTTGTATTTTAGACGTTCCATCTGGGTAGAGTAAAGCGGTTTCCGATATGAAGACTAAACTTCCTGATTTTCTTATCTAGCATGTCCTATGGTCCAAATATATCATTCAAACTCAAAAATGAAGTAAGAATTTCCTTTTCAGTAAAGAATTCTAAGATGTGCTATGTACCCTGAGGTCAAGCAGGTCTAGTTTACACACATAAGCTTTCTCGCTTAGGGAATACTGGCTTGTTTTAAGCCTGCTGGTTGGGTAAAATCATGTTTTCTTTCTTCTAACAGTACTCTGTCTTTTTCCACATGGGAATACCCTTATCCCATCCTTAGAGTACAAGGTACAGCGAAGCTCTGTCTGCTTCTCAAGCTCACGCCTGGACATTCACAACTTCCATCCCATGTCCACTGTATTTGGTTCAAAGACATGGATGCGACCTAGGCAAGGTCATTAAGAGTCAATTCCAGGATATTTTTGGAAGTATTGTGAAGAGAAGATTCCTCATTCCAAGGGGAAGGGGTGGGATTACAGACGTAAGCTACAAGCTTCTAGGGCTCGAGGTCATTTTGCCTCCAT